>RWGZ01000987.1:0-367982 GCA_009725065.1 Utricularia reniformis
TGCGCTGCGTCATCTGTCAAACTGCACTTGGTTGAGGTAATCAGATTTAGGGCATCACCCCTCCACCATTGTCGTCACAATTAGCTAAATCTTATTAAATTGAGAAATTCTCACTCCCCCTGCTTCAGCCTCTAGGGTTTCAGATTGATGATGCAAAGTTGAAGCGCGCAGGACTGGATTATTGGTCGTACGTATCCTTGTTTAGTTACATAGTCTGTTTTTTGCAGATTCAGAACTCTTTTTTGTTTGTTTTATCAGATATGTAGTTGTGAAAGTGCATAGTTCATGGTCTGAGTTTAGAGACTACTTCAAGGAACAGGTTAAGCAATTTCTTACCGTAGATTTCGATCTTCTCAATAAATTATGCGCTTTGTTGATGCTACAGGATGGGGAAAAGCGGCTTCTAGCATTTACAAAGAAGGGCTCAGATATCCACTCAGTACGTCCACAAAATAGTGTTGAAAATCTAATATTGTTTTGGTAGCTCTGACAAGTGTTATCCTGCCACAGGAATTCAGATACAAGAGTGGCGATTGGTTGGTATTCGGCTCAGAAACATGTGGTTTACCATATGAAGCTCTTGAAGATTGCAAGAGTGAATCTTTTGGTGGGGGGACTATTAAGATTCCGATGGTTGAGACATATGTTAGGTGTCTGAATCTCTCAGTTAGTGTAGGCATTGCTTTGTATGAAGCGTCCAGACAGCTCAATTATCAACAGATTCATGCTGATAATGGTCATGCTAATGGTATGAGCATCAAGGAAGACATTTTTGCTTGAGTTTCTATTCCAACATTCTTCATCTCTAGTAATTCAAAATTCATTGAGGCTGGAGAATGTCAATTAATCAAACCAAATGATGATTATAGGGAAGAAGAGAGTTTTGGGTAATCAGCAACGAAAATCACAGCAACAGAGGGAGTAGATAAGAAACTCGGACGAAAAATGTATGAAAACAGGATTGCGGAGCATGAACGCCACTTAAACTTGAAAATCACTCTGTGTTTGTCAAGTTTGCCAAACTAGAGTGATGATAATTTTTGTCAAAATCAATCATCTTCGTACAACCTCAATAAATATCATTCGTATCATACTCAAATTCACACCACCACCAATCTACTTCATCCATCCTATCATTTTTGTAGTATGTTTTTTTTAAAAAAAAATTGTAGTTAGTTTAGTTTTTTATGTCATGATTTATTTATATATTTGTGTTATATCATTCAAACAATAATATGTTATATTGTCGTGATGAATTGTCATCGTTTATGGATTTACTCATTGTCATTGTTATCATCATCATTTATATGTACATATATTAGATTGATACTCTTTGAATTTGAGTATTATATGGAGGGTATTTATTGAGAGTTTTACCAAATACTTACATTGCTCTAGTTTGAAAAAAAACAATTGGTCAATTTTTTTCAAAAAAAATTGCGATTTAACGTGATATTCAAACATGAACGACTATAAATTTCAAGAAATTCAATATATTTTACACAATATCGATGAAATTGAAGAGGCCTAAAACATTGCTTGAGCTATAAATACTATTCAAAAGTGTCTCTAGAACCTGCCTCGCTTCATTGGCTGCTGGATCATGAAGCTTTTCAGGACCAGATATGGCTGGCTTGGACTAGATGTGGACAAAGATCTGGCCTTTTGAGGAGCGAGGTCCAGGCTATTCTGAAAATATGCGCCAACAGAGGAAATTCGGAAATAACACAGTTACAATTACTATGTTAGAATATTAATAATGTGTATTTAATGTCATGTTGTATTCTTAGACATGTTATTAGATATGTGAACGCACATATATGTATTTAATCACATTCATTGCTACTGTAATAAGATTAATAGTCTAATTTGGTGATCAATATATAATACATAATTATTTAACTGCCGAAGACAAACATTACATTTTATAACAATAACAAGGAAGATATCTCCGAACCCCAGAATGATCCTATCATCATAACTACTGTCATTACCAATCGTAGGGTACATCAGATTTTGGTCGATCAAGGGAATTCTTGTAATATCATTTCTAAGGGAGTGATCAACTCAATGGGTTTAAGTGCAGCCGACGTGCAACCCGTAGCGATGACATTATGGTCCTTTGACCAGTGATCGATCACCTCCTGGGAAAGATAAACTTACCACCATGCTTGGGAGTGGAGAGAAATCTCAATCGGAAATGTTGGAGTACGTGGTCATGGACATCAACATGGCATACAATGTAATTTTGGGACGACAGAGGCTCAACGCATTTGAAGCTATACCTTCGACAGTACATTTGATGCTCAAATTTCCGATCGCTGCTGGGATAGTGACTGTAAGTGTCGATCAAATTATTGCTCGTTCATGCTATGTTTCTGTTTGCCAATCTAGAATCCATGCTATTGAAGACTTGAGAGAGCCGAGAAGGGCTATAAAGCCTGCTGGTTTTAAAGTGGTGGAACTTGTTCATGGAGATCTGAAGAAGACCACAGGATCAATGATACGATCCAAACTTCCACTATAACAAAGATATTATAGTATGATTATACATCAATCGCACAAGGATTGAAACACACGAAATCACAAATTGTAGAAAGTGTTGTAGAAATTCAAGATTTAATGGGTCGGAATAGTGTCTGTTTAGCTCATTATATTAGAGAAGTGAATCACATTGAAAATGCTAAACAAAACCAATTAATTATGATATCACTCTATTTATAAACTAGAACATTTCAATTTCCCCAGTCGATGTGAGACAATATTTCAAAACTTCCCTTAGTCGAATTGACATTGGTCAGGTTTAGACTTGTTTCAAATAGACTCGGTCGTGCTTGAGTCATAGGTCGGTCTATTTTGTCTCCTAAGCCCGATGCATTTTCTACCATAGTTTTTCTATTTTTTTGTTAAAATTGGTACGTACTAGTTTGAAACCTACCTTAGAGCTCCTATACCATATAGAAATTCAGGATTCAATAGATTTGGGATGTCCGCCCAATCCATAAGAGAATAATTACATTGGAAATGTTTAATCAAGCCAATTGCTTATATTTATTACTAAGGCGTTCTGTAACGACGGAAATGGCCGTATAGAAATACGATCATTTCCGCCGCTTTGGGCGCCGATGTGCATCCGCGATTATACGCTCCGCGGACAGGGGTTTGGGCGTCCCCTATCCACGGAGATGAACATTTTAATAAAAATAATAATTTTTTTAATTTTTTAATTTAATAAATAATTGTTTATATATTATTTATAATATATAATTGTTTATAAATATTATATATATTCATATTATTAATGTGGTTTAATAATTTAAATATATAATTTTATTTTAAATTTAATAATTTTAAATAGAAAATAATAAAAACGAAGTACGAATTAAAAAAACGAAATATATGGAAGCAAATAAAACATACCGATATAATTTCATAACTAAGGATTAACATCGAAATCATTTGAATCGTTACCATGTCCGCTACATCTCGGGTTACTAGTAGAATTTTGAGATCCACCACTGCTATTAATCGAACTATGTGCGATGAACTTGTGAAGAGTATCCTCGAATAATAGCCTCTGTGCATGATTCAACTTATCCGGATTGGTATTCATTAGCCTTACACTTATGTCTAACTCATATAGTTTGTTGAATTCGTCGAAGCGTTTGTTGCTCTCATCAATCTTCCGATCTTTCTCCGCCCTTCGTTCCGCTCTAGATGAAGAACTCTCGCCGTCCTAGGTTCTTTCTGTTTTTGTGTTCTTTTAGCATCATATATTCCAATAGGTCGGATTTCCGGTGCCGGATCTCATGGGGGTATGTCGAAGTTTTCATCGGAGCGGTGAGAACATGTTTAGGATTCGCCAAACATGTTCGTAAGCGAAATCTTTTCCTTCTTTTGTTCGAAAAGCAGCAAGTGCCTCCTTGAAATAGTCATGTTCGGTATATCCACTTGGATGTCAGGTACATACACCATCGTAGGCTCCCCAAAATTCGGAGACAGCTTTGGTGATTTGGCCCCATTTCTTCCAAATGACTTCTTTGTCACGAATTTTGCAGCTTGGACCTCTATGTGTTGTGTAGAAGTCGGTTATTCGTCCCAAAAAAAAACTACTTTTCTATGAGTCACCGATAACAGGATCTTTAGATGTGTGAAGCCATCTAGCAACCACAAGCTGCTCCTCCTGCATTGTCCACCTTGTGTTCCTACCCTTCTCGGTGTTAGCGACATGGTTGCCACTGTTGGATAATATTTATATTATCTATATATATTTAAAAGGTTTATAACTTTATTAATATTATGTTAATTACATAATAAAAAGTCAAGAAACTCTTTTTTCCTCAAAAACTATATTCCCTATTTTATTGGGAATGTAGAGAGCGAAGTAGAGAAATATTCATCTACACATTCTATTATATAAATAATAATAGTATTGTAGATGATGAGAAGATAGAAAGAATATTGAGAGTTATTGTTTTGATATTGTGTCTATGTTGATTCTGAGTTCATCGACAACAACCATCGTTCCTGAGCAAGGGAGATTGCTGCTTGTGTAACCTGGAGAACACCGGTGTTGCCGGAATTGTTCTTAAGTTCAGCGTCATTATGACGTGGCACAAGCGACACTCAGCCATATTTGATAACGGAGATCAAATCACCTTTGTGGTATTATTTTCTATTTACTGTATTAATACTAACAGTGTTTCTTTCTGTGAAGGTTTGATCCAAATTTCCAACAATCTTAAGAACAATAATCTTTACTCTGTTTCAAATCGAAAAAGGATGAAAATTGTCAATCGCTACAATAAATCCAGGTTTATCATTATGTTAAAAAATATGCTCTCTTGATGCTAAGGTTTCATCTCCTTAGCTCTCTCTGATTTTTTTTTAGTATTTCTTCTGTTTGAGTCCTAATTTAATTAGAAAAAAAAACATTACTTGATAATGAGTTTATAATGCATGCAATTTTTCCATCTAGCTATTCACATTGGGAGATATTCTGATCCGATGATTTTTTAGTTTCTTCATGGTTAACATAAATACCGGAATTAGTTTTTTTTTAATGAGTAGTGAAGAATCAGTCTAATTTACCTGATTTTCTTTCGGTTGAAATGTTCAGAATTATTAACTTTTTTTTAAAATAAAAAATTAGGAATATTTCTTCATTACTTGAATTTCGTTGAAATATCCGGAGTTAGTTATTTTTTTTTATAAAAATAAAAATGATGTTAGTTACTTAATTTTCGGTTGAAAATTTGTAAATTTAGTAAAATCAACTTCATTGTTATTTATGTAATTATTAAGTCGAGTAGTTATTTATTGCTAATTTATTTCACTTAATTGAAATTAGTTCTATAGTAAATTATTTGATTAATCAAATCATTTATAAACAAAAATAGATCCCCTTAATATGATCTCTGTATATATGATTTGAATTAATATGGATGTTTATCGATAATGCTACTCATAATTTTAATTGCATTTTCTTCTATAAATGCAATGTTGTTTAGAAGTCAGATTGTTACTGCATGTTTATCTTTCGCAGTTTTTCATTCAATATGAATTACAAGTATTTGATTAAGTGGACTCTTATGTTTATTAATGTACCATGAAATGTGGAAATCAGTCTGCTCTCAATTTTATTTGTAAAATTGGTATTTTTCAAATGAAAAATAAGAAGCGGTACTAATTCTGTTATTTTCGCCTGAAATTTTGGATCTTAGTTATTGAATTAGTCTCTTTATTTTTAAATTCAATAAATGTTTGAATCAATATTTCATCTTAATAATTGGATGGTCATGAGTTGTTTTGGTAAAGCAGATTCGAATAATAAAAATTCATTTTATGTGCGTAGTATAGAAAATACATTTTTTATTATACTCTATATCAATTATTTGATTATGAAAGAATTTGAATGTTTGTATTCTTCTTTCGAGATTCAAAAATTTTAGTTTTACGATTTCAATTAAATCCATAATGTTGCAGGCGTTGCTTTTAGTAATGCTTATTTGATTAATTGGAATGTTATGGCTAATTAATTGGTGTGATCATTAATTGATATATATATATATGTTTTCTTGATTAATTGGATTGTGATATTTATTGATTGGTGCAATTTGGAAGATTTAATCTAAACTTTAAATATCCCAAAATGTGGGGGTATTAAGTGAATGTTTTTCCATTATATCAATAAATAGAGATGATTCATAACATCAAATTAGATGTTTATAAATTATGTTGAAATAGTGTAGTGAATCATTTTGTGATGAGAAACGGTATCATAAAGTACAACATTATTCTTGAGGCAAAGAATTTGATTTTTTTAAAGAAAAATTTCCACTATCCGGAATAACTCCTTGTAACACTCCGAATGATATCGAAATTAAGATATCAATTGAAAGTTTGAGATAGGGTAATGTCAAATGAGAGAAACATCATATGTTGGTGTTTATTATGTGTTATCATATTGATAAATATCAAATTGATAAAAATCTTTGATTTACTCTTATATAGTTTCTTCTTCAAGCTATTAAGATAGAATTTGATTTTATCTTAAAAATTCAGATATGATAGATAGTTGATTGATATGCCTCAATGAGCAAAGTTTATTGACTAGATTTAGAATTTCGATAGAAATTCTTTCGTGATTGGTACATTGATATGTATCAGTTGGTAGTCAAAGACTTAATTGAGAATCCAAATATTGATTACTTTGATATTTTGCTCATGTGACTAGAATCACTTCTATCTGTATTCTAATTGTGTTAATTTCTATTCATAGGCTTGTCATTCATGTGATGGATGTTAAGACCTTTTTGTGAATTATGATATTGAAGAAAAAATCTATGTAACTCGGTTTGAATGATGTGTTGTTACTGACAAAGAGAACAAAATGTGCATACTATTAAATTCTATTATTGGTCTCAAACAATCACCTAAATAAAGTGCTACGAGAAGTTATATAATATATAATTGATGAAATGTTATTTATCAATTAGTGTGGATAAATGCGAATATATTCAAATTACTGTAATGAAATATTTGAGAGATACCATATACTTTGTATATGATATGGTAGATTACATGTTGTACGTGAAGGTACAATGATGAGATTGAATTTCCGATTTAAATGAGATCAAAATCTACCAGTGAATAATATTCACATTGGGTGGGGTAATGTGACTTGGAATAATATCCAAGTAAACTATTATTGTCAGACTGAGTTGTTAAAAAAACTTCTTAGCAAAAATCCTATTATGATTAAAACCAACACCCTCTGTGTCTATACATTGTGATTGTCAATCGACAATAGCAATTGTTAAGAATAAATCTTATAATTGCAAAATCATACATCTTATATATTTTAGCATGTTTTGTGAATAAGATGTTGAGAGATTGAATTATTTCCATATTATATGAGAAGTCGGAAGTGTACTTGGCCGGTCCTCTGACTATACCATTCGGGAAAATAAAAAATTGCTCAAACATCGAGGGGAATGGGACTAGTGTCAATTGATGATTAATAGTGATGGATACCCAACTTATGTGATTGGCGATCCCATGAAGTAAGTTCATATGGGTAATAACTAAGTCACTATTAATCCTGATGGGTACGTTATATAGTTGTCCTATGGTGTTTGAGCATGAGGTACTTATTACTGCATATATTGTGAGGTTGATTACTTGATGATTTTCATATCCCTTTAGGGTGGTGTGTCGATTGCAGTACACACTTGATGAAATCACCTATGTGAGTGTGGAGTGGGGCCGCTCCTATGGGACCTTGACAAGTCTCTAGAGCATTCATGAAAGTCCGAGCACGCGCATGGCTTATTAGCGCAAAACCGCGTTGAACTATGGTTGTTTGATAATATAAGCATGATTGGTGAACGTTATCACACAATAATGTTCAATGGTTTATAGAAGCTATATGCTTCACCATTGTATATGTGTGAGTAATCTCACTCTTTCTAGATCTGGTTCATAGTCCAAAAGACACCAGATACGATGTGTTTATATTCATGTGATTGAACTCAGAATCTATATAAAACATTTTAAATATGTGGGGGATTGTTGGATAATACTTATATTATCTATATATATTTAAAAGGTTTATGACTTTATTAATATTATGTTAATTACATAATAAAAAGTCAAGAGACTCTTTCTTCCTCAAAAACTATATTCCCTATTTTATTGGGAAAGTGGAGGGAGAAGTGGAGAAATATTTATCTACACATTTTATTATATAAATAATAATAGTATTGTTGATGATGAGGAGATAGAAAGAATATTGAGAGTTGTTGTTTTGATATTGTGTCTATGTTGATTCTGAGTTTATCGACAACAACCATCGTTCCTGAGCAAGGGAGCTTGTTGCTTGTGTAACCTGGAGAACACCGGTGTTGCCGGAATTGTTCTTAAGTTCAGCGTCATTATGACGTGGCACAAGCGACACTCAACCATATTTGATAACGGAGATCAAATCACCTTTCTGGTATTATTTTTTATTTACTGTATCAATACTAACAGTGTTTCTTTCTGTGAAAGTTTGATCCAGATTTCCAACAGCCACTGTTTAAGTTATCTAAACCATCTTGAGATGAAAATCCATCCGATTCAACATTTGATCTACGAGACATATTGTTGAAGTTAAGTATGAAGAATGATGAATAAGAGTTGCTTACATAGTTGAGATATTATGTTTAGTCAAATCAAAAATCAAATTTCCGACACCCGTGCCGGGATGTGACTAAACACAATTGCGTGTTTCTAGGGCCTTCGATTTCCACACTACGTTTTGTCAAATCGAGATTCGAATCTCGATGTTTTCTGACACCCGTGCCAGGATGTGACTAAACCATGGAAGTCATACCGGTGGTATACCGCCCGGTATACCGGTCATACCGGTAAATATCGGTCGTGACCGGTACACCGGTATTCCGATATATCAGCGGTATATCAACGGTATATTGTAAAAAACACTCGTACCGATCGAGACCGGTATGACTTCATTGAACTAAACACAATTGCGTGTTTCTAGGGCCTTCGATTTTCGCACTACGTTTTGTCAAATCGAATCTCGATGTTTTCCGACACCCGTGCCAAGATGTGACTAAACACAATTGTGTGTTTCTAGGGCCTTCGATTTTTGCATTATATTTTGTCAAATCGAAATTCGAATCTCGATGTTTTCCGACAAATGTGCCAGGAAGTGACTAGTCATTGCTCGACTTTCTATATTTATCGTTTTTTGAATCAATTTGATTAGTCATTGCACGACTTTCTACAACATCTGGAGACGCAACATCTTTCCTCTATAAATAACTTTGTTGAAATGTTTGCAGAACATAACAATTGAAGATGAATTCTACTAACAACGATCAATCTCGTTTGACATATTCATTCATCTCCGAAATCCCGCAACTGTACAAACAACTACAGATGTACATGAAATCTTCATCTTCGAGTAGTTCGGATGATTTCGAAGAATCACCCCCTCCAAGGAAAAAAAAAACATCCTCGATGCCACATCGAAAGGGTTCGTGAGTGGGGAAGCACAAGATTGATGGCAGATTACTTCTGTCAATACCCGGTGTATTCTGAAGACCAATTTTGCCACCGATTCCGTATGCGACGTCCACTATTCGAGCGAATTATGACCGCACTCGCTGAATATGATCTTTTTTTTCCAAAGAAGGACATATGCCACTGGACGTACGTCCCTTACAGTTCATCAGAAATGCACCGCATCTATACGATGTTTAGCATACGGCTGTGCCGCTGATCAAGTAGATGAATATGTTCGATTGGGAGAGAAGACCACATTAGACTGCTTGCGACATTTTGTAAGAGCGGTACGAGGAGTGTTCGGGGATAAATATCTGCGACGTCCGACTCCTAAAAATATTCAACGCCTACTACACTTGGCAGAATATCGTGGTTTCCCTGGAATGTTGGGAAATATAGATTGTATACATTGAGAATGAAGAAATTGTCTCGTGGCATAGAGAGGTGAATTCGTTCGTGGAGACAAACGTGTTCCGACATTGATGCTTGAAGCTGTTGCATCTATGGATACATGGATTTGACATGCTTTTTTCGGTATGGCGGGTTCTAATAATGATATGAATGTTCTGTGCAGATCACAATTACTACATGAATTGCAAAATGGAACAGCCCCTCAAGTTGAATTCACAGTCAATGGCATCGGTACAACATGAGTTATTATCTAGGTGATGGTATATATCCAGATTGACCTCTTTTTGTTAAATATATTACGCTACCACAAACTTCACAAGATAAATTATTTGCTATTCACCAAGAAGGAGAAAGAAAAGATGTACAGAGAGCATTTGCGATATTGCAAGCTCGATTGGGGATTCTCACCCGACCTTCACGTCTTTGGGATCGAGCAACTCTTGGAGATATTATATATTCATGTATTATATTACATAATATGATTATCGAAGATGAGAGAGACGACCACACCGCAATTTACAATACACTTGGAGATTATGATCAACCGAAAGACGCTTCTGAATCGGAACCAATTCAAAGAGGAATTGATCCAAGTTTTCATGTTTATCTTCGTCGTATGATCGATGCTCGTGATCGGAGAACTTGCTATCAATTAAAAAATGATCTTATTGAACATCTATAGAATAAATTTTCTTAATCAATTTTAGGTGTATTTGTAATCTTTTTAAATATGATTTTAGTTAATTTATTTTAATGATAATGTAATATAATATTTAATTCTATATAATGTAATATAAAATTTATTTTAATGTTAATCAATTTTATATTGATTTTAAAATATTAAAATTAAAATGTAATATTTAATGATAAATAAGGTAATAAAATAATAAAGTTGATGAGATAGAAAGATAAAATGAAATTTGGAATGAGAAGATGATGTAGATGAAAGAGAAATAAATAATAATTTGGATGAGTGAGAATTTTTAGAATTGGAAAGAGAAAATGATGTGGATGTGAGATAATCATGATGTGTAGAGAGATTTATACGACGGAAATGATTTTGGATGCAGACAAGGTTACATGTAGCCTAAATGGGCGATGCGCAAATCTGGTCATCGTATTTATAGTTTTGACAATTTTGATCCTCCTACTTTGGCAATTGTGGCAAATTATGTCTCTAATTTATATGTGTGACAAAATTAGTCCTCATACTTTCCAATAACAAATTTGGTCCTCAATATTGTATATGTGTGGCAAATTTGGTTTCTGAAGTTTGTAATTTGTGCAACTCCAATCCTTCAATTTTGTTTATATCGTATTTGGTCCTCGTAGTTTGATAACATTGGCAAATTTGGTCCTGGCGCTGTTCGTAGTCCCCCAAACTTTGGAAATCTTGGCGAAAAGGTCGACGAAAGACTGTCACACAAAGGTCGATGAAAGGAAACAGCACAAAACTGATATTGGCACTGTGTGTTGCTACAATTTTTTAGTTGACTTGAGAGTTGGGTAATTGTTAGCAGACCATTCTCCACGATGAAAAAACAACGGCCAAGGGCGATGAGGCGAAGGTTGAATAATGAAAACCCAATTCAATTTAACTACAAAAATTTTGACGTCTGTTAGAGTTTAGAATGACCGATTTTGCCAATTTTTTAAAACTACGAGGACCAATTTTGCCACTGCGTGTAAATTAAGGAGACCGATTTTGTTCAATTTAATTTGGATAACTAAATATGAACTTTAAAGACCGATTTTACAAAATGTCACAAATTATGAGAACCGATTTTGCCAAATATCCATAATTCGAGGACTGGAAATACCCAAAATAAACTTCGAGAACTAAATTTGCCAAAATAGTCAAACTACGAGAACTAAATACACCATTTTCTCATTACTAAATATTAGAATTTTCTTAAAAACTCTAATCTATCATATTTCACATAATTTCTCAAATATTTTCTCATTTTTAATGAATTGTAGATATAATAATATTATTCTTTATTTTCTTGAAAATATTAAATTATATTCTTTTAATTTTTTAATATAAAATATCAATTTTATTATATTGAATTTCAATATTAAATTCAAAAAAATTTGAATAGAACATGTTCAAATAAATTATTCGAAGAACATGAACATTCACATAAGTATTTGAACAATGTTCGAACATGAGTTCACGTTTAAATAAAATACGAATAGCATGAACACGTTCAAATAAAAATATAAACAAATATGAACATATATAGTTCGGTTCGTTTGGATCAAATAAACACCCTACCCATACCTCTTGCAATATAATATTTAGTTAATTTGTTTGTAACCAACAATGGGAAAGAAGACGCTGGTTTTAATAGCCATCGACCTCAAGTGATCAATGGACCGTTAATAACCAAAAGTGTAAGAAATTGATAACTAAAAAGGTAATTGAGAACAATATTGATAATTAAAAGTTATATTTTCATTGAAATCAAGCTATTTTCAATGTTCCTCCTATAACCAACCAAAGAAATCATACCGGTCGGTACTGCTTATATCGATTGTGACTGATACGAGTGATTTTTTCGATATAAGATTGATATATTGCTGATATATCGGAATACCGATATATCGGTCATGATCGATATTTACTTATATGACTGGTATATTGGATAATATATTATTGGTATGATTTCCATGTAACCAACTAAGAGTCTAAAATATGAATAATTAATACATTATACTAATCGCATATTGTTATTCTAATATTGTAATAGTTGAATTATATCCATTGCCCTTCTAGTTTATTCAACAGGACCACCAAACAAATGAATTTTTTCGTGGTTGGGCATTCGTTACCCAAAAATGGCCATCCACAAGTATTCAACTGGAAGGGCATGTGTTTCTGCATAAAAATAGACATTTCTCCCCCTACAAAAGCCTTCCCATGATCCACAAACTTTAATCAATTCGGTGATAATTGCCTTGTTAATCTCTAGCAATTATTCACCGGATCAACAATGGGAATGAAGAAGCTGGTTTTAACAGCCATCTTGGCCGCAGTCACCACCTCCTTCGTAGCAGCCTCCGTGGCCACAGACGCACCTGCTTCATCACCGATCCCCATCCAAACCAGTGATGCCATCCTTGCATTGCCAGCAATAGGAGCCACAGTCATGTCCTTAGTCGCCCTCTTTATACATTAGAGGCCTATGTATACTTTGGACATCAATAAATCCTTTCATATATGCATTTCAAATTTTAAACATGAATTTGATCACTTGTATCAAGAGGATCGATGTTGATGTATATTACCATCAATACACCAACATTTAATCTAATTCTACCTACCACAAATTTATTATTCGAATTAATACAAAGGAAAAGGGAAGAATGGTTGTAGAAATGCCTTGAAACAACAGTTTACTTCGAAATAGAAACAGCCATTATATCTAGCATATCATCATCCCTTTAAAAGATTAAACGTTTAAGCCACCCTGCCAAATGAGAGCCTGTGATAAAAGTAACAATTAGGGTGTGAAAATGATGATCCATTTAAAAGATTTAAGTGTGTACCCCAAGTGGAGGGAAGTATCTGAGTGCTCATCAACAATGCCTCTGTCGCCAGTTCCACAACATTCCTTTGGTAATAAAGCTCCAAGAAACTCAACCTTATAAACAATATCAACCAGCTTAGTTACTACTGATTAACATCTCTAATATGAAACCTACCTGTCGACGTAATGTCTCGTTCTCCAGCTGACTTCTTTTCTCCTGGAATATTATATCAAGTGAGTTATACCTAAGTATACAATTTACCATAACAAGTAGCTGAAAATAACAAATAGATGTCTTACTCTCTCTCGTAACTCCTCTAGTTGTTGCAGTAGTACTTGTTCCTTTAAAGAGAAATCCATTTTAGAAACAGAACCAAACAAAAGTATGAAATGCTTATGTCACAACGCTGTTAAACCTTTCTCTCCTTTATGCTCATAAGCCCATTGTTCAGTTGTTGTTCAACATCAGACAATTCTTGCATGCCCAAACCTCTCAGGTCTTTGCCCAACAATCGCCTGCAAGGGTGAGCAACAATAAATATCCTCGCAAAGGTTCGAACTTGCTTTCAAGCAATTGAAAAATCATACATTTGGTTTGCTCTAAGCTTCAGTATTTCTTCTCTGAGGCTGTGTAGTTCTTCATCTCGATTATGCTTTGGCTGTAGAATGAAAAAAGAATTGACAACAATAGAAATTATCAGATATATTAGACCTCAGTAGATTATACAGATGTTACACACCATTAATGTGCCCTCTTCAAGAGTGTTGGAAATGGAACCACTTTCCTTGTACCTTGAGAGTGTTCTTTCCATGCTGCAAAAGAAAAAAAAATCTTGGAAAATGTTACTGCACTACTCTTATAGATTCTGAACTGTTAAATAAGTATCCAGAAACCTACTCAGTCCACTACTCTTATAAGCTGGATTTAATGTACACTGTTCTACCAATTTCTAATTGACATTGAGTCAATCCCATGAATACGAATTCTTCCCATTTAGCCAATAATAGAAAAGAAGATATTTTCAATGTAACGTAAAACCAAATTTTCCCAAAAACCTAACAGAAATCCTTTAAAAGAGAAAACTCGAAACAGGCAACCCAAAAAGGCAATACAAAACCATGTAAAGAATCAAGAATCGGAAAAATCAGGCGCATAAGAAACCTGTTACTCGCAAAATCGAAAATCCTTCCGGTGCTTGAAAAAATAATGACGGCAACTTCAGCGTCACAAAGAATGGCCAGTTCACTGGCCTTCTTAAACAAACCGGCGCGTCTCTTAGTGAAAGTAACTTGACGACTGCTAGCATTCTCGATTTTCTTTATCTCAATCTTCCCTCGACCCATTTTGTTTTGTTTCTTTTCTTCTTTATCGTCCCTGTCCGTCAAAAACCCACCAAAACAAAAGAGAAAACAAAAGATTCGGTGAGATATCACCTTGTAGCTAAAATGGAAAGTCAAAAAAAGGAAAAGGATGGTATATAGAGAGACGTTAAGCTTTCGTTTGTGAGCTATATGCAGAAAGTGTAAAAAATAAGGCCACACATGGCACAGAAAAAAGCAAGCTTTTTTGCATGGACTCGACACTTGAATGAGAATCATCATCATCACTCTCCCTCTCTCTTCTCTCCAGCCGCCTCGAATTTATTACGGAGAAAGCACTCTTCCTATACCTAAATATGGCGTTTTGCTAGACCACTATAGAGTTACTAAACCTTCATTCTTAAAAAGCAACATTTTTAGAAAAAAATCGAAACTGCTTCGTACTTGGAAAGGAATCAATACATAATCCAAATCGCTATCAGTGAACAATACCTGTTTTTTTGGAAACTGCAATTTTTCTCTAGTCTCAATATCCACTCTCTGGCGTATCATTTTTATCGAAACCGTCTGTTGGGACGAGTTAGGGATCCCATCCACAATCGAATCGCTAATTACCGAGTTTGTCTTGGAGCTGAACTTCAACGGTTGTTTCGAGAGCGAACACATCAGAATCTTCCATAGGTAATCGCCGCCATCGCGTCTCAGAAGTCCTCTCGTTCCTCTTAACATTTTGATTGTCGCCGAATTTATTTAGAAAACGGAAACCTCAACTATCTTCCGCCCTCGCCCTATGTAGAACAACTTTTTTCTATTTTAATATTTATTTATTTTTAATTGTAATTTCACTATTTATAACGAAAATTAACATGTCGGAGGCGACGCCGTGCAAGTCTGTGATAGGGATCCTCCATGAGAAAAGCTCATGAACTCAGCATGTATAGATTCATGGTATATTTTACTGATGTCACCAGCGGGCTCATATATAGTAGTTTTTATGAAAGTTTTGGTTGAGTGAATTGTTAAAAGAGCATATCGCATTTATTGTCCCCATAGTATATATCATTTTGCAAATTCAATTCTAATAGTTTTTTACTTTTGACAAATCTAATCATTCTATGTTATTTTGATAAAACTAGTTATAAAAATTTAGTATATTTGGCATAATTGATTCTCAGTATTTGGAACTTAAGCAATTGAAATCTCATCTTAAGAATGGATTGCAATCTTGGTCACCAATTGGGATTCAAAGTGTGTTAGTAATTCCGAAAGTTTAAAAATGAAGATGCAAGTATTGTCCATACACTTAATTTAAGGCGATTCTGGTCTCCAATTGTTAAAAATATTGTAATGTTCTATACCTTATAAAAACACAAGCTTTATTTACATATTATATTATGAAAAACAAACACCTCTAGAAATATAAAGAACGATCATCACTTTATTTTCGACAAGCAAATTAGTCGACATTAAACACGATAGAAAAGCAAAAACATAAACTTTAGTTACAACTTGGCCCAATTAGGTCCACTTACTTCAAAAACGCTCAATTTCATCCCGGATGCCTTTCGCAACTCCTTAAATTGTTCAAGGTATGTCTCGATCGACATCTGACAGTTTAAAAAGATGAAAATATTCATGTCGTGGCATCACCTCAAAATCTACCAAAGACATCCAAACTATCATCGAAGATGCACTACCACGATTCTCGGGGGGCCAAATTACGAAAATTCCTCCAATAGTATTTCATCTCAAAATCAACCGAAAACATACATAACATCATTATGGACATGCCACACAAACCCGAGGTGTGCAAATTACGAAAATACATCGGATGTTATCTCACATCGAAATCATCCAAAAACACTAAAATGACGTTGGGGGAATTCTCAATAGACATATGACAATTTAAAAAGATGAAAATATTCATGTTTTGGCTTCACCTCAAAATTTGCAAAGATATCGAAACTATTACCGAAATTATGCCACAACGATTCCTAGGGGGCAAAATTACGAAAATTCCCCCAACATCATTTCACCTCAAAATCATCCGAAAACATACAAAACATCATTATGGACATGCCAGACGAACCGGAGGTGTGTAAATTACGAAAATACCCGGATGTCATCTCACCTCGAAATCATCCAAAAACACTGAAATGACGTTGGGAGAATTCTCGATCAACATATGACAGTTTAAAAAGATGAAAATATTCATGTCGTGGCTTCACCTCAAAATCTGCCAAAGACATAAAAACTTCGGGGACTGGTTTTGTCCGGTGACCTTATTTGCCATAAATTACAACTTCGGGGACCAATTATGCCACACACACATTAACTTTGGGGGGGCGGTTATGCGTACAATCAAACTTCGGGGACTGGTTTTGCCCAAATTGAAAACTTTGGGGATCAAAATTGCCAAAAATTGAAAACTCTGGGGACTAAAAATGCCATCCGTCCTCCGAAAACATACAAAACATCATTATGGACATGCCAGACGATGCCGAGGTGTGCAAATTACGAAAATACCCCAGATATCATCTCACCTAGAAATCATCCAAAAACACTGAAATGACGTCGAGGGAATTCTCGATCGATATATGACAGTTTAAAAAGATGAAAATATTCATGTCGTGGCTTCACATCGAAATCTGCCAAAGACATCAAAACTATTACTGAAGATACGCCACAACAATTCATGGGGGGCCAAATTACGAAAATTCCTCCGACGTCATTTCACCTCAAAATCATCCGAAAACATACAAAGCATCCTTATGGACATGCTAGACGAATCCGAGGTGTGCAAATTACGAAAATACCCCGTATGTCATCTCACTTGGAAATCATCCAAAAACACTGAAATGATGTTGAGGGAATTCTCGATCGATATATGATAGTTTAAAAAGATGAAAATATTCATGTCGTGGGTTACCTTAAAATCTGCCAAAGACATCGAAACTATTACCGAAGATACGCCACAACGATTCCTGGGGGGCCAAATTACGAAAATTCCCCCGATGTTATTTCACCTCAAAATCATCTGAAAACATACAGAACATCATTATGGACATGCCAGACGAACCCGGTGTGCAAATTACGAAAATATCCCGGATATCATCTCACTTCGAAATCATCCAAAAACACCGAAACATAATTAAATGCATACCAAACGAACCTGGGGTGTCCAAATTATGAAAATACCTACAACGTCATCTTATTTCGAAAATCTCAAGACACCTTAGAAAGCATGTCAGATGCGTCCCGATGTGTCAAAATTACAAAAATACTCCCAAGCAATATCAGGAAACCACGGTCATTAGAACACATAAGAGCAGCAACCTCGTCTTTAAAAATCGTCAAACCCTTAATATCAAATGTCTAAACACCGTTAGACTGCCTGTAAAGGCGGACAAAAACGTATGGAAATACGTTGTTGTCTGCCTTTACTTCCACCATTTCAGCGCCCATGCTTCCATGGGCGCTGGCATCTTATCACGGAAATATGTTGGATATACGGCAGACGGACAAGGGGTTGGGCTCCCCTTGTGGAAGAACTGTTTTCCTTCTTTTTTCTGTTTTTCTCTTCCTGGGTGGCCATGGCGACTGTTGTTCATCTATTCTAATCCCACTCTTCCTCTGTGTTGGCATAGGCTGTCTCTCGGATAAAACCTCTTCAAAAGTATTCAGCAAATCTTCAGGAAAAGGGTATGGTCCCGATGGAGATCCAAGAGGATATGGGCAACGAAGCAGATATGGGGTTGGCGGTGGTTTAGGTGGCGGTTCGGGAACTGGAAGCTGTTTTGGTAGTGGTTTGGGTGGAGGAGCTGGTGGTGGTTTGGGCGGAGGGTTCGGTGGCAGCAGAGGAATTGGAGGAGTTGGGGTTGGTCTGGGTGTCGGTGTAAGATGAAGTTGGATTCATATTTAGTTTTTTAATTATTTTTTTACTTTATTATTTTATTTAAAATAATTTAATAAATAAATATATTAATATAAATAATTTTATTTTGATAATATAAATACGCAATTTTAGGTAAAAACATACCATTTCGAATCAAAATATTAAAAATGAATACGAAACAATGACAAGAAATATAATCGAAAAATTTAAAAAATAATACATACAACAATATCAATTTTTAAAAATAATGTTTAATCATCGAGACCATCGAAATTTAAAATATTAAAATTAAAATTTAATATTTATTGATAAATTGAATAGTAAATAAATAAAATTGATGAGATAGAAAGATAAAATAAAATTTGTGGAGAAAAGATGATGTGGATGAAATAGAAATAAATAATGATGTGGATGAGTGATAAATTTTAAAAGTGGAAAGAGAATATGATGTGGATGTGAGAGAATGATAATGTGTAGAGAGATTTATACGGCGGAAATTGGTTTGGGCGCGGACAAGATTACAGGTAGCCTTAGAAAGAAAAGGTATCGGATTTGCCAAATTTTAAAAATTAGGGGACCACAATTGCCACTATGTGTATTGTTTGGGGTTGGGTTTTGCCGAACTGAAACTTTGAGGACTAATATTACATTTTAGGGATCAATTTGCTCCATTTTGAAAACTATGGGATCAATTTTGCCAAAATTAATTTGGGATGACTCTATTTGCCAAAAATAAGAAACTATAGAGACCAAATTCGCCAAAATACCTAAACTATGTTGACTAAACATGTCATTTTCTCTTGATAAAAATGATAAGAATAGAAATACCAACGTAAAATGGTTCTTTAGATAGTGGGCTTGTTTAGAACTATGATCAGAGTAGACGTCCGGTGTGGTGAGTTGGTAAGATAGTGATTTTGTTAGGTACACAAAACAGAGGATAATTGTAATGTGATTATTATTAAAAAATTATGATTCGTTGCTAAAACAACCTATATCTACATTGCGATTTGTAAATTAGTATATTATCTTTACTTCTACAACTAAATAAATAACTTTTGTTTTCATTATTAAAAATAATTAGGTATATTAATCTTTTACGAAAATCGTGAACATGATATCATAATTTTAGGTTTGTTTGGAACTCAAACTAAAACGGCGGTGAGGTGCAGTGCGATATTCAGATCGTGAGTATTTTATGTTAAACAAAACAAAAACTTAATTGCGATGTGATAATTGTTAAAAAATCACGATTTCATCACAACTGTTAAAACTAACTATGACATCATCGTGATTTTGGAAAAGACATATTTACCCATACTTCTATTAATTATAATATAATTATATTTATTATTTGTTATATATAAGGGTATATTAATATTTTTACATAAATCACGATCATAATATCGCAATTTTACCAAACATTTAAAAATTCAAGATTATCATATCTCAACACACCTCACCACACCTCAATTTTAAAAAGTTTAACCAAACAAACCCTTTATTAAACACACTTAAAAAATCACGATCATTGCATCTCACCACATCTTACCAAACTGCAATTTAAAAAAAGTATACCAAACAAACGAGTAATCTTTCTAAAGTTGATTGAGTGAAAGAAGTACAATGGTTTGATTATTTGTCATTCAAAACCCATTCTTTAGGTAATCTTTATATTCAATGCATATTATTTGTAGAATATGTCTAAAAAATTACTCAATTCTTTAGTATATTTTTAACTCCATCTTATCATTCTTTTGGGTATTTTTCATTTGTTTCAATATACTCCCTCAAACTAGGTCGTTTGGGGGGTTAGTTCGTTCTAGAAGGAATCCATCATGGATTCAATGTGGCTTCGTAAATGGGTTGACCACTTGATGAGATGTGAAGGTGTATTGAGTGATTAAAAGACCTAGAGTAACTCTCTCACGAATAAAGTTATATTCAAGTGCAATTTCATTCTTTGAGCATGTAAAATTGGGTTTATTGTGAGATGTAAGGTATTAAGGTTGTCGCGAAATAAGATATGGGTGTTTTTTAGTATGACACGTAGATCAAGGATAAGGCGATGGAATCATGTTAGTTCAAAAATAGTGTGTGCTATTGATCAGTACTTATCTTCTAGTGATCTAGAAACAATCTTTTGTTTTTTGATCACCAAGATATGACATTGTTGTCGAGAAACACACAGTAGCATGTCATTGAACGACGTGCTATGGTATAATTGGCCAATCTGCTTTCGAGTAAGCATGAAGAAATGGTGTCAACATGGATGAAAGATTAAGGTCGTAGCTAGTGTTCCTTTAATGCAACAAAGTATCCGTCGAGCTAGTTTCGAATGACTGATGGTAGGAACATGCATAAATTGAACATAGTTTATGGAGAATGTGATGTCAGATTGTGTCAAATTCAAGTAGTGTAGAGCTTCGACTAAGTCACGGAAATGACGAGGATCCGTTGGTTGATCATCAACATCATTCTGAACAAGTTTGGCTGAAAACTGTGTGACCTTCAGTTTGCAATCCTGCATGTTATATCTATCCAAGAGAGAGTATAGTGAGGTTGAGAAATGTGAAGTCCATCATGTGACGCTGTGAATTTGAGTATCTGATGCAAGGAGCTAAGATCTTTCATAGAAAACTCCTTGCTCACCAAACCTACTAAAGAGTCCAACATGTTAGTCGAACTTTCAGTTAATAGTATATCATCAATCTATAATGCTAAGAGAACATTTCTAATTGAAGAATGTAAAATGAATAGCGACAGGTCAGCCAGACTATTAATCCTTGTTGTAGAAAATAGGAGTTGAATATATCGAACCAAGCACGAGTTTCCTATTTGAACCCATAGAGGGAACGATGTAATTTTCAGACATGATTAGGGTAAAAAATATATGTCATACCTTGAGGTTGATCCATGAAGATATCCTAATGCACAATGCAATGTAACAATGCGTTCTTAACATCAAGATGCTTGATAGTCCAATGTTGCATGAAAGCAACAAAAAGAACAAGTATGATTATACTAGCTTAATAAAGAGTGACAAAGTCTCTGTAGAATCAACTCCTTCAACATGGAGACAACCTTCAATTTGCAATTAGGCATGCTTTGATATGCTCTAATGAACCATCAACCTTCAATTTTTCCTTGTACATCCATTTGTACCCAATAACGTGCATTTGTTTATATCGTTGAACAAGTTGTCATGTTTGATTTTTTTGAAGCGCCTTCATCTCTTCAACCATTGTAGAACGCCAGTTAGGGTGATCCAACACCTCATGAAAAGAGCTAGGTTCACATGGCACAGAGGAGGATAACTTCAAATTTTAGAGCATATTTTGGATTTGGCTTGGCAATGCCAACTTCGGACCTAGTGAGCATATGATGAGGATTGGAATAGCGATGGAGTGTTGGTCGTGTTTTCCATATTTAGAGAAAGGTTTGTTTGCCAAGTGCCAGGTGAGGTGGTGGTATATTCAATGCATGTTGAAATAATAGTTTGAAAATGTGTAAGGTAATTAGAATAGATAGGAGAACATCCATGGATATTGACGTCATAGTTAAATCGGATCGTTAAGAGTTAATGAATTCCAGCCAGAGATGAATACAGAAAATATAATGAGAAATTGATGGGCGAGATTGTAATCTAGGGGCGAAAGTACACTAAATATATCAATACAAATGTTGGACACATGTGACTGATTGTACAATGAAAAATGTTGTGCAATAGTTGCATCATATGTCATGGACAGGTTTTGAATTGTGCTTGAGTTTTGTATGAGTTTTTGTAATTTGTGCTCCATATCATCTATGGATGATGGCGTTAGAGAGCCTAAATACAGGGTTCGTGCTCCACATTCATAACAAAAATTGGCGTGATGGGCATTAGAGATGGTTTTGTTGGAATTTTTGTTATATCCACCCAATCATTGAATATGTGATGGGCACTATTTGGATAAGACATAGGAGACTTGTAAGGAAAAGTTCTTTCATCAAAAGAAACATGACACGACATTAATATGCGTTTGCTAGCCGAATGATAGCATTTATAGCCTATGTAGTTGTCAATATAACCTACAAACACACAAAATCTCTTAGGATTTAATTTGTTTACAAAAATATCTCATGTTTATGGAATATTGTACCCCAAATATAGTAGTATTGCATTAGAATTGTTAGTTTTGTGGGTGAGAAAAAGTGTTTGCACATAAATATAATAATGATAATAAAATAAATATTTAAAATGAGAAAAATACAAAATTGACCTCTCAAACCCTTTAAAGGCGGTGTCCTCTTTGTTGTAAAATTGTGTATATAACCCTCAAACTTACGTATACCATTCAACTTTGGCCCCTTTAATGTTGCGGGTTGTATGATGTTTACTTAATCTGGTTTGACGTTAGGGTGTTAAAGTTAAAACTTAAAAGAGATCGCCCTTCCCCATATAGGCTAATGAATTAAAAGAGCGAGAGCTAAAAGATTTCACCCTCTTGAACAATGTGTATAATTCGTTTATTTGAGGTTTGATGTGGTGTTTTTTTTTCATTATTCAGGGTTCATAGGTCGATTCATGGTTTACGCCGTAGTTGTGTTGAATATACATCAGCTTAGCTTGCATGGTTGCTTGTTAATGAACTTTTCTTTTTCCGTTTTCAGAAAACTTCAGCAAGCCTCTATCATTTCATGTGTTGCATTGCAAAAGGCGGAGTAGAGCAGTTAGTTGTGGTGTGACTATTACTGGCATGAAATTTCATAGTTCTGATTTGGGGTAAGCATTGAACACATCGACATATCTGAGGCATGATTGGGGTAAGTGCAACGTGATTTTGATTTTGATTAGGGCATTTCGTATTTGGTAAGTGCTGATTTTCATTTCTTGAAGATATGAATCACCAAACATTTTTCGAAATGCTGAATGTGTTGCCAATATGATATTTTCTCTTGTTGAAGAAATGCAATAATGTTCGCATATAAGGGATCTTGTGCATAGCTATGGTAGCTAATAACAATGTTGAATTTTGAAACGTATCAATTGTTTCATATTCGAATTTGCTTAATGTATTTTTTGTTTATATTGAGTTTGATGTTTGCTGATTTTATGTTTACGTATGATTATTTTGTTTTTGTTTCATGAAAAGATGAAGCTTTGGGGATGTTAAATGGAACCCAGGGGTGGACTGAGCAATAGCTTGTCTTGAGGTCATAGCCTTTCTAATAAGTAGGTCATCATTGTTCTTTAACTCTATGTAATTCTTATTATTATTCTGTGTATGGTTTTTATTGAAATTTCGTGTATGCAACAATCCATTTATGTTGTATTTTAGTCTTAGGTCGACCAAAATGGCTATACTTTAGCCCACATGATCCGAGCCCACAACAATCCATAGAATGGTGGATATTATGGGTACCCAGGGATATGAAACATATGGCTATACTTCAAGTATCATTTGTCTATATGTTCTGATAAACAATTTTCACTCTGCTATGATGCTTACCATTTTAAATGCCTTCATCTCCTCACTATAAGAGGTATTGATGTCATCTTGGATCGAGAACAACGATGGATGATAGTTATACACTCGTTGGGAAGAACACACCAACTTACGATTGATCCATCAATATGCAGTTCATATGTTTACGCATTTCACACATGGTTACTAACACTCACCGTACATGGATTTGATAAGATGGTTGTGTCTTGGTTTTGCGCAAAAAATGTTGTGGAGTTCGCTACAATGATCGGGATAGTCAGAAAACGTTGATTTGGTGTATTTGCTGTTTTGCGTTAGTTTAATCTCTTTCCGTTGTTTAGATTGATTATGTATATTATCGTATAACTTCATTTTTTTTACTTTTAACAGTGTTGAATTCAATAGATTGTAAGCGGAAGTATGACATCAAATTGATATGCTTCTCTATTAAACTAAAAAACATCATCTTAATTTGTAAATAAACAAGATGGAATACATGATTACATTTTTCAATTCATATTAATTTGTAAATGCTACTTCCCGATCAATCAATTAGCGATATATTCAGTTTCCTTACTTTTACATCAATTAACGCGATAACCAACTTAACATTATGTGTGAAACTCACTTCTCGATCAGCAAGTTTACTAATATCTTCATTTTTAGATACATTAACATCATGGAATACATCAATTATCTTCCGTATTTGTTAGGCAAGTAGTTTTCGATCAAATATGATCAAATGACATATGTGATTGAAGAAATATACGAAAAACACATTTCGTACCCGAAATGCACAACTTGCGAACTTTGAGGGTCACAATAATTATACTTACTTCGATGACCCTATACGCAACTTATTGGAAATTTTAGAGGCTAAATAGTAACAATTTGAAAGATAGAGTGCCAACCTATCGTCATTTTATAAGTTGGATTGTCATACACAAACTTTAACGGTACCGTTATAGAGGTCAATCATAAATGGTATCGGAAAATTAGAGTGATTTTCTTGTATTTAATTAAAGTTTGAGAGTTATGTCTGCACATGTTTCTAGAATAGTGTACCTAATCTGCATTTTCGAAACTTGTAGGCCATATTATTTACACAACATGTAAGTTGGGGGCCAACAAACTTCACCCCATTTTAAATATATTTATATTATATAACAATCCCCACATATTTAAATGTTTTATAGATTCTGAGTTCAATCATATGAAAATAAATGCATTGAGTCCTATGTCTTTAAGACTATGAATCAGACATAGAAAAAATGAGATTTGTCACATATATACAATGGTGACGCGTATATCTTCTATGAACCATTGAACATTATTGTCTGATAATGTAAATCAATTATGCTTACATTCTTGAGCAACCATTGTTCCAACACGATTTTGCACTAATAGGTCATACGCGTGCCATACTTTCATGAATGTTGTAGACTTTCCAAAGTTACATAGGAGTAGATCGACCCTATTCAACATTTCCATACTTGCGCTCTCGTTCAAATAACATGACGCTTTCCTTTGAGCAATCTTCTTTGATTTATGATTCCTCTTATGGCTCATCCACCACTGTATATTCGATTGCATACGTCACAATGCCACCTATTCCCATAAGCCATACAGTCTTACCGAGATTGCTTGGCATTTGAATGACTTCAATCTCCATTAATAACACAAAGAATTTTGGTAGATGTTGATTGATATGTGAATATTTAAGCATTGAACTATATGTGCAATTATGGAATGGTATTTTTAAGATGGAACGGCAGGTCCCTTAAATTGGATTGTTGACAAGAATGTTAATTCATAAAATTTAATGCAATGCAACAATATAAAAATCACTTATTATAATACTTATATGATGCATGTGCTTCATTATAATATAAGCATCTTATTTTGATGCAAAGAAAATCCTAGAGTTAATCTATCACTATATTTGGCATGATAGGAAAAATAATGCTATAATTAATAAAATCACTCAATTTCTCAACAATACACAAACATTCATTTCGCAACAGGTTAGGAAACGAAAACCTGGAAAAATCAACCATAAACTAAATATGAAACATCCTACGTAAAAAAACACACAACAAAACAATAACATTAGAAGCTTTCACAAAAGAGTCCAAAAACATTAGAAAAACTATCAATCATTGTCATCGTCGTCAATGTTGATATTTGACTACTACTTGTCGAGCTAGGGGAATAATGAATGCAAAGAGAGCATTCTGATGATTGTTTAGGCCATACAACCTCTTTTGGATCTCATACATCTTGCTCGAATTCATCTCAATCAACTTTCTCAATTTGTGCATGGAGGAGATTGCATTATGAGCAACATTAAGTGTATTGTGCTTCTCAAATAGATTGTTTTGTCTATCTAATTTTTTAAATGTTCAATTACCCTTACCTCATAAGGTGCGAGAGGAGCTTTCTTATCAGATGACATTGTGACATGATTACTACTTGTTGAGACATTTCCTTTTCGCTTTGTGGGTCTCTGTCCAATAAGTCGTTGTTGAACATGAGAACTACTATTCTGGAAAAAACATATGATGATTACACCTTAGATGAAACCCTCATTCAATTGCCCATTTGCGTACATGTTTCAGTCGTTGAAAACCATTATCAAAACCTACATTTAAACATAACAGCAAAACACATGATCCAAATATAACATAATTTAGAATTTCATAGATTCACTGCCTTCCATTATGGTTGATCTCTTAGAACCTTCCAAGATTTGAAATAAGCCTTTTAGAAATTCTTTTTTATATAGTGTCATGACTTCTTCAATGTAGTTATAGTTATTATAACGACTTGGTTTTGCACTAGATATTTTATCATACTTTCATAAAATTCATAAACAGCCTTACTAATATATCTCCATGTATTCCTCAATGTCTCTAGGTCACATACTCCCGATGTTTTCCCATTGATAGTAATAGCTTCATAGTAATATGTAACTACTCCATTGCGAAATGAGTTAGATATTTTGGAATTTCCAATTAATGAATTCATGTAAGTGTTTAGTCAAATTGATACAAGAAGTTCAACTTCATCATTTGTCTATCTTTGAGATGTCATTCAATAACTACAATCACATCAATATCACAAAAAAGAGAATTATATAAATATAACCACATTCAATCAATTCTTAAAATAAAATGTGAAATTCTTAATGGCATGCGACTATGATTTACACTAAAAATGTGAAACTATTAAAATTTGATTAAACAAACATGTGTATCAAAATAAATTTTAAACACGGCAACTTTTAAAGATATCAAGCGAACCTTCACAAGAAAGTCTAATTGGTAATTGGTAAATATGTCTTCGTAGGAGGATTTTATTGGTCAAAACCTATTCAAAAAAATATAAACAAAAAATAAAGATCATAAGAATCGTTTGATAATTATTTATGAGACAATTGACAAAAAGTTTCATATACAAAAATTTTACTCTTGGGTATGCATCGCCTCGATTAAATATACTAATGTGATGTCATATGCAAACAAAGGAGAATCACAGATTTTGTTTAGTGGATAGCAGCAATGAAACTTCAAAATAGGAGATATAGGACATTGATCCACTATAATTTCTTATTATAATTTCAAAAGAACTAATCATAGAAAAAAAGATAAATTATACAATGACAAAATGATTTACAAGTCAACATTACCATAAAATACTGACAACATTTTTTCCATTATGAATCTGAATACAAAAAGTGCAAGAACACGAAAGAGTTAAATTTAGGACTATAAATTCTCCTTTCAATGTTAATACAACTAGGGTTTTTTCAATGAATACAAATAGTTTCTAGGATCTTGGGAGTGCAGAACTAATACTAACCATTTGGATTCCAATTCCAATGGATAAATTGTTAGGAATGGAGGTCTGGTGATAGTCGAATGACTCGATAGATTGTATTACCGACCGATGGAAACTTAACATGAAGCGGTGATGTTGATTGGCTTGATTGGTCCTATCAATCGATCAATGATATTGATCGATTGATTGTGATGAGTCTATTTGATAGCGATCAGATTAGACTTGAATCGTGATTCAAGATTACCGAAGGAGAAATATCTTTTCTTAATTAGCCCATGAAATATATGGAATAATATATTAAAAACATCTTGTTAACTAGATATATGAAAAATAAAGTGAAAAATATGGAAATAGAATATTTCATAGATAAGATCATAGTTTAAACTCTATAAATAGTAGTCTTATGACTACTGCAAATTGGAATACAGGAGAACCGATGAGGAGGTTAGTGATAGCAAAGTTGATTGGTTGGAAACGAATCTGGGTATGATCGATCAGATTGTAGATCGGAATACAGGGGAACCGTTAGCTAATGAGGTTAAGCAATTGAGGGCGACAAAAGCTTTCGGACAGTGGGAGTTTGCTCTGAAGGGCAAGGTATTGTTCTTGGAGGCAAAAAATGTTAGGAATGGAGGTCGGGTGATAGTCGAAGGGCTTGATCGGCGTGGAAGACCGACCGGGTGAAACCTAACAAGAAGCGGTGATGTTGATCGACTTGATGGATCTCGTTGATCTATCAAGGATACTGATCGGACGATTGTGATGAATCTATTTGATAGTGGTCGGATTAGACTTGAATCGGGATTCGAGAGTATCGAGGGAAAATATATTTCCTTAATTGACGCATGAAATATATGGAATAATATATTGAAATATATTTTATTGGTTGCATATATGGAAGAAATATTGAGATATATCTTGTTGATTATATATATAGAAGATGTGAAGATATATTCTGTTAGCGATATATATAGAAGAAGATATGAATATATATTCTAATGATATATATGGAAGAATATATATATCTGGTTAAATATATATATGAAAGATGTAGTCAAAGATATGGAAAGAAAATATTGTAGAATATTCGATAGAATATTTCCTAAATTAGATTATAGTTTAGACTCTATAAATAGATATCTCATGAAGACAATTGTAATCAATCAATCAATAACGTATCATATTATATCTCTATTCTTCTTGTGATAGTGAGTTCACGACCGAAGTTTATCGATCACGTGGTTTTTCCCGGTTTTGGGTTTCCACGCTAAATCTTGTGTCTTTTACCTTTCTTCATTTACACTCGGTTCTCATCGCATTAATTCGATCCGACCCCGAATAACGAGAATTCTTTTCTTCTTCGGGAAGAGAGAATTTTCCCAACAAAAACTTTTGTTTTGGAGAAGTTGACCAAAAATATTCTATTAGAAGGTATTCGTGCTTGGATGGCGGCTCAAGATCAGCCTCATACCTAGAAATCTGCTATCTTTCTGTCCAAGTATGACCATTCAAGATGCGGGTCTTATTGAAACTCCAATGGAGAGCACGTCACTTGGCAGGTTTTATCACTTCGGTTAAGTTATGGTTGGAACATGTTTACAATGTGATTTGGCGAACATGGATTTTCGAAGTTGGGCACTAACCTAAAAAACCGGAGGTGAGAATTGTTCAATTCTCAAAGACCATCATGTCGATGCATAAATGTGAGGTGGAATACCTAAGAAGAGAGTGCATTTTCTAATTATGTGGTGTTTCTTCTCTCTCAAGTCTTAGCTACGCTGCAACTCATATTTTCTTGGAACAACACAGGACTTGTGACGTAGGATCATGGTCACAATATAAGGATGCTTCTATTTGTTGTGGTTGCCTATCGACCAAACCTGTAAATATGGACATTGTCTGAATATGAGAGTCAGTCCATCAATGAAAAATGTATCAAAATCAAGAGTCTTTAATGATCAATCGTACCTATAAATCTCGAGATGAGTAATTTACCAGTGATCTGACCACTGTATTCTTCATGTCAATACACCAGTAATACTCCACATGAGTAGTCTCTTTGTTAAAATGTGAAAGCAAAAAACCATATGAAATATTCCACTACATAAAACACATGTACAACGACAAACTGGAATTGCCAATACTACACTCATACAATAATAATAATACTAACTGGCGGCTTTTGGTGCGCATTATCCTCAAAGATTAGTTTGTAATGTCGTGCATACAAATTATTTATTATTTTATGAAGGAACCCAGCAAGAGCTTCCACAAATGATCCTGCCTTTCCATCCCTGCAACATCCAGTTTCCATCTTCATCAAATAGAAAATCTTTATGATATGCTGTTCTACTTTTACTCTTTAGGTGCCTAATTATGTCTTCATTTAATGGCAAAGGTTTAAATCCAGCTCTCAAATGTCGTGAATGCCATTGTTTGTATGTCTCAGGTCTCTCAACCCTTTCCCCACCTTCACAAGCAATAACATTTATCACCTCACGCCCAAAAAACTCTTGCTCGAAATCTATTCTCTCTGAACAGTCATGTGGTATAGTAGCTTCAAACATATCAAACAGTGCAGAATAGTGGAAAAGAGCTTCTTTGAAACGAGTAACAAAGAACGGTGCACTGTAAGACCCATTCGTCACTGCGTTCACATATATATGGGGTTTCATTTTCTTTATTAATCCCAATAGCTTATCTCTTGGACTATCAACTACAACAGTCTCATCAAGTAACCAGCCAAGACGGAATAAGCAATTAACAGCAAGAACTTCACCTTTCACAATCTTGAAGTCCTCCAGCTTAATAGACTCCCAATTCTGTGTAGCAATGGCGTGGTATTCAAAAGGTACACCAAAACGTTCACAGTACTTAGCCAGGCGACATCCTGTCTCCTCTATTCTTTCTGCGGGTCTAAAGCCTGGTTGAGGAAGCTCAATTCCTGTGATACGCAATTTTGGAGGACCACCAGGTCTATCCGAAAGGTGCTCAATGAGCGCAGGCCACTGGAAACCATAGAGGATACCAAAATCAATAATATGGAGAGTAGAAGCTTCCAAAGCAGTGAGCCCGATCATCTTATTTGCAAGGAAAATAGGTAACTTCTTGAACGGACAAGAACAAAGATAAACTTGGTATGCCTTTAACTTTTCAAAGGCTGTCATCTTCCTATGCTTGAGAGATGCATAAAGTTCGTTTCCAGTGCCACCTAAACGAGCTCGGAGACCACTAGAAAATACATGAGCTAACCTCTGGTAGGCACTGCCTGTTGCAGAAGAATGTTGATCAATCTGCTTTAATTGTTCATATGCCATCCTGCGATCATCTGCCGCAACAGCCTGAGCACAGCTAATCAAAAGGGTTCGGAGGTCCACAGCATCACCATCATTATCATTCTTTTTCATATGGTACTTTCCATTGGACCCATTTGCCAGAACTCCTTGAAATGCAGCCTTCTCAGAAGCAGGCGATTTGGCCTCCCCACCACAGAGTTCTGAACCTTGAGCATCCCTACAGAGCAGAACTCTATCAAAATATTGAGAAAGATCAACATCATCAACATGAATAGCAGACTGTTTGCTATTTCTCTCCAAGTTCTCTGAATTTTCATCCTCGGGATAATTATGCTTCCTTCCCCTGAAGGGATAAGCAGACTCAGAAATGTCATCTTTCTCTAATTTAACAGCAACACCAGGGCTAATGTCTTCTGATTTTTGAGGCAACGTGTACTGTTCCAAATCAATAATCACATTATTATTGGTGGGAAGAAACTTGCTAGCTTCTTCCATGCCCCTCTTGAACTGCAATATAGACTCACTACTGCTGAAAATATTTTTTATCAAATCAGAGGTATCCATGGAGTTCAAGGAAGTATGGGGATTGGTGTGGTCTTGGAAGCTATTTATAGGGGCACTAAAATATTGTAAGTCTTCCGGCACATATGAATTGGATGAGAATCCCTGTTGATAACTCTGTTCCAGTGTGGAGTTATATTCACCAGAATCTACAATCCATTGAGGATCTAGGGGACTACTACCTGCATTGCTACTGCTCACATAATCACTGGAATTTGCAATGAGGCTTTCAGGGCTATCAGATGGCTGATCAGCATAAAAACCAGGGTTGTAGCGTGAAGGCGGGTAGTCCTGGCCAATGACCTCATACAAAGATCTCTCTGTCGCTTGTAAGGCAAGTGGATCATGAAACATACTGGGCCTCTCTTCCAAGTTCTCTTCATCCAATATCATACTAAGGAACTTAAGCACTTCATCGGATTCTTGGTCATCAGGGGACTCTGTTTCATAGTTCACTGCTGAAGATGGGCCAAACATATGGGGATCCAGGCTTGTTGGTAAGAGTGACATGTGCAGGTCCATTTCATGATTAATTCCGTTATCAGGGTATTGAGATTGACCATTGGGTGTTAAAAAATCACCATCATCATATTTATATCCAATGGAAGTATCAAAAAAACCACCTCCTCGGGAATCCATAGAAACCACTAGCACCCTAGAGGATTAGAAGATGTTAGGACAAGCCAGCCGAAAACTCTTCCAAGCACACTCAATCATAAATTCAACAGCTAATACAACAAACCATGTTTCCTCAATATATCACCAAAATAATGTCAAACTATGTTCACAATAAATACCTTCTGACTTGTTTTTTTTATCCTCCCCCAACATAAAAACTTGAAACACAGGAAATATATAGCATCGGAGATAAAAAAGCATATAGAAAAACAAATTTACCGACCGTATAAAGTGTTGAAAGTAAATATATCGAATAATAGGTCTCTATCGTATATATTATATATATATTTTAATTAGGTAATCATGGGTTATGCAAGTATATATAGGATCCATGTACAATGTTTTTTGAACGGGAAAGATTTTTCATTGATAGTTAAGAATAACAAAAAGATCCCAAGAAAAAATTAACAAGAGACTTTAGCTACATGCATTAAGGATGGCCTCTTTGGGGGCTTGAATTTATTCATGTAGGATCCATGTACATTGGATATCATTCATTCATTGAATCAATCAAAAAGCGAAGAGATTTTCCTTACCAAATTTCTATGTTTCAACAAATTTTTCATGGTACCGGAGCAAGATTTCACCGCTATGTCCAAAGAGACGTGGCGAATTCAAATTCGCAATACTTTCTACAAGCCTCGGAAAATCCCGGGCAAGTGTTCATGACTGAGGAACTCTCATAAATCAATGATGGTGAATAGAGAGGAGAGATGATGAATGCCAACATGTTGATCATACACGATTGAAATTACTGGACTTGACGGATCGACAAAGACTCGAGTACCTGGGAAGTTATGTACTAATCGACACCAATGAAGCATATAGGATTTCAAAGGCAAGCGTCACAGACACTGAGATTGGAAATAGACCGATATGGGTCATACACACAAGAGCAACATAACACTTCGTAGTTGACAGTGGTATGTTGTTCGACATTGAGAAGACTAACTCATTGCCGGTTAGAATAGCAAATGGAGCAACAATACACGTGGTTGGAGTGGGACGTATGTGTCTCACAAATAAGATTGACATTCAAGGAGTCTTATATGTCCGGATATTATATGCAATTTTTTATCGATCAGGAAGCTTACAAGAGATAGCAGGTGTGCCCTAACATTCTTTTCGGGTTCATGTGATACATGACTTCGACTCCATAAGGACGATTGGTATTGGGAAGGAGTGTGATGGTTGTGTTGTACGTGTTAAATCATTGTGACGAAAGATTGAGGCAATGTCAACCACTCGAATGGTGGACCCCATGTTGTAGTGCAAACGATTGGGACATCTACCACTGGAGAAGTTGAAATACATGGGCATGGCTTCGATCCTGACAATTACTCAATAGACCACTTCCATTGTTTCGTGTTTAAAGGCTAAACTGACTAAACTTCCTTTAGGTATTAGTGAAATAAAAAAAGACTAACTGTTTTAAGCTTCTTCACTGTGATGTTTGAAATCATACAAGGTTCGTTGGCTAGAGTGCAACTTTCTTACATTTGTTGATGGCTACAGTAGAAGTGTTTGGGTTTATCTATGTCGACCAAAAGAGAAGTATCCCACCATCTACCTGCCTTCTGTAGCATGGTGAAGACATAGTCTAGGATAATGGTCAAGAGGATACGAAAAGAGAATGGAATAGAGTAAAGGATTTTACACTGATGCAGTCCTATGTGGATCAGGATATCATACAAGAGAATACAAGTCATTGCACTTCTGAACAAAATGGAGTTATCGAACGGAACCACCAAGTCTATACAAAGGATTGAAATATTGAAATCATACTCTCCAGTAGTATCGCGACTGTTTTTTTGTTGCTTTGTCGTTACTGGAATTGTCCTTACGATAGTCCACCTCATCAATCGGCTTCGAACCAAATCCTTGAAGAATAAATAGAACACCATATGAGACCCTAATGAAGAGGAAAGCATGTCTAGACGATCTAAGGGTTTTCAGTTGCCTGGTCTATGTGCATGATAATGCTCAACATGGAAATAAGTTCAACAAGTATAGTGTACCACATATCTTTGTTGAGTACCCTTACGGTCATAAGAGAAACAGAGTGTATGATGTCAAGACTAGTCGGATAAAAGTGTATGAGATGCTCGTTTTGTCAAACACATTTTCTGTGCAAGGTAGCTAAGCTAAAAGATGCAACATAGAATCAATTGGATATGAGCATGACGATAGATATATTGGTGATTGTCGACGATCAGTCAGGGGATCAACATCGTCAGGGGATCAACACTGAACATTTTGGGATTGACAAAGTTAAGATCTTACCGATCGTCAATGAGATCGAGACGATCGACATAATTATACGGATCGTCAGTGGGACAAAGAAGACCTTACCGATCGATGAAACTCAATCGATCGTCAAATCTCATGATTTACCAAGTGAAATTCTTCCCATATACATCATGTCGACCGATGTGTCACCTCGAAAGCAATGATTGACAAAGTTGTCAATTATGTATGTTGATTATGTTGTCGACTTGACTCAATCCCTATCACACTCCGAATCGGATCACAACATCCATGTATGACACTCCGAATCAGATCACAACATACATGTATCACATCCGTTCTCTAACCACATATTATATGCTAAGTTTTTTCTACTTAGACACGCATTTTATGACGGTTGTTGCTTCTCATGCCAAACCTTGATTTTTTTATAAAGCGGTCACACACCCTCTATGGCGAGAAGTGATGCAGAAAGAGATATCGGCACTTGAGTCCAGGTCTACATGGATCTTATTCCACTGTCGATAGGGAAACATAATGTGAATTCTAAGTGGGTCTACAAGATCGAATACTAACCGATATGAGAAGTTGAACGCCTAGCTGCCCATGGCTTTACCAAAGAGGAAGGAGTTTACTTCTATGAGAAAGCTAGCCACCGTTCAGTGTCTTCTATAGGTCGTGGCTATTAAAGAAAGAACATTTCATAAGTTGGATGTCAACAATGATTTCGTACACAGTGATCTCCAAGAGGAAATTTACATGAGAATTCCTCAAAGTTTTGCAAGACGCCTTATGCGAATCCCAACATCGGCTATAGACATGAAATTATCAAAAGTTAAGTATGATGATTCGCCAACACTTGCACGATGTCTTTTTCCTAGCAAAAGTGGTAAGGAGCACAGTGGAACCGAAAATTTAAGCGTGCTCACCATAGAGGTAGGATAGTGATGAACTGGGAAATTTATGCTTAGAGAAAAAGTAAAACCGTGATAACTACGTGGGAGTACTTAGAGCTAACCTAGTATAAAGTGGACAATATCGTGCAAGTGAGAAGTGAGTGGTTAGATTTGGTATTAGAGCAAGACACGGGTTATAATCGGTGTGTGGGCATACTTCAACGACGACGCCGAGTCAATAAGGAGGGGTTTTTATGCAAGACCCCTTGGAGTTGGCAATGAACCTTAGGCGAATCCCAGCATCGGCTATAGACGGGGAACTATCAGAAGTTAAGCATGATAATTCCCCAACACTTGCACGAGATATTTTCCCTACAAAATGGAAAGGATCCCAGTAGAACTGGACACTTAAGTAGCTCACCCTAGAGTAGAGACAGGATAATTGACTCACTGGGAAGTTGACTAGGGAAAACGTAAAGACGTGAGGATTAGGTGAGAGTCATTAAGGTTAACCTAGTCCAAAGTAGACAATATCGTGCAAATAAGAAGCGGGTTGTTACAGAGACATGGGTGTGTAGACTAAGAGTCTATCTATGGTCTTCGGCAAGCCTCTCGGAATTCACACCATAAGTTCTTGGAGGCTCTCAAAAGTTTGGGATTTTTAAATTCAATGGTTGATCATTCCTTATTTATAAACAAGACAGAGGATCAATGCCGATCAACCTACATACTCGGAAGACTCAAGTATTCCTTGGGGATCGACGTGGCACACTAAAGCTAAGGCATCGCCTTGAGTGAGCACAAGTATGTATTGGAAATTTTAACATAGATTGGAATGCTCGAAAGTCAACTGAATAGCACACTGATCGGTTAAAAGTCACAGATGACCGTTAGGACAGCTGATGTACCTGACGATCACCCGAACTGACATTACCTTTGTAGTTAATATGTTGACCCAACGTGTCGAAAATTCCAATGGTGATCGCAAAAATGTTGCACTAAGGGTCCTTAGGTACATGAAGAAGGCATCTGGATGAGGGATCATATTGTCGAGAGCTAAAAATCAACCTAAACGCTTATTCTGATGTTGGCCCAAGGACATGCCGCCTCACCCATCCATGACGGGTTACTTTATCCAACTTGGAAAGGGACGTGGATCCAACGAAATTAGAGATGCACCAATATCCGATCAATTCCCACATGAGGAAACCGGTGATTCGCCAAACTATACATGGTGGTCCTTCATGGTGGTCAAAGAAGCACACAATAGTGGCACGATCGACAACCGAGGATGAGTAAGAGCAATGATATCAACCGTAAAACAAGATTATTTGGTTACGATGGCTATCGAAAGAGCTCAATGTCAAACAAAATAGCACAACATCTCTAAATGGTAACAACCAAGCGGTAGTGAAGATACCAAACAACTCGGTGTTCCATGTGCGGACTAAGTACATAGAGATGGATTGTCACTTCGTGTGAGAAAAGCACAAGGAAAATCGGGACTAGTGGGCAGCCTACAAACAATTAACAAAAGGACTCACATGAGAGAGGTTCGATTACTTGTCCACCAAGTTTGACATGATACACTTACACATGGTACGCTTGAGGAGGAGTGTTAGAAAGTAAATATATCGTATACACTATATATCAAATAATAGGCATCTACCATATATATTTGGTAGATACTTAGCTAGGTAATCATTAACTATGCGTGTATCCAGGGTATCCATATACAATTGTTATTATTCATTTACTGAATCAATCCAAACCGAAAGGAGATTTTCCATATTCCAAATTTCATTATTTCCGAAAATTCTTCATAATGTAAGCAAGCATTAAGAATTAAAGGTCTCAAAGCCTAAACAAAAAGTTTAGACCTAAAAACGAATCTAACGTAACAAGAACTTCTTTTACCTTCCCTGAAAACAAGTACAACACTCCAAAACTGAGAAAAACAAAAACACAAGTAAAAGACAAATCAGAGAAATATAGGTGAAGAAACAGACACTAATGAAGCTCAGATCCAGTGTAGCAAAGTGTTTATTCACACAAAACAAACTAAATAGAATCAAAGCACGTAATCAACGAAAACTCCACCCATAGAGAAGGATTACACATACCTAAATGAAAAGAACACCTTCGATATTCTTCAACACAAGAGCGAAATCGGAAAGTATAGACTGGCGTTGAATCCTGTCTCTTAAATCAAAGCATAAATATGCGATATTTTCTTCGTTGCGGATAATTTATAGACACCCCTCAGGAGTGCCGTAATTCTTATATGAGCACTAAATCCTCAATCTACAATTATTTTGCAGCGTAGTCCTCCGGTTTCTATGGAGGAAAATAAAAGTGGAATAAAATAAAGGGGTAAAATTAAATTAATGAGAAATACCGAGTAGGAAATGAAAGTTTTGTCTTACTTTTTCTTCAAGGTGATCGTGAAGCTTCTTCACACGTGGCTACTGGTCAGGCAATCTGGGGAGATTCAATTTCTTAGTGGGGTCAATGCTTAACTAGTAAAAAATAATAATTCATATAAAGCTAAATATATTGGAAAAACACTTTTTCAAAAGTATGTGCGAGTAATTTTAGTGTGTCTTCTGCACAAATTATATAATGTATAATCAGAATTTATAATTAGAATGTAGAATTAGAATGTATAATTAGAATCAGCGTAGTGTTCTGTGCAAACATATAATGAATTATAAAATGTAAAAGCGTTCTACAAAAATATATAATATGAATTGACTTATAATATAAAAAATAATTATATCTAAAATTATAATTCTAAACTAAAATAATATTTGTAAATACAAAATAAATTAGTAATAATTTTTTATTAAAAAATCTTATAATAAAAAATAAAACAAAAATGTTGAAAACGATATTATCGAATAAGAAACTAAATAAATGATATATAAATACTAAATTATAGAAAAACAGAATTTATTATTATGAAAAAGATAAATATTTGATTTGAAAAAATATATATATATGTGAAAAATAAAGTGTTGTTTGTCACTAGCCACCAAACTTTTAATAATTTAAAAATATTGTTCCAAAATTTGTAAATAGTATACAAAACCTCCGAAGTTGATATAATGCGTGATGTTAACCATAAACTTTTAAATGTTGTAAATATCATATCCTTAAAGTTTAAGAATTGTGTGATTGACCCTCAAACTTCAAGAACCGTTTATATTGAACTCTAATACTCGTTAATATTTAAGTTGACCCCCCAATCAATAGTTTGTATTGATCAATTAACCTTAAAAATATGAAATGACTAAATCTCTAATCTTTGAAAAATTTAAAAATAATGCATAAATTATCAAAATCATTTATACGAAAAAAATGAAAAAATGAAATTATTCACTAGATAGTCATTCTTGAATGACTTTGAAACTTCGAAAGCTTCTCATGTAATTTACAAACTTTGGGAGCATAATATTTACATTATTTTAAACATTGGGGGCTAATGCCGTAATTTTCTCGTGAAAAATAATAAGTAGAATGCATAATGCATTTTTAGAATCAAGTTTAAACTTGATTATGCATTATAGTTGAAATAGAAGAATACATTATGATGATAATTTATAATCAGAATTTAAAATGGATACTATTCCGTATCAAAAAACAGATTATGCATTTTATAATGCATAATTCATTTTCATAATTTATGCAGAACACAACCTTAGTCTATTCATAAAAACACGTTGTCAAAGAGTTTGAGTTTCTTTTCACAATTTCTGGAAAGTAATTTACGTACAAAGAGAAATAGAAATATAAACAGAAATACAAATATAAATCATGAAATATTTTGTAATATTTTTAGAATACACAAATAATAAATAAAAATGAGTGGTGTTTGTGATTGGCCCATAATCTTTGAAATAGTGTATAGGCGATCTCCTTATAGTTTCAATATTGCGTACGAAGCACCTAAAGTTTACATAATGTGTGTCGTTGACACTCTAACTTTTTAAATTTGTAAACAACATGCCCTCAAAGTTTAAAAATTGTATGGTTGGCCCTCAAAGTTTCAAAACCGTTTAAATTTGACCCTCACGTCCGGTTTTTTTTTGAGTTTTTTCGCAATTGACATTGTTCTTTCCACATGTTAAAATTGACATATTTTGTTTACTGATTTGATATTTAGCCTTCGAATATATTAAAGTGTTCAGAATTGACTCGAAGAAATATGTAGCATCTGCTTGCTAAAAGACTAATTTGTCTTACAATGTTTTGTTATTATATTTGATGGTAATTTTACTTCGTATATAAACTCAAAAAAATATCGGATGTAAGGGTCAAATATAAACGATTTTGGAATTTTGGGGACCAACCATGCAATTTTTAAACTTTGAGGTCATTGTGTTTACAAATTTTAAAAGTTGGAAGGTCAACCACACACATTATGTAAACTTTGAGTGCTTCATACGTAATTTTGAAACTATAAGAGCATCGCCTTTACACTATTTCAAAGATTGAGGGTCATTCTTGCAATTTTCTCGTATAAAAATATATGATTGTTCTGTTATATAAATAGAATGGTAATTTATGTATTAATCAAATTACTTTTCTACCCTTAGATTTAGTGAATAATAAATTATTAATCGAAACTTTATTTGATTGCCACAAAATATGATATTAAACAAGATTACCATCGAGATGATGACTCAGCTCCGCATTGCCTAAATCCTAATATCTCAAAAAACATATATTGAAATAAAAAGTCTTTTCTATTTTCATCTAAAGCATTATGCATTCATAAACTTACATGTAACTACTTGCGTCACGATTGTCCATTTAGACAGAAATGAAGTGTTGGATATATGATGCAAAGATTGTATTTATCAATGTTTTCATACTTGTCCGGAATTCCGTACCGATTCGGAGTGGTACGATCGATATACCTCTAGTATACCGCCCGGTACCAGATTATATTTTAAAATAATTAAAAAATAATATTTAATTAGTTTTTTAGGATCGAACCCGAAAAAGACCAGAAATTGACCCTAATACTCGGTACCCGACGGTATAAAAAAAATACAGGTGAAGCCACGATATTTGTTGGTATACCATTCGGTATGAAAACATTGAGATTTATGATGAATCTCTCATACCTTGCGTAGAATGTGCATTTAAACTTCAAATATAAAAAATTGTATAAAAAGGTAAATAATGACATTTTAGTCATTTCAATAACTAGAAGTAGAAGTTGAAATTAAAAATAAGATTTATGTTACTTTTTATTTGTAGTTATAAAATTGAGAAGTATAAATTTTACTTATACAAAAGTAAAATGAAAAATATGATATATTCTGTAATTTCTTTAATTTCTATTTCCTAAAATGAAAAAAACAGAAAGAAAGGTGGTGCACAACACACCCTTATTCTCACAATTCTCTTATCAAATTTTTCATCATTTGTATCTTTCAATTTTGAGTTTGTTTTTAGTCATCAATATTTTAGAAAAATGTATTTTTATCATTTTTTACAGTTAAAAATAAACATTAACCTAGAAGTTAGTTGCACGTGTGGTTAACTCTCATACTTTTTGTTTAATTGAAAATTAATCCATCAATTTTTAAATCCACTTTTAATCTTGAAGCTTGTTATATTTCACACTTTTTGTCCCCTCAAAATGTTCACTTTTATTCATTGATTGTTTTCAAAAGTTCTACTTCAAGAAAAATAATCACAATTAGAAGTAATTTGGGCTTATTTTCATCAAATTGTGATGTTTTTATTCAAATTTATTTACTTTTGGACTTTATATTCAAATTTTAAAATATTCTGACTACGAAGTACAAACTGGAATTATAAATAATACTAATGAGAATCCTAGGATCGAGTACCCAACAATGGGTAAGGTCCAAGAATGATTGGGCCGACCCATGTAATGAAAAGCGAACTTGTGCGGCCCAAAATCCCCAACTTAACACATTTGAGATAAATTGGCCCGATGTTCCGCGAAAGGATCGAAGATGGACTTGGCAAAATAGAACGGCTTTTTGACAGATGGCCCCACGGTTCGGTCCAAATGATTAGAGCCCACGAGTTCCACGCTTCGGGCCTCCACACGTTTACTACGCCTCGGGCCGGATCACGCAAGCCACGCTTCGGTTCCGACCACGTTTTACATCGCACGACAACAACCTTCAACAAACTTGTTAGAGGCAGTTATAGGGCGTGAATTACACACGCCTTCAATTCTATAAATACAAGGCTTGACGACGGAATTAGCAGGACCTTTTGGACGCATAAGAACAAGCTGTTACTATGTCGGAATTCTTATAGCTTTCTTGTACCTCGTCATCTTCATAAACCTCTACTGTATTATTGTAATGAACTGCTTGATTAGTGAATCGACTAAGAGTTTTTGCTGCTCTTAGTCAAGTGGTTTTTTCCCCATTTCCCGGGGTTTTCCACTCTAAATTGACTTGCCGATTTCTTCATTTACTTATTCTAATCGTCTCCCCACCAAAACAAATTAAAACCGAATTCGTATCTTGACGAATCGGACGACTGTTGGTATCTCCTAAAAAGGGACCATAATAATTTGACGCCGTTCGTGGGGACGATTCTCTAATCCCATTTGAGTTTTCTACTAGGGATAGGATAATCAAAAGCTTGGCAACTGGAACTTCAACGAATGACAGTGACGTGCTTCCCAACAGTCTCCCAGCCCCAATATTCACTTTATAGGATTTGGAAGCTGTTGTCAGGAAGGTGTTACTCGAGATTACGTCGGAGAGAAGTGGAACAGAACCACCGGCTGTTTCAAGCCCTGTTCCAAGAAGTAGAGGGTACCAGAGCGACCCTGATGAGCGCAGCACTGATGATGAGGAAATTATCAGGCGCGGTGTAACGATGAGGAAGCGAGATATCAATCGACCTCTCCTCCCCCAGCCAGAGCTCCAACTTCCGCTCCTAGGAATGATCAGGAGCAGATGCAGCGACGTATTGACTAGCTCACTAGGGAGTTGGAAAGCATGCGCGCACTAAAGGATTGCGGGCCCGATCTGGGGCGCAATCCTGGTTTATTCAACAGGGCCATGGAGACCCCGATTAGGCGGATTAAGGATGACGACTGGTGGCATAATCTACATGCGGTCCAGGCGTCATCCCAACAATCTGAAGACGTGTCCGCCGCCCTGGGAGATTTGATGGTTCCTTTTTCCGAGGAGATCTGGGCGCAGTCCTAGATAGACATTATCGCAACCCCGAGGGGTTGCCAACGTTTCACGGCGATGGAGATCCGATCGATCACGTTGCCGACTTTGAATTACGCATGGAAACGGTTCAGGCCTCGGATTCATTGAAGTGCCGCATCTTCGCGGCATGATTACAATGCGATGCCCGAACCTGGTTCAAGAATCTGCCGGCCCGATCCATACAGTCGTATGTCAGGTTTATTTTAGCTTTCTCTGAGCAGTTCGCTCTAAATGTAGGACCGCCCCGAAGTAGGCAGGAACTATATCAACTGAAATATATCCAGGCTAAAATGAGTCTTCTGTCCTTCATGAAAAAATTCAATAGGACTGCTCGGGGTATCAAGCTGGAGCTCCGGGACAAGATTGATATTCTGCAGCAGGTCTTGGGACCGTCCGGCCAGATTGGTGAAGAGCCCGCCATCCACCTTAGGAAAGCTTCTTCAGAAAATCAACAAGTATATTAAGGTGGATGAAGCGCTGTGATTAAGCTATCGGAAGCCTAGCAGAAATTCTGAACCCGCTGGTGATCATAGGGTTTCCTACCCTAAGAAGCAGCCGCGAGAAGTAGCGGTTGTAACTGAGAAAGACGTCCCCCCGAAGCAGGAGGACTATCGGGTGTATTGCGAACTACATCACAACCGCGATCACCTAACTCTGAAGTGCCCGCTGTTGAAAGAGGCAGTAGCGGCAATGAATAAAGAAAGGCCCGACTGGAATGGTCATAAGGGCAAACGAGCTGAATCTCCCCGAAGGGACCATCAGGGTGATTATCGTCACAGGCTGCGGGGAAGAGATAATCGGAGGACCGAAGGTCTCCTCCGCCAGAGCAAGACAGAAACTAGCATGGTCGAGAGAACCATGGACAGAGCCGAAGAAGAAGGTGGCGGGGCCGTGGCGGCAAAGCCCCGGAAAATGAAGGAGGAAGATAGGAGCAGCCCGCTCCTCCACCTGCTGAAACGGGTGCCCCACCTCCTCAAAACGAGGTGGCATCCATAGAAGTAGCCGGAGATATTTATGTTATCTCCGAATGATTGAGAATCAATAAGTCGGTCCGGGACCGAAAGAGAACAGCGCGCGGAGACTCCGCTGAGAGCTCCGATTTTGTGGCGCTGGTTAAGTATGATCCAGCTGAGCGGTCCCCTTCCTTCGGGGAGGATATTACTTTCACTATGGCTGACCGGGAGGGGATTATCGATCCATATGATGACCCCCTCACTATCACTGGAATTATTGGGAACCGTCGGGTCTACAGGATTTTAGTGGACACCGGGGCTTCGTGCAATATGATGAAGCGTGAAGTTGCTGAAATGCTGGGAGCTGCTGTTCACGATATTCCGATCGCTAATATAACTCTGTGGGCATTCGACCAGAGGAGTGTCATTCCCTGTGGGAAAATTTTATTCCCAGTCACCCTAGGAGACCCATCCAGGGACCGATCGAAGATCTTGGAATTCATTGTCGTTGAAGTCGACTTGGCTTACAACGCCATTATCAGACAGACCGGCCTCAGTAAGTTCGAGGTAGTCCCTTCTACTTATCATATGATGTTCAAGTTCTCCTCTGCTCACAGAGTCATTTCTGTAAAGGGAGATCAGAAGGTAGCAAGCTACTTGAGCTCGTGCCGAACTTTGGCACCTGTTAAAAGAGCCCGGGTGGACTTGCTTGAAGAGCCGCCGCACCCGAGGCAAGCCATGGAACCCGTTGGGTTCAAAATTATTAATCTGGTTGAGGATGACTCAACCAAAACTACTTGCATCGGGGCACATCTGGCCCCTGCTTTTGAAGAAGAGCTGATCCACCTGCTGAGAAGCCACGTTGATATATTCGCCTGGACCCCGGATGATGTTATGGGGATTGACCGATCCGATAGTGAGCATCGGATCAACACCGAGCATGGTACAAAGCTTGTTAGGTAGAAGAGGAGACATTCTTCTCTCGAAAGAATCAAGATTATATGGGCTGAAGTCAACAAACTACTACAGTCGGGGTTTATCAGAGAGATCCACTATACTGAATGGGTTGCAAACCCAGTAGTGGTTTCCAAGGAAGATGGGAAATGGCGAATGTGTATCGACTTCACCGACGTCAATAAGAGCTGCGAGTCGGATCCGTTCCCACTACCATACATTGACCGATTAGTAGATGTTGTGTCTGGCAGCACAATGATGAGTACCATGGATGCTTACTTCGGGTATCATAAAATCTTCCTTGCCGAGATAGATCAGAAAAAATCATCATTCATGACCGAAGATGGCGTCTATTGCTATGTGGTTATGCCGTTCGGCCTGAAAAACGCTGGAGCAACATACCAAAAGTTGGTCAACAAAATCATTAGAGATATGATAGGCCATATGATAGAAGTGTATGTTGATGATATGATTGTCAAGTCTATGAATGATGAAGATCATATTACTTATTTGTCTCGTTGTTTCGAAGTATGCCTCAAATATAAGTTCAAACTAAATCCAAAAAAATGCAGCTTTGGGATCCGAAGTAGAAAATTTTTAGGATATTACGTTTCAGAAAAAAAGCATAGAGGTTAACCCTGAGAAAGTGCATGCTATTATTGATATGCAATCTCCAAGAAATTAGAGAGAATTTCAGAGTCTTACTGGCCGACTTGCTGCAGATTTATTTCTAGATCCACAGATCGGGCTCTGCCTTTTTTCAGAGTGCTAAGAAAAACAAGTCATCTAGACTGAACCGAAGAGTGCGATCGGGCCTTCTCGGATCTGAAAACTTATTTGAGCACTCCCCCGATGATGGTGAGCCCGACTTGTGATGAACCTTTGTGCTTATGTCTAGCGGTATCAGAAGTTGCCGTGAGTGCAGCTCTGGTAACCATCCGAGATGACATTCACAGACATGTTTATTATGTGAGTCATTCTTTGGTATATGCTGAAACTAGATATACTACATTGGAAAAGTTCATGTTGGCTTTGAAGAAGGTTGTATCTAAGCTGAGACATTATTTTGAAGGCCGAACGGTCTATGTTTACACTGACCAGCCTTTGAAAGTGGTTCTTAAGCAACCAGATCTAAATGAGAGATTAGCGAAATGGGCTATTACACTCAGTGCTATGTATCTGGAATTCGTGCCCCGAAGGATGATCAAGGCTCAGGTTCTCGCTAATTTTGTGGTCGAAATGACCCGATCAGCCATATTTCTAAACCAAGAGGATAATCAATGGATTGTCCACATAGATGGATCGACCATTGGAGGAAGAGGGGCTGGCATTACCCTCACAATGTTACAAGGTGATCTTATTCATTCCGCAGTTAAATTTTCCTTTGCTGGAACAAATAACGTGGTAGAATATGAAGTTGTATTATCGGGAATGACCCTGGGCAGAAAGATAGGAGTTAGCAAAGTGCGAATGTTTTCAGATTCAAAGTTAGTGGTGGAACAATTCGTAGAGAGATTCGAAACTCATGATCCAATGATGAAATTATATTGTGCCAAAGTCATGGAATTATCCAAAAATTTCAGTGAATTTTCTCTTGACCATGTGCCACGGGAACAGAATAAGGTTGCTGAAGCATTTGCCAGGTTGGCCGCGGGGATACCTGACATGGGACCGAGCACTATTTCGGTCCATATCTCGACATTCGGTCGAGATATTAGTGACCGAACAGTCAGTTGAAGAAATTAGGGCTCTATACCGCGAACTCCAGGGCTTGAATATTAGCGTTACTGAATCTCCTGGGGAACCCAACTGGATGGACCCGTTTATTAAGTATCTAACAAACGGTTATCTTTCTGAAGACAAGTCAGAAGCCAGAAAAATAGAAGTCCGGGCTAAGAGATTTGTTCTAATTGACGGACGGTTGTTAAAAGTGTTTTGAGGACCCACTGTTACGTTGCCTATCCCCTATTGAGGCTGAAGCTGTCATGATTTATGTTCATGAAGGGATATGCGGTATTCACTCACAGGCTTGATCTTTATATCATCGCGTCGTCAGAGCGGGATACTTTTGGCCGACGTTGCTTGGAGATGCCAAGAAGTATACCAAATGATGTGCCATATGTCAATATCATGCTCCAATCCCACAGCTGCCTGGGGCTCCCTTATCGGTCACTCCATTGCCTTGTCCGTTTGACAAATGGAGAATTGATATCCTCGGACTTTATTCTCGGTCAATAGGGCAAAGGAATTATGTATTGTGGCAGTTGAATATTACTCGAAGTGGATTGGAGCAGAAGCAGTGGCCGTCATCTCTGAGAAGGTCGTAAAACACTTCTTATGGAGAAATATTGTGAGCCGCTTTGAGATGCCCCGAGCACCCATATAAGACAATGCGAACCAGTTCCATGGAAAAAGTGTACGGGATTTCTGTATCAAGTTGGGCATCGCCCAGCATTTCTCATCAGTGGCCATCCCCAAACTAATGGACTTACGGATGTATCTAACAAGGTTATCCTGAAAGGATTGAAAACAAAGTTAGAAGATTTTGGAGGTAAATGGCCTGAACATATCTATGAGGTCCTATGGACATACCGAACTACACCTCGCTCAAAGACCCATGAATCACCTTTCTCATTAGTATATGAGTCCGAAGCAGTTAGCCCGGTGGAGGTTGCCATCCGATCACCCCGAATATCTCAATACAATGAGCATATGAACGGCGAAAGGAGATTGTTGGATCTCGAGATGATCGAGGAAAAGAGAGATGCGATTTACACGCGGATGTGTTCTTATCAGCGAACTATGGAACGGGCCCTTAATAAGCGAGTCATCCCATGGGAATTCTTTGAAGGTGACCTCGTCCTCAGAAGCATAAAGGTGCAGAGGAATGTCGGGAAGCTAGACAGAAATTGGGAAGGACCGTATCGGATATTGAAGAAACTGGAATCTGGTGCTTATAAACTCGAAACATTGGATGGCGATGAGATCCCCCGAACTTGGAACGTCATGAATCTAAGTCGGTATTTCTTGTAAATCTTCGATTAATAGCTTTGACCCAATAAATATACATTCTTCTAAACGTAAGCAGAAAGCGAGTAAGTATAAAACAAACTGTTTCTAATTAATTGATGGACCTACCATGGAGTCGAATGATTTAGGACGAGTTTGGACTGGTGACCGAAGCTTCTTATCTGCAAGGCTCCCAAGTTGCAGTGATCGCTCTAACAAGTCAGATGCTTCTGCGCTTGCCCAGTCCCATGGATGAGTCGCGATTCTCCCAGAACTCACTACGAACAAAGACATCCCCTCCAACGGCATTCATTCTTGGGAAACGGCCTTTGTACTTATGAAATTCTCTACAAAAGAAGGAATGGGAGTCAGCATATAGAAATACAAGTTCGGTCCTAACGTGGGACATATGCAAAACCAAAGCTCGGCCAATATAACCTACGGGACTTCAGTAGAACCAAGGTTTAGCCAAAGCTTTTTATGGGACTCATAATGAACCCAGGCCGCGCCTTTCCAATTCAACTATGATCCCAAGGACGGAGTAAGAGTGATCTACAAATAATGTGAAACGACCAATGCAGTTAAAACCAATCGGAGTGAGCCAAGTGTAAAATTGAGGACCGATGGGTTAGTACCCTATAACCAGCCCCGATCTTACACTTAGTGGTTGAACACAATTGTTAATACCAAACACATTTGTTTATTTTAAAGGTTAGTTATAGTATCTTTATTCTGACTTTAAATAGATGGAATTGAGAGGAAAAGAAACTTTTATTAGAAGTAAGGAACAAAGTAGGGATAAAAATACAATTGAACCTAACTACCCTGCCCATCTTCCTTATCCTCCACCCTCTGCTCCTTCGGTTCGGTCCGGGACGCGAGCTGCCTCAGCTATTCCTCTTGATCGGGCACCTTCTGGTTGACCGCTCTCTCCATCTCTTCAAAGAGGTAGAAGAAGAGGTCGTCCTCTAGAACAGGTTCTTCCAAGGATGGAATTACTTGAAAGTTTCCATCATTCTCCAGAGATTCGGTGGTCTTCCACCTTTCATCCACAGGGGAAAGACCGAATTACTTAGTAACCTGATCCCGCATTTTATCCAGGTACTTAGCAATATATATCTCATGTATGATATCCGCCAGAGCGAATAACAAAGGGGACCGAGCGCATCCTAGGACCGCTTCCCGGACCGAACTTTCAGCCGAAGTGCGGGTTCTAGCCAGCTCCTCCTCCAAGCTCGTTTTTTCCTCCTGGACCCGAAGAAGAAGCTCGTTGAGCTTATTCGTCTTCTCCTGGGCCCGAACTTAGACTTGGTTAACTTCATCCTCTTTGGCCCGCAGCTTGGCTTTCAGTTAAGAAATTTGACCATGAGTTGTTTTTTCTTTCTTGTCCCGCTCAGAGACTTGGTCTGTTAAGAGGGAGATTTCCGTCCAAGCTCTTAACAGTTCATTGTCAAATCGGTCCATGTCCACTCATACCGTGACCAATTCACCATGTTTGATTTCAACTTGCCTTTTTGCAAGGCTAAGTTGATCTTGGACTTGTTGGGACACAACCTGGCCACCCTGGTTCTTTACCACGGTGATTGCAGTTGTGAAACCTTTCCTTAGCATTTGCATAAGACAGTAAGGTCAGAACATAAACCTTCGGGCCTTAATATCAAGGGAATTTACCTTAGTTGCGAGGTCGAGGAAACCCTCGATTATTTCTTCCACAGACATGTCCGACTGAACGTTGTCTGGGTTTTGTTTCCCATAAAGGCAGAAGTCTTCAATAAAGGCACTCCTCCAGGAGGCCAACTTCTTCCCTTTCATAAACCTGTCCGGTAGGCCCAAGGCAACCCCCCCAGTTGGAGTTGGTCTTAGGGTCCGATGCAGGTTCCTTCAAAACAATCCCCTTAGTAGGGACCGAAGCATTTCCTCCTTTCTTCAGCCTTTTAAAAACCCTTGGGGTGGCTGCTTCAGTCGTTCTCTTCCCTTTGCCCAAGGGGACCGGCGGCAGGGAGACGTTCGCCTTAAGGTTTGTGCCGAGGAGAACTTTCTCCACCGGAACGGCTCCTAGCAGCAACAAAGTAATCATGTTAGCACTAATAGTGAAACTATTTCCGATTTGGTAGATGTTAGATAGGCTCAAAGAACGAATCCTAGCTATTATCACCTCCTTTACCACTCTAAATACCCGAAGCGCGGACCCTTCACCCGTTGAAGGCTGTCATGTGCAACGCAGGGTTAGTGTGCCTGCGTTGGTGGTCTGGATCGGGAGGATCCCTCCAGTGGACGACCCCGATGGAACCAGTGTATCCACTATTGCTGATTCAGCCTTCTCCACACTTTCCGTTGCTTCATGTCGTCCTTCAAAAGGACGGGCCGAAGCAGCCAAACGCTTGAATCTTGAGCTTGGCATCATTTCGCTTGAATCTGCAAGATAAATATATAAGGATCAGGAAATGACGGAGTAAAAATATAACTTCATACCTGATCCTTCAGATGGATCCGAACAAGAAAACACCCCATTCGGGGCTGGGGCTCCGGTCCTACCCGCGACCCCTATTTCTATCAGTCTCTCCTCCCGAAGCAACTCTGTCCGTTTAAGACGTGCTTCGGGGGGGGGGGAGGAAACATCGCAAGTGTGTGTTTGCGATATCCGGAAGGGAAGGGTTGAACCTGGTTCGGTCCAACTGACCTATGTGTGGGTGGTTTATAAGTGGCCACACCTTTAATATGTCCTCCTTAGGGACTGTTATCCATACATAACAAGACTCCCACGCACTCCTTATATACACATAGCTACCCGGAAATAACGCAAAGGTCGGGCAATGGATTTCCACAAGTACAACCGCTACGAATGGGTGTAACGGAAAACGTAACCCGCACTTTAGAGATGCGTAACTGACAGAAATAGCGGTAGCCGGGACGTTCATTTCTGCTGGAAGGAAGCAGGGAATATCTTCCCGCCCCTTCCATATGGAGTAATGAGCCGGAATCGAAAACCTAGACCTAAATTCTTCGATATCCAACTCAGACATGGTTGGGTATCTCATCTTACGAGGAGCCATGGCTAATACCTTGATGAAAATCGGTGGGAAAAAGTTTAAGCTTAAGCAGGAACGAAAACGCAGAGAGCTTGGTTTGAGTGATTTTTTCCTTCGCGAAATGACGATGAGGAGGAACAATATCCGAAACCTCGATTTAAATAGTAATTTCTCGACCAATTGTAAGCTGCCATGTAGGACTATCATAGGCGGTTGCAGCCTGTGTGCACTCATCACGCCTATTGAATAGTAGAATGTGGAAAGGCGCAATTCTGGATATTAATATTTAAGAGTGATACAAAAACGAACGTTATGGTATTTTGAATTCAAATCCTCATCTTAAATTGACTAAGTGAAGGATCGGTCCCATGGACACTCATTACGAGCAGACTCTGTCCTATATTCTCCCGAACGTATATAATGTTGCATGGTCGGCCTTGCGTCACCTCTGCGATGGCAACCAAGCCCGTTGGGCTAGTGATGAGAATCCTAGGACTGGGTACCCTGCAATGGGTAAGGCCCAATAACGATTGGGCCGACCCTTGTAATGAAAAACGAACTTGCGCTGCCCAAAATCCCCAACTTAGCACATTTGAGATAAATTGGTCCGATGTTCCGCGACGAGACCGAAGATGGCTTGGCAAAATAGAACAGATATTTGACAGATGGCCCCACAGTTCGGTCCAAACGGTTACAGCCCACGTGTTCCACGCTTCTGGCCTCCACACGTTTACCACGCCTCGGGCCGGATCACGCAGACCACGCTTCGGTCCCGGCCACATTTTACATCGCGCGACAACAACCTTCATCAAACTTGTGAGAGTCAGTTATAGGGCGTGGATTACACACGCCTTCAATTATATATATACAAAGCTTGACAACGGAATTAGCAGGACCTTTTGGACGCATAAGAACAAGCTGTTACTCTGCCGGAATTCTTATAGCTTTCTTGTACCTCGTCATCTTCATAAATCTCTATTGTATTTTTGTAATGAATAGCTTGATTAGTGAATCAACAAAGAGCTTTTCATGCTCTTAGTCAAGTGGTATTTTCCCCATTTCCCGGAGTTTTCCACTCTAAATTGTCTTGCCGATTTCTTCATTTACTTATTCTAATCGTCTCCCCACCATAAACAAATTAAAACCGAGTACGTATCTTGACGAATCGGACGACTGTTAGTACCCACTAAAAAGGGACCATAACAAATACAATGATCCGATTGTTAATATTTTGTGTAAACTTTTGTTCATCAATTTTAATCGATGTTTCTAATGTTCAGTTGCTTCTCAAAATTAGTGGGTTATGTTTCATCTCATATGGGTTATGTGGATTTTCTAAAGTTTGGTTCTCTTCGTTAGGAAAAATATTGGTGTTGTTTGAAAGTGCAGTCCACCGTCCGGTGAGATAAACGTGTTGTTGTTATATTTTATTTTAACCAAAAATCATTAATAATTGCGTTCGTGCGACCGCATAAAATACCAGTTGATCTCGTCTAAAAATGTTTTAGAGTGTTTAATCTTAGATAAATCAATTTTTTAATTACTAGAAATTAAATTGTTATGAGGACACGAGCGATATACGAGGTTGGGCTCACAATGTGTGGGCTTACGTCCTCGGGAGAGCAAAGCTCTACATTGGTTTCCACTATAATGATCAAAGTTTACAAGTACAATGATGTGATAACAATAATCCAGATGAAAACGGCTCGAAAAACGATTGAAAGCGCTTCGTTGCGCCCAAGAGGTGTGCAGTCGCGAGTTGTTGACCACAACTCGCGAAATATACTGTAGCATCAATATCACGCGAAACAGAGCAATAACTCGCAGATCGGTGGGAGATGGCAACAAGTCGTGAGACAGGCTAGGGTAACAACACGTCGCGACTGCGTGCAGCAGAGCGATAACTCGCGACTACGAGCAATAAGTCGCGGGTGCGGGATGAAGAGCAACAAGTCGCGACTAAAGCTAGGAAGCAGGCAACAAGTCGCGGTTACGGGTGAAAAGTATGCAGAATAATACTTTGCCTTGGAAAGCGTGATAACAGTCTGACCCCGTCCAAATGCACTGGGGCTTGTATTTATAGAGAAATCCAGCCCAACTTCACTTACTTGAGCCATGAGCTCAGTTTACTTCACTTAGCCCAAAACACTTAAACAACCTCCAATTATAATATAATAAATGCCACGTTGATCTTGAAGTTTCGGGACCCTACCCCGGTCAAGATATTAGTTGGAAATACGATGAGAAAATACCGGAAAACCACGCAAATTAGTTCTTTGCCTCCAAGCAGTGAATATGCAGCCACATAACATCGTTGCACCCGACCGATGTGCTCCCGGGTGGCAAATTATGAAAATACCTCTAGCCCAGTCCGGGGTCGAGATAACCCAAAACATCTCAAAACGCCTACAAAAACTGTATACGGGGCCAGCGAGCCTGAATTACGAGAATACCCCCTGAGAATGCCTCGCGATAGACATATAAAAATACCGAAAATACTATGTAACCATGTCGGACGAGCCCCCGGGTAAGGATAAATACAAGAGAATATACCCGGGTAATATCAATAGTCCCCTGGTTTTCAGATTCAGATTCTGAGTCGTAAACCATATATCGCCAGCTCGTCCCGAAAGTAGATTATCGTTTGGGAGCCCCGCCGAAGAAATCCTTAGTACGGTTGAAATTCTCTCGTCAATACGATCGTTTTGACACCAAGAACGTCAGATTCTGAGCTCGGGTGAAATTTCGGGATTTTTCGACTTGGGATATCACCCCTATAAATACCCTGTACGCCCTTCATAACTCATTTTCTCGCGCGGAATCCTGAGCATTCGCGACTTATCGTACCACAACTCGCGAATACTGTGCAATCCGCGAGCATTTGAACACACCTCGCGAACACTGTGCTTCTCGCGACTTTTCGTCAATAACTCGCTACTTCCAGAATCACTTGCACTAACTCGCGAGCACTATACCACTCGCGACTAAACTTCAACAACTTGCGACTAAGGACTTGAACAGTAATTCTCGCTACTTTTCGCCAATAAATCGCGAGACACCTAATAAAATTTGTAAAAATAATTTCAAAAAATAAATTTGAATTAAATTTACCAATGACTTCCGATCGCACTGAATCCTCGAGCTCCACCAATACGTCATCCTCAGATCATTCGGACTCCTCATCCGGTTCGGGGAGTTTCGATTCAATCACAGCCCCTTTTCCTTCCTGCCTTTCCACCATTAATTGTCATTTTTTCGAGAGGATCGCTGGTCTCGAAAACACCATTGGCCCTCAAAATTCCGCGGTTAAAGCCCTCAAATCCTTTAACCAACCTTATAGCATGCATGCTCGGAAGTGGGTATCGGTTCCCGAACAGTATTATCTCCCTTCAGACTGTGTCTTATACCAACCTGAACCCACCGACCGTCTTTTGACACCTCCGATCGCCACCCACACTATTTCTCATCCTTTCGTCGTAGAGTTGCTCTCGCATCTACAAATTCATCTTTTTCAACTGAACTCTAATTCAATCTCTTTTGTCGTCGCATTCATAATATTAATGGAGGTGAATTACATTCCTTTGACCATAGACAATTTTTTTCAAATTTTCCACAATAGTACTGCTGTCAATTTTGGTACCCAGTGTTGTAAATTTTTCCGCCCGAGGCACAAGACAAGCCCGTTCCCTTTTCTACTCCCCACTCCAATCACGACTGGAAGAAACACTTCTTTTTTGTTTGTGGTGTGGGGGATACGAAGCTGTCTCCTCTGAGTCTTCTTTGGCGGTTCCCCGTTGAAGGGGAACCATTTTTTCCCGAAGCCTACGGCCCTATTCCTCGGACGACCCTTCCGAGACCTCTGAGGAAGGCACTTCCCGAAGCCTACGGCCCTATCCCCCTCTTTGCGCTAGGTCGGACGGCGCTGACTGGACCGTGAAGACCTTATTCTACGCCCCGATCCTGGTTGCTTTCAACCTCCCTCCGGTCCCTCCCCATTTTAGTAGAGAACTACTAGGTATCTGAACCGCATATTCATGTCGAGGCTAACTTGATAACTCTTCTTTGATAGGAAAGAACCTTAGGAACTTGATTTATACTTGTTTTTAATTTCCACTTCGCGTTTCTCACCTAACTTACTTGTCTTACAGATAAAATAATGGCTCCAGCTAAGGACTCAACAAAGAGGGGGGATCGGCTGAATTTCCTCCGTGACATACTTGCGGAGGATGATGAGCTCATCTTTGAGGCACGACCGGGGGCTCGGAACCAAACGATCACGGCCGAGCTGGTGTCAAGTTTACAAGAAGTGGCATCCCCGACTGGGGAAATAAGACACGCCACTCCTCCACCACCACAATCTGCTGCAACGATGGCCAATCCCGAGCCGGTAAATGAGGAGCCGGCTACAGCAATTACTGAGAGTCCCGAAGACCTAATCTCATTGTCTCGGCGATTAGAGTACGCTGTTGAGGAGCCCACCCCCGATGAAGGCATGTACGATTTTTTCGAAACATTAGTGGATATCATCTGGGACGATGAGGAGGGCGAGATTAGCGAGGACCAGCCGATGGACCCGGTGGTGGAGGAAGTATGCCAAGAAACCCGTCCGAAGGGAGAGACCAGCCAAGGCACTCGTCCGGACACGGGGAAAAGACCGGTGGAAGATCCCACCGTCTTGGAGGTCGCGGATCCCACCGAATTCATCGACGCCTTCCATATACACGACATCCCAAGATTAATAGTTAAGGAATGGCTCGATATGGTACGCCGTGCCGGCTTTGTGTTGATAAAGAACGGACTCACCTTTTGAATTCCGAGAGGTGACAACGTATCGAATCGGCCGGCCCTGGCATATTTGGAGCGGAACCCAGAGTTGCTGCCTCGTGGTCGGGATGACCACACAGTGTTTACCGACATTGGTCGGTTAATGAGTCAGACCGCGACGATGCGTCGCGCCATTAGGGAGGTTCGTTGCGATACTAGCAATTGCTTTCCTATAACTTATATACTAACCATTCTTGTTTTCATTTCAGATGGAGCGCACCATAATCGAGTTGGGCACCGCAGCTGCAGTAGGGGAATACTGTATGCTCAGACATTCATAGCTCGACTCGCCAGACATTATTGGGGAGCAAACGAAGAAACCAGCGGAGAAGCTGATGCAAAATCAGCGAGATAAGCTTTCCCAAGAGGTGGCAGCACTCCGAGAAGAGCATAGTAAGGCGATCGAGTCTTTACTTCTAGCTCATCGTAGCGAGCTGACGGAGAACTCCGCTTTCCATATCGAGCAAAGGCATGCCCTTGAACAATCCATAGAGACCCTCAAGGTGAATGAGAAGTATGCGCAGGACAAATTGAAGGAGACCCAGGAGCAAACTGAGGAAAAGCTGAGGAAGGCAAAAGAGGAAAATGCTGCCGATAAGAAAGCGCTCGGGAAAGCCACGGAGGAGGTTAAAGAGCTAAAATCAATGAATGAAGGCCTCCAATCCATCACCGATCGACTCCGGGCACAAATCACCAAGTTTCCGTCCCAGATTAACGACTGCTTCCGAAAGCTGATATGAGAGTACACAGTACACTCCCCTACTTTCCGGAATCTGGGGGCGTTAGCTAATGCCAAGTCGAATGTCATGTACTTCTTACGAGGGATTGTCCAGACGTAGAGAATCCTGGGCATATCCCTGAGAGCTGAGGAGAAAAGAAACTCGACCCCAAACTCACCGGGAAGTTCGAGCCTATACCCGGTGAGGACATGTTGGATTGTTCACAGGATCCGTTTGGGGAGTTACATTTTAACTTGGATGAAGATCTTCACCAGCAGCTCTATTCGTAGGATGATGAAACAGAAGAGGGCCCATCTCCGAATGTATTTAGGAGGTTGGCTACTTTATTTATGGAACCAGTGGGCCCCCTCGTGGCGGAGCTTCTGAAGGATGATGATGTGATGGCGACGTATGATCCTCAAATATATACCCCCGCTAGTGTGAATGGAGCGCTACGAAGATGAAATGGCAAGGTTCGCCTCCCAGAAGTTGGCCGCTGCGGGGCCTAAAGAAAAAGGCGTCAACCCTCCATCATCCCAAAAGATAAAACTGGTGAAAAAGCGCCCCAACAGACCTGGTGAAGGCTCAGCCTCTCAGAAGAAGAAGAAATAAACTTCCACATATAGTTTCTTCACTTTTGTATTCTCTCCCCATTTTGTATTCCCCATGTATATATATAAAATTCGATTTTGTTTTTCTTTCAATTTCTCACTGTAATTTAATAATCACATAATCCCGAATAATCCATCCTCTCTTCTTTTCAATTTAATTCTCGCAACGTTCATCGAAGGGGGTATAGCTCCGTGTACTTAGATCATCCAAAATTAGCTTCCCCAAAATAATAGACCTCTGTACAAAATTTGATCAAATGTAGATAATATACTGGTGTCCTTCGAGTCATAGATATCTCACAAAATAAACATAATATCTTCTGTCAACTCCAAGTGCGCATAAGAGTCCCCAATGTAGCGGGGCTTGAATGAGTCCGCGATAACTCAGCAGGCGAACCCCTCCTTAAAATGAGTAGGTATTTGAATTTGAGACTGCTCTACCTTTATCAATATATCTTCGCCACTGGTATACTCTCACTCGGGACCATCCCATTTTTGCCGCCGGTATATACTTGCACCCGGGGCCATAAAATTATCTCGACCCGTTCATAAAACGGTGTCACCACTTACTCGGCTAGTCCATAAGACGGCGCCATCGTACTCTCGACCCGTCCATAAGACGGCTTCATTCGGCACGTCCATAAGACGGTGCCATCGCATTCTCGACCCGTTAATAAAACGGTGTCATTCGGCCCGTCCATAAGACGGTGCCATGCGGAAATGGACCAGCTTCCGGCGAGGGCGCGATCCTATCGGCGTGTCATGGAGGAGTCAGGTATATACTTGCACCCTGATTTGCCACGGAATCATGCTCGGTTCTAAACCGACTCCATCACAACAAACAGGCCTCTTAACATATTCCAATAGTAATTATGTATAGACGATTTTGCCGCGGACAGGAAGACTCATCATGTTCAAAATATTTTGACGCAGTATCTAATTTGACGAGTTTGAAAATGATCGACTATAAGACAGGTGGTACATTGCACTTTTAATCTAACCTATTTAATTTATTTCATCATCCTTCGTACTAAAATGCAATGGACATACTCCTATCTTACCAGTTCCCTAGTCGATTGAATTCATGTCATCAAAAAAGATACTTAAAAAATTAGAATATGACCACAAAAAAGAGGGGAAATTTTTATTTTCAAAAAGATCGATGAGTCACGTCTATACATAATACTTGCGCAAATTGGAAATATGTCAAGTCCGTGGCAGCTCCTCTCCGCTCATATTTGCGATTTTGTACGCTCCTTCCTTCACTACTGCCGTTACTCTGTACGGTCCTTCCCACTTTCGATCCAACTTGCCAACATGCTTCGAGACTTCCACTTTATTAAGAATCAAGTCTCCAACTTTTAACAACATAGGTCGAACGCCTTTGTCATGCTTCTTAGCCATCCGCCTTTTACATACCTCCATTCGTATCGCAGCTCTATCACGGATATCATCAGCACAGTGAAGGTCCAACTTTGTCATATCCTCATTCAACACCTCGTCATAAGCGATAACTCTTTCTGATAAAATGGTCACTTCTACCGGAGACACGGCCTTAGAGCCATATACTAAAGTGAAGGGGCTGAATCCGATAGTGGACCTCGGTGATGTCCGATATGCCCACATCACATTATGCAACTCATCCACCCAATTGCCTTTGGATTCATCTATTCGTGTCTTCAGCTGTTGCAGAATAATACGGTTAATAACCTCAGTAAGTCCGTTTGTTTCTGGGTGTGCCACGGAAGTAAACCACTATTCGATTCCATAATTCTCACACCATTCATTAACCCTCTTTCTGGAAAATTGCGTTCTATTATCTGATACCAAAATCCTGGGAAGTCCGAATCGACACACGATGTACCTCCAAAGGAAACTGATAACTTCCTGTTCCCGAGCTCGCGATACAGCCTCAACCTCTATCCACTTAGAAAAATGTTCCACAGCCACAATACATAATTTCTTTTGGCTATGTGCCTTCGGAAATGGTCCTAAAATATCGATGCCCCACGTATCGAAAGGACATGTTGTCGGCAGAGGTTTCATACTGGCTCTTGGTACATGATGCACATTTGAATGGAACTGAAAAGCAGAACAAGCCCGAACAAAATTCACACAATCTTTACCAGCGTTGGCCAAAAATAACCGGCCCTCTTAACCTTGTTTGCTAAGGATCGACCTGCTGAATGATCACCACAGTCCCCAACGTGAACTTCTCCTATAACGGCCTTTGCCTGTACTAGGGACAAACATCGAAGATATGGGCCTCCGAAATTCTTCTTATACAGCTTATCATCCACATAGACAAAATTCGTAGCTCTTTGCATAGTCCTTCGAGCCTCACCTTCGTCGGTGGACAATTCCCTCCTGATTAAATAATTTACGATAGCATCCTTCCAAGATGGTTCGTCGGTTACGGCATCCAATAAAAACTACGTCTTATTCGAAAGTTCCAAATTAGCCACCTCGCTGTCTGTTTCTCCGCAGGACTGATAGATGGCTGGTAATGGATCATAGTTGTTATCTTTGACTCATCCGAGAGTTCTAAAATTGTCGCCGCCTTTGCAAAACCATCTGCACGAGTGTTTTCCTCCCTTGGGATATAGGTAAGCGTGAATATCTTAAGATTTTTAGCCGCCTCTTTCAGCTTTTCTAAATACCTCCATAAATGGTTCCCGTTGGTGGCGTAAGTATCTGCGAATTGGTTCACCACTAACTGCGAATCGGAATGAGCATGCAAAAAGACGATTCCAATTTCCACTGCTAAATTAATGCCAAATATTAAGGCTTCGTACTTGGCTACATTGTTAGTTGCGGGAAAGCGCAACTTCACAGCATACTCATGTTCTTCACCGGACTTCATTTCCTTAAAATAAACACCGATACCGGCTCGCCCGGCAGAAACTGATCCATCCACAAAAGCATCCCAATACTCATGAATACCCAATTCTTCCGACCGAGTCATCTCTACTATGAAATCCACTAACACCTGGGCCTTTAATGCTCGCCTGGAGATATACTTTATTTGATATTGCCCTAACTCGATATTCCACTTTGCTAATCTACCAGAGGCATCAATCTTTGATAACACGCTTCGGATAGGCTGACCTGTCAAAACTGCAATATGATGTCCGTGGAAATAGTGTCTTAATTTCCGCGAGGCAACTATCAGAGCTAATACGAACTTCTCTAGATCAGTATATCGGGACTCCGCTCCCTGCAATTTCCTGCTCACATAATATATCGGTCTATGTTACTTATCGCTAAGTCTGACTAACGCGGTGCTCACTGCCTCTTTTGTCACTACCAAATATAAACCCAACGGTTCCCCCGGTGAAGGAGGTGACATAAACGGTGGTTTACTCAAATAATCTTTCAAACTCTCAAAAGCCCTGCTACATTCGTCGTCCCAATACAAAAGATTCGTCTTACGCAAAACCTTAAAAAATGGCAAACTTCTTTCTACTGATCGCGAAATGAAGCGATTCAATAAGGCCAATCTTCCAGTTAGCCTTTGAACTTCCCTAACAGTCGTCGGAGGGGTCATTTCTTGGATAGATATTATCTTGTCAGGATTCATCTCAATTCCTCTCTTAGATACCATAAAGCCGAGGAACTTGCCTTCTTTCACACAAAACGCACACTTAAGCGGATTCAATTTCATCCTATACTTTCTCAGTACCCCAAAAAAATCGTTCAAATACTGGATGTGGTTATCCCCATGTTTACTCTTTATCAATATATCGTCGATATAAACCTCCAAAGATTTTCCGATCTTATCTTTGAACATCAAATTCATTAAACGTTGATAGGTGGTCCCAGCATTTTTCAACCCGAATGACATAACTCTATAACAAAAAATATCTTTATTTGTCATAAACAAAGTAAACAACTTGTCCTCACAATGCATAAAAATTTGATTATATCCCTTAAAAGCATCTAACATACTAAGGAATTCAAAGCCACATGCCGCATCCACCATCATGTCAATGGCCGGCAGCGGATACGGATCCTTCGGGCATGCTTTATTCAAATCAGTAAAATCAAAGCAAACTCTCCAGCCATCATTCGACTTTGAGACCACCACTGGATTCGCGACCCAATCCGCGTATCTAACAGGCTCTATGAATCCTGCCTGCAACAAACTTTCCACCTCCTCATCAATCGCTCTATCTTTTTCAGGGGAAAACTTCCTCTTCTTCTGATGTACTCCTTCTCAACCTCTGGTGACAACTCAGAACCGATCGTCACTGTCTTTTCCAGATTACCGGGGAATAAAGGCAGTGTCTTGATTCCCAGAGGCTCTATCTTCATATCATTCTCTTTAAACTTCCTGAGAGACGGTCCGTCATTTGTATCAATAACTTCATCGGATGAGAATTCTACCATACAAACGGGTATTTTTGCCTTTGATCCGTCCATACCACTTCTACACATCACATTATAACAGGAGCGCGCCAGTTCCTGATCTCCCTTCATCTTCCCAATCCCTAACGGCGTTGGGAACTTCATCATCAAATGTGGTTGAGATACCACAGCCCCAAATAGGTTCAAACAACTTCTCCCAAGGATCGCATTATAGGGGAGTATAGGGACATCCACCACCACGAATTCTACCATCAAAGTCCTTGATATTTCGGGATCGCCCAAGGTTACCGGTAGAAAAACAGATCCCTCAACAGCAACAACACTGTTATTAAAACCGACTAACTTTGTATGTACGGGCTGGAGCTGGGTGGTTCCCTTCAATGCCATCTGCTCAAAAGCTGCAAGAGTCAAAATATTGGTAGTAGCTCCGGTGTCCACCAATACTCGAGAAACAGGATGATTAGTGTAACGACCCGCCTTTCCGCTTGCACGATATTGTCCGCTTTGGACTAGGCTGACCCTAATGACACCCACCTAGTTCTCACGGCTTTACTTTTTCCCTAGCCCCCACACTTCCCAGTGGGTCACCCATCCCTGAATTGCTCCAGGGGGAGCACGCTTAACCTTTCAGTTCTAACGTTCCGCTTGCCACTTTGCTAGGGAAAATGCCTCGTGCAATGGAAGACAAATCATTATACTTAACATACGATCGTTCCCCGTCTATAGCCGATGTAGGTATTCACCTAAGGTGCCCTCTCTCTCGCACCCCCTGAGGGGACCTCACATTCACCCCTCCTTATGGACTCAGCGTCCTCACTGAGATTTGCCCCAACACACCGACTATAACCCGGGTCATACTCTGATACCAATCTGTCACGCCCCGAAACCGGGCCTACGGTGCTTCACTCTTTCTTTGGAACACAAGACACTTTTTCATATTATAATGTAATTACAACTTACAACATTGGAATAAAACTCATAAATAAACTTATACAACTTTGTCTAATTCATTTAGAATCTTCCTTTCGCTAACATCTTAACAAACCCACTTTACTACAGACTTCGTATTCACTCTCGGTATCAGCCGACGATAAACTCTTCCCACAATTTCCTTAATCTTTTTCCTTTCCTACATAAACTGTAGAGCGGTCATAATCGAATAATAGAAACTTCGGTTAAAACTCTTTAAAAACTTATCTTTACTTTGAAAACACCTTTTCTTTTGAAAACTCTTCTTGCTTTGAAAACTTCTTTAAACACTCATCGTAAAACATCTTTATAAAAATCATACTTGAAACTTAACTCATTTTGAAGCTCTTCGTAATATCTTTATGAAAATCGTTAAAACTCGTTTATCCCTGAAGCTCGTTCGAAATCTCACTTAAAAACATCTTTCATACTCACCTAAAAACATCTTTCATACTCATTTGAAAACATCTTTANAACTTCATCGGACGAGAATTCCACCATACAAACAGGTAACTTCGCTTTTGATTCGTCCATACCACTTCTACACATCACATTATAACAAGAGCGCGCCAGCTCTTGATCTCCCTTCATCTTCCCAACCCCTAACGGTGTTGGGAACTTCATTGTCAAATGTGGTTGAGATACCACAGCTCCAAATAGGTTCAAACAACTTCTCCCAAGGATTGCATTATAAGGGAGTATAGGGAGATCCACCATCACAAATTTCACCATCAAAGTTCTTGAAATTTCGGGATCGCCCAAGGTTACCGGCAGAAAAACAGATCCCTCAGCCGCAACAACACTATTATTAAAACCAACTAACTTTGTGTGCACAGGCTGGAGTTGGGTGGTTCCTTTCAATGCCATCTGCTCAAAGGCCGCAAGAGTCAATATGTTGGTAGCAGCTCCGGTGTCGACTAACACTCGAGAAACAGGATGATTCGCAATAATAGGGGAGACAACCAATGCATCATCTTGTGGGGAGAAAACCCCAGATAAATCCTCTGGTCCAAACGATATTGTCATTTTATCCAAATCCGTTAACTGGACCATGTTCACTTCCATAAAGCGTCCGTTCTGATGTAATGCATGATAAGAACGTTTGCGGACGCGGTACGAATCGCCGACACTTTTTCCCCCCGCGATAGTCATAATGTTGGGACCTATATTACCCCATCTTGGTTGAGAGTTCTCAACATTCAAAATAGGTTGACCCTGGTTGGGGTCAGCCGGAGGAGGAGGTAGTGCTTGCTGATTAGCGGGAGCTGGTGGGTAAGCTTCATATCTGTACCCCTGCTGGTTTCTTTGCGGCTGATTTCTGCCGCGGCCACGATAATAGTTTTCTCTCCTTTCACCTCTCTGATTCTGTCTACCACCGTTAAAGAATCCCCTCTGGCCACCTCCTTGACGTTGGCCACGCTGTCCTCCATATCCACGTTCTCTTGCATTTAGCCGTGGCGCATCGGCCCTTGGGGGTTTAGGTGTCGTCCCCTCTGGGACACTTATATCAATCTTTCCCAGCTTAGACTAGGGTAGAGCCTCCACAGTACTGATCCGTTCATCAAGCTGACCCAACTCTAGCAACCTTTCTACCTCATACATTAATACCCGACAATCATTTGTTGCATGTCCAAAACTCCGATGAAAACGACAAAACACTTGGGACTCGTAAGTCCCCGGCGTTGGTTCTTGCAAGGGAGGGGGATAACGAAAAGATCCACCCTTCTTTTGCTCAATGATGGCAAAAATCTGTTCATAATTGTACGTAGGAAAAACCCTCAACTTAGGTTTTGCATGTTGGACAACCTTGTCCAGCCCGTGACTTGCAACAATATTGTGGGAACCATATGCCCGAACTTCGATCACTCCATGATCTCGCAAACCTTCATCTTCTCGGATGTACTGTGTACATCTCAAAGCCAAATCTTCCATACTTCCCGGGGGGTTTCTATTCAAAGAATTACATAACGGGTGTCCAGCTAAAATAAGCTGGAGCACCCCAACATTCTCACTTACAGTAATCCGAGGTATCTTTCTACACTCGGCCTCAAAACGGGTAATAAAACCCAACAATCTTTCTGAAGAATCATACCGCAACGCGGTCAAAGAAGTAATAGACTTTATGGGTGCATTGAAAGGCGCGAAAGCTGAATAGAATTGATCATTAAAGTCCTGATATGAAACAATTGAGCGCCTCGGTAAACGATTAAACCATCGGAGGGCTGACTCCTTAAGAGAAGCGGCAAAAACGAAGCACATGGCCGCATCACTGAAATTCATCAAACTCACATGGATCTCTAAGTTTGATGTATGAGCATGTGGGTCAGTTGACCCGCGATACTGTGGAAGATCCTTTGGCATCTCAATAAACTCAAAACGTGTGGCACTGATAATGGCCGTGGAAAAAGGAGATAAGGCATTTGAAGTGTTCCACGAACTTTGCAAAATTTCCATAGATGGTAAAGTCTTTCCTCGATTACCGATGGGCTCATTAGCCCTCTCATTCTCAACATAGTCTCCTCATAAGCCGAGGTCTGATGAGTATCTCGGGTGTGCTCCCCGTACACTCGTCTCCTTTCCTGGCCAAGAGTCAAGTTGGTCTCCAATAGACTCATTCGGGCATCGTTCTGTTCGATTTTTCCACTTATCTCCCTGAATTTCAACTCAAATAGCTCTCCGATCTTTTGCAGAGTATCGTTCTGCTCTCCGGTTGCTGCCATATTCGCTCGTGGCTTCGGAACACGATCAATATCTTCCTATGCCGTCACATCATTGACAGGTTCCGGGGTAACATTGTTCCTCTAGGCTCTCCTTTGAGCTTCGACTTGCTCTAACTGAGCGATTAAACTACACCTTCGCTCTTCCAAATCTTCATCTATTTTTGTTTGATCCGCAGATCTAGAGCGTGCAGGTGGCGAAAGGCGGGCATTATTACGGACCGCAACTCGGCCAACTCTTGCGAATTTATAACACTTAGATAAACATTGGCGTGATTGAGGATAAAAACTAGGTGCCCTTCCGGATGAAAACCTGCTCCGGGAGGGTCGAATAGTTACATTTTGAGTAGGGGGCTCCTCCAGAACTGATGATCGAGCCCCAGGTAACGCAGCAAACTCATCATTAACCTGAGGAATAGGATCCACCTCAATTTCTTCATCAAAAATATCTTCATCAGAATTCCGAGTAGTCATGATAATAGAAATCCAAACTCAGCAATAAAGCTCTCAATGGGATAAAAATCTCGAGCCCCACGGACGGCGCCAAACTGATCTCGTCTAAAAATGTTTTAGAGTTTTTAATCGTAGATCAGTCAATTTTTTAATTACTGGAAATTAAATTGTTATGAGGACACGAGCGATATACGAGGTTGAGCCACAATGTGTGGGCTGACGTCCTCGGGAGAGCAAAGCTCTACCTTAGTTTCCACTATAATGATCAAAGGTTACAAGTACAATGATGTGATAACAATAATCCAGATGAAAACGGCTCGAAAAACGATCGAAAGCACTTCGTTGCGTCCAAGAGGTGTGTAGTCGCGAGTTGTTGACCACAACTCGTGAAATATACTGTAGCAGCAATAACACGCGAAACAGAGCAATAACTCGCGGGTCGGTGGGAGATGGCAACAAGTCGCGAGACAGGCTGGGGTAACAACAAGTCGCGACTGCGTGCAGCAGAGCGATAACTCGCGACTACGAGCAATAAGTCGCGGGTGCAGGATGAAGAGCAACAAGTCGCGACTCGAGCTAGGAAGCAGCAACAAGTCGCGGTTACGGGCGAAAAGTCGCGACTCTACAGTATGCAGAATAATACTTTGCCTTGGAAAGCGTGATAACAGTCTGACCCTGCCCAAATGCACCGGAGCTTGTATTTATAGAGAAATCCATCCCAACTTCACTTACTTGAGCCCATGAGCCCAGTTTACTTCAATTAGCCCAAAACACTTAAACAGCCTTCAATTATAATATAATAAATGCCACGCTGATCTCGAAGTTTTGGGACCCTATCCAGATCGAGATATTAGTCGGAAATACGATGAGAAAATACCGGAAAACCACGCAAATTAGTTCTTTGCCTCCAAGCAGTGAATACGCAGCCACATAACATCGTTGCACCCGACCAATGTGCTCCCGGGTGGCAAATTACGAAAATACCCCTGGCCCCGTCCGGGGCCGAGATAACCCAAACATCTCAAAACGCCTACAAACACTGTATATGGGGCCCAGCGAGCCTGAATTACGAGAATACCCTCTGAGAATGCCTCGCGATAGACATATGAAAATACCGAAAATACTACGTAACCATGTCGGACGAGCCCCCGGGTAAGGATAAATACAAGAGAATATACCCGGGTAATATCACCGGTGAATTCATAGTTAGTTTAACCCAACGGCTACTAGGATACACATGTCAAATGTCAATTTTACCATTGATAAATTATAGTTTAATTTTTTAAAAAATAATTGTGATCAATAACTTTTTATATTCTATCAATTATATGTTCAAACTATAAAAATATATAACAATTAAAAATTTTAGTTTTTGACATAACGAATTTATCATAAAATAATATAAAATATAATTTTTAAGTTATACACAATTATTTAAAAATAAGGGCAAAAAACTCATTTTATGTGTTGTGGTCTGAAAACCGGGGGTGTCAACAGTCGTCTGGTTAGTTGCAAGACGAACTCGGTTTTAATATGTTTTGTAGGGGGGAAACGATTTAGAATCAAATGGAAAAGGACAAGGCAATTTTAGAGTGGAAAACCCCTGGAAAATGGGAAAAAACCACTTGAGTAAAATATAGAAATGCTCTTAGCCGATCCAATAACAAAGCTCTTCATTACACATGCCATATTTGTTTTTGGATACAACAAATGAAGGGAAAGCGTAAGGGAAGCAAGAGAAAAACCGAAGAAGAGAGTTTCATTTTTGCTCCCAAGTGTCCCTTTTATAGGCCTTTCCTGCTATGTGAACAGTAGGGTGTCGTTTTGTGATTGTCCCATGCGGCTAGGTCGGCTCGTGTCAGGCGGGACAGCCGCCGGCCGTAGCTTTTTCCGGCTGTGCGGCACCAGGACTTTCGGCGCTTCTAGCCGGCTGTCTCTAGACTAGAGGAGGCTCATACAACTCTGTCAGACATGCATCTCACAAGATTATCAGAGAATATTATCGCATGTTAAGGAGCACGGATGGCCCGAAGCACAGTTTGTGCTTCCTGGACCGATCGGTCCCGATCACTAAGATCAGGCCTTCAGGCCCGATTGTTCTCGCCAGACCGTCCATTCGGGCGGGCTGGATCTGGGCCTCCAAGTTCGGCTTATGTCACTTGTGATTGTCCCATGCTGCTAGGTCGGCTCGTGTCAGGCGGAACAGCCGCCGGCCGTAGCTTTGGCCTGCTACGCGGCGCTAGGACTTTCGACGCTGCTAGCCGACTGTCTCTAGACCAGGGGAGGCTTGTACACCTCTGTCAGGCATGCCTCTGACAAAATTATTAGAGATTATTGTCGCATGTTAAGGAGCACGGATACCCGAAGCACAGTCTGTGCGTCCTGGACCGATCGGTCCCGATGAGGGGGAGAACGCATGATTCCATCGATCGGTCCCGATCACTAAGATCAAGCCTTCAGGCCCGACTGTTCTCACCAAATCGTCCATTCGCGTGGGCTGGATCTGGGCCTCCAAGTTCGACTTATTTCACTTGGGCTGGCCTAGCTAAGCTTGGGCCTAACCGGATTCGGGGTAGCGGATTCCGAAGGTCTCATCATTATGACATCATGATCACTGCACCAATGTTTCAAAAACAGATTTTTTAAATCAGGATCAGTTCATCTCACAACACAGTACATTCATCTAATATCATCGCCATTTATGAATAATTGTTCCAAATGTGCCCATTGTATTGACTATATTTATGTTGAACAAAACTTTAATCAAATGTTAATATTTGTGTGTATAGGACTTACAAAAAATGTATTTATTAATATATGAGAAAATAGTGTCACTTTAATAACTTTCATTATTTTGACAAATTTAGTCTCTATTATTTAGAATGTAAATTTATCCCTAAACTTTATATATTTTGACAAGTTTGATACTTTAAGTTTGCAAAATTTGACATCCAAAATGTCAAAATAGGTTTTCAAAGTTTGATTGTTACAATATCGGACCATAAAGTTTAACATTTTGGCAAAATCGATCACCAAACTTTGATGTTGATAATATCAGTACTCAAAGTTTATACCTACTAACAAATTTAGTTCCCGAATTTTCTAAAATTGGTCCCCAATTAATCTAACGGCGTTAGTTTTATCGTTAGGGTCGAACCCGAGTTTCCGAGTCCGACCCGAAATTTTTATAATTTAAAAAAAAAAAATTTAATTATTTTTTTTAAAAAAAACAAATTTTTTATAAAAAAAACCTAAATTAGTATCGCCAATACCGGGTTTTTTCGCAATTGACCCAAAAATTTAAAATTAATTAATTTTCAATTTTTTTCCTAAAGATTATTTTTGTATGGTATATCAGCCTTAATAACCATACCGGAACGGAATTTTGAACATGTATACCGCCCGTTACGGAAAAAATGGGGTGGAATTGATATTTTTAACGGTATCGAAACGTATTCGTCAAAATATAAGTTGTCGGAAATCATCAAAATAAATTACGAGAAACAATTATATCGAAACTTCAACAAATATATATCATCGAACATTAATAAACTTTAAGTGCTGCCATTTGTAATACAAATTGGTATCGTTGTATTATGTTCGGTTGAAATTTACAAATCGGATATAACTCGCAGTCTTCCCGAAAAAGTCAATTTATGGAACATCAATTTCGTATCGTTCGTGTTCAAAAATCAATTTTCATACGTATTCGTATATACTTTCATCAATTTTGGTATCGTGACAATCATATGCATAAATATCGGTCTTTAAAAATAACATTTTATTTTGTTGGGGAATCAATCTACCGAATTATGTAAACTTTGGGGACCAAATTAGCCATTCAAAAGTTTGGAGACTAAATATGCCACTTTTGCAAACTTTGGGGACCATTAACGCCGTTAGGGACTAAATTTGCCAAAATCCCGAAACTTTGAGGACCAATTAAGCCACACACACAAAACTTTGGGTACTGGTTTTGCCAAAAAAAAATAGTTTGGGAACTGGTTTTGCCATTTTAAAACTTCGGAGACTGGTTTGGCTAAAATATACAAAGTTCGGGGACGAAATTTACCAAAATTCAAAACTTTGAGGACTAAATTTACCTTTTTCCCATGCAAAATACATATTTTAAAAATAATACAGAGTAGAGCAATCGTTCAAATACAACATTGGCAGCTCATACCATCAATGGTCAATACATTCAACAAAATAACTAAAATATCCAAGTTAATGTTGTATGTGCAAAATATCACAAGAAAGGACATATGATCGATGAATGTTTTCGGATTAGAAGTATACCATAATGGTACAACTACAAGTAATTAAGAAAGACACAAAAAAAGATCATTTCGAAAGGAACCAACTCCATTCAATTTCGAAGAAACATGTGATGATACTAACATGGAATCTATTAGCTTTGTTGGACAAGTTGAATTTTATGTTAGGAATCGAATTGGTCCAATCAAGTTCAATAAATTTATGTTAGGAATCGAACTCTATGTATAGATCAAGAATCATTCACTTTGGAAAATAAAAAATTGACAAGCAACCTTGATAAACCTTCACATTCTCATGTTTTATTAAATGTTTCCACTATTAAACCTCCTTCATTGTATATCAATAAAAACACTTTTTGGTTATGGCATTCGAGACTTGGACATCCCAATATAAAAATTCTAGAATGTGTTTCACAAAAAATTTTCAAACTGTCCTTAAGTCAAACCTTGTGAAGCTTGTAACTTGGGAAAATCCAATGTCTACCCTTCCATAATAGTTCTATCCCAAGTAACACACACCAAGCACACAAGGATCCCATTATATGTTGGCACTTGTAGATGATTATAGTTGGGGGGACTTGGACCTACTTGACGAAATCCAAATTCAAACCAAAACTCTTGAACTCTTTTCTAAAAATTGTAGAGACCCAATTTTTAACCAATGGCAAAATCATCGGATCTAACAATGGAATTGAGTTTCTTAACCGCACTTGTCAAACACTATTATCTTCACTTGGTATCCTTCACCACAAAACTTGCACTCATGCCCAAAACAAATGTAGTCGTTGTAAGATAGCATAAGCACTTAATACAAATTGTTCGAACCTTACTCCTCTATGCAATTATACCTAATTCCTTTTGAGAAAGGCCCATTTGACAGCCACCTACCTAATTAACCAATCTCCTCAACCTCTATTAGCATAGAAAACACCATATCACATATTATATGGGAAGGAGTCAAACTATGAACACCTTTGAACCTTTGAATGCCTTAAGTAAGTATGTAACAAACAGCCTTATCGATATAAATTTGACGCTAGGGAAATCAAGTGTATCTTTTTAAGATTCTCAAATGACAAGAAAGCTTATCGGATGTTCGACATCAAAATAAATCAATTGATTTCCTCAAGGGACACAAAATCCTTTGGGTCTATTATTCCATACCAAAAAAGAACATTACAACCACAAACAACCACCAATCTATTCATATACCACCAATCATGAAGCAAAATCCAAGCTCCATTATCTATTTCTCAAATTTGTCCTTGCACCCAACACCCAAAATAGTGACAATCGCCCCCCAGAATCAAAATTTTTCTATAGAAATGTATCGGCACAAGAACACCAAAACAATGTTCTATACTCTGAAACCAATCGCACTGAAATTGATAATCCCACAAGAACACCCAAATTTTGTTGTCGACGCAGTAGAAGATCAAAAAGCCCTATCATGGTGATCTTGTGTAAAAATATTTTCTTGTTTTTATTCTCAATCAATCAATTTTCTTTTATTATCTTAGATTCAATTAATGTGGAGATACGAGCGATATACGAGGTTGGGCTCATAATGTGTTGAATTACGTTCTTGGGAGAGTAGATCTCTACATTGGTTTTCACTATAATTGATCAAAGAATACAAATACAATTAAGAGATATCATGAATCCGAATGAATATAGTCCGAAAAACGATCCATTCCACACAGTCTACCCCGACTTGCCAATTCCACGCCAGTGGACACTTCCACATGAGTGGTCATATACAAATCCACACGAGTGGACCCTCGGACTAAGTCCAAGCGAGTTTTATCCGAGTCTCCACGAAGTAAGATACAAACTCAGCAAATAACAACTCAATTCAAAACCACACGACTCAGGGGAGCAAAATCACGCGACTACACTAAGCAAATCCACGCGACTGCTGCCTGTGGCACCAACCCACGCGAGTCCCAAGCAAGTACATGAAAACCTTACATTGGGAAGCATGCCAATATTCCGAACCGTTTTCCGATGACTAAGGACCTATATTTATAGAAAAACTGGGCCAAATAGGTCAATTTAGGGTCCAAAAGCCCAGTCTTAGCCAATTTAACACGAGTTGCTCAAAATACGCTCAATTTTCACCGGCATATGTATCGTAATGTCCAGGGTTTTCCGAGATCCATCCTGGTCGAAACTCGATCATACGTAATGACGAGAAAATACCTTAAAATATTGTTGACCAGCTCTTTATCTCCGAATACTTAGAAGGTAGCCCAGAATATCACAAGAACTCACCAACGAGCTCTTCGGTGCTAAATTATGAAAATACCCATGGCATCATTCCGAACCGGAACTATCCAAAACTGCTAGTAATGGCATTTTCCTATATGCGGACTAGGGATGGCCAGGTTACAAGAATACCCTCAAAGCTGCTTTATCCCGAAATTATAATAGAAAACCAAAAATACCACTTTGTTATGCCAGACGAGATCCGGGGGTATCATAACGACGTAAATACCATCGGGTAATATCACATGGCATGTTTACTTCCCTGGCACTGCCTTAGAAAGAACACAGCCTCCACAACCAAACTCTCCTTGTATCCTTCAATACATTTGTCCCTTGAACATTAAATCGCCACATGGCTTTCGTTGCGAAGGTTGATGCAATCAACGATCCAAGCAAAAACCTTTGAACAATAGAATATGGAAATGATAGAAGATTTGGAGGCCTTAAAAAGGAACAATACTTTGCAACTAATGGAACAATCGATGGGAAAAGTCATATTTTACTAAAAATTTCTTCCATGTGACTAAACAGGTAACAATAAGACCCATCGGGGGTGCGAGAGGCACCTTAGGCAAATCGTAGCATCGATTATACACGGGGAGCGATAAGAGATTAAGTATAGTGTTTTTCGCCTACCATTGCACGAGGCATTTTCTCTAGAAAAGTGGCAAGGATCATGTTAGAACTCGAAAAGTAATTGTGCTCACCATGGGGTAAAACAGGGATGAATGACCTACTAGTAAGTTTAGGGCTAAGGAAAAGTAAAGTCGTGAGGACTAGGTGGTGTCATTAAGGCTAGTCTAGTCTAAAGCGGACAATATCGTGCAAGTGGGAGACGAGTTGTTACATTTGGTATTGAAGCATGACCCGGGCTATAGTTGGTGTGTGTAGAAAACCTCAGCGAGGATGCTGAGTCCATAAGAGGTGTGAATGTAAGACCCATCGGGGATGCGAGAGACACCTTAGGCAAATACCAACATCGGCTATAAATAGGGAATGATCATAGATTAAGTATAGTGATTCGTCTACCAATCCACGAGACATTTTCCCTAGCAATGTGGCAAGGATCATGTTAGAATTGGAAAGTTAAGTGTGCTTGCCCTATGGTAAAATACGATGCGTATTTGAAGGAAAAACTATATATTCTTCCACCTGACGGATTGAAACATTCACACCCTAGCTTGGTGTTTAAATTTGATAGCTCTATATATGAATTTAAACAAAGCATCAAGGTAATTGAATATGGAATTCACCAAGGAGTTGATATCCTTCGAGTTTCAACAATCAAAACATGATTATTATCATATTAGACTAGGATATTGATTCGAGAATGTCGAAAGAGAAAAATTATTTCTTTAATTGACCCACATAATATATTAATAAGATACAGAATATCTTGTTAGTTGATATATGGAATATACAATCAAATATATAGAAAGAAGATATTATAGAATATTAAGTCGATCATCACTGCTTCATCTTAGGTTTCCCTTAGTTAGTCTTCCATGCCGATCGACATTAGTCTTTCGACTATCACACAACCTCCATTTCTAACAATCTCTCACGTGAAGTTGAGTGATCATTCATTCTTCCTTGGTGGTCTACCCCACACTTATGCGTCGACACGATACCCTTTGAGTTTTGTGAAACTCTCGCCTCAGACCTTCGAGGTTAGTTCTCACCCTCGAAAGTCCATTCTCGCCAAATCATTTAGTGAACCAAGTAAGGGCATGATTAGCCTTAATTTAACCGAAGTGACAAAACTTGTCAACTTCCCAAAAACTGAACTTTTGGCCTTCAAGGACAAACTCTGCTGCTTGTATGCTTTCATTGCCATCAATTGTCTAACCATAGAAGCTAAAGGTTTCAGTGTATTCCGATGGTATCTAATTTCACCATACACGTATCTGTTTTCGAAAGATCAACCTTGTTATCACCAATCTTCTCATCATTTGATTTTTCTAAAGGTCTTCCCGACTGATCCACCTTAGCCTATGTTCCACTCCCTCTCGACAATGTCGATTTTCCCGCATCTTTGCCCTTGTGTTTATGTCGAACGTGTCCAAATATAGTGTGCCCTTCGGTCACCTTTGCTCATTCGACAAACATCTAACTGACCGATCTTGTGTGTTTTGATAGCCGATTGTTCTGACATGGTTCCGATCCCCACATAAAAACTCCCACATATAACTTCCCTGCCCATGATCATTGATCCCTTCGATCCTTTGCAACATCCGCCCCCGAAAGTCGGTAGGTATCCCTTTTCGTGAAGATGGCCGACCGAAATCTAATTCTTTATCATACCTAGAATATACATTAGGTCATCTAACAACCAACTGTGATCTTTAGAATTTATCGGTATATCTCTCCAACCGATAATTTTCAGTACTTTCTCACACACCAACTAGACTTTTCAATGATTTCCTACCATATAATTAGTGAGCATATTAATATCATATGAAATGTGAAACGATGCTTATCAAATATACATGACTCCATCGGACTCTTAATGCACACAACTAGTGCATCGTCTGTCTTGGCAACTGACGATGATCCATCCCATCTTTCTCCTTGCACTCTCGCTTCATGTGCCCCTCTTTCGGCAATTCCAAACACTCCGGTTCGCCATGTGACTTAGACTTTTCCCGAATTTTCCCTTTGACCGACAATCTCGATCATCATTGTCATTACATCCACACTTGCCCCATTGGTTATCATACTGATATGAATCTATTACCAAAACAGTAGGGTCATTGCAATCTCGATTGGATCTCCGCACTTCCTCGTAATCAACCGATCCCTCATGTCGTTACACTTTAACTTACTTGGTTGGCTACTGATCACGTCGATTTTGGTCCTAGAAAATGTCCGACAATGTTCTAAGTAAAAGAACTACTAGTTGATAATTCTTGATTTCATGCTCCATTGATACAAGTTATCCGACAATATTATTGAACACATTCAAGTGTTTGGAAATTGAACCACCTTCTGCTATCTTCAAGGTGTAAAGTTTCTTTGCAAGGTGCACTAAATTTATTGATGTATGCTTTGCGTACATATCCTCAATCGTCTTCATCATCCCGTACATAGTTGTTTTATTGAAAATATCGAAGGCAACTACTCTTGTTCAAAAATTATTCTTTGTTACTTGTCTAATCGATCCTTATGTTTCACGATATTTTAGCTCATTCTTGAATTATGTTCGACGCATACGATGTACGAGGTTGGGATAACTAAATGTGAACTTACGTCACCGGGAGAGCTAAGTTCTACCTGGGTATTCCAATATGATCAAATATGAGGTGTACAACACATGCTAAACGGAATAGCCAGGATAAGTCCGAATATTACGACAACCTAGAAAACACCAAAACTTGCGATTTCACAACCAAAACATCGGGAGTTGGAACAAATGACAAACCAGTAATACAAAACCTTGCGATTTTGGTGGAATTAGGGCAACTGAGTAAAGAATCGTGAAAACACAACAAAACGTCGCGATTCTGAACCAAATCACATAGTATAGCAAAACGTCACGAGTTACACAACAAAACCCGCCTAAATCAGAACAAAACGTCGCGGATTCTCCCTTGGGATTTTGTGCCACAAAATTCCGACCCCATTAATGACTTTGGGCCAAGTATTTTTAGGCCATGAGATCCAACACCTCTTCTTTGTGCCCAAGATGTGGTAATTGCATAGAAAAATGACTTTGGTGAAATCCCTTGTCATGCGTTCGTGACGGTCACAGTACAGATAATTGTAGAAATATTCAGTCGGTCAATATCAGTAACATTTCTTGTTAAATTTTTCACCACGAACTCGATATCTTTTTCGTTTAATCCGGCCACTATTAAATATATTAATCACAATCCTTTGATCGGTATTCTTGATCGATCGACGAGATCGATTAAACCGATCAACATCAATGCCCCAGTAGCCTGTTAAGTTTCCCTTAACATCAATGAAAAGTTTCCCTCAATTGGTCTTACAATATTATTCTTTTCACTATTACACGACCTGCACTTCTGCATTGCCTGTTACAAACCCATCATCTCTTGCCCCAGCCGCTGCCTACCCACTTGCAGCCGTGACCCACGTCCCAGTAGCCTCCCAATCCCAATCGAAACCCATCAAAAGTCCAACTTGTAGCTTAGGTAATTTGAGTTGATAAGTTTTATATGTTATTGATAAATAAATATTTCTATTTGTATGTGATTTTATTAGAATTTTTTATATGTCGCATTACCATCAAGGTGTTCTATAAAATATAAACTATAAATTGTTTGAACGTTGTAATTTTAAGTTGATTTGTGATTAGTTTTTGTATCTTGTGCTTCATATTTTAGATTGAAGTTTGATAGAAAACATATTTAAAGTAATACAATTGAAATTGAAGTTGATGTTGGAAATGGAGTTGGAGAGCAAATTGAGCATCTCAATTCAGAGGAAGAAACTACAGAATTTTTCCGTTCATACACACATTTGATATCTTAACTTTCATTATTTGTGATTGATTTTTTAATTTTATATTTTTAATTAATAATTAATAATATAACAATAATCAAATTATTTTAACAAATCTCAGTTATAGAGTCCAAGTTCTTATAAGGGGACACGGACGATTCACCATTATCAAAGACGACTCACCATTACCAAAGCTTATTTTCCCCAATCTAGAGTGGATTATTAAACCTTTATTAACCCGCTCGTGATTGGAAAAAATGAGTGTCCAAGATGGTCAATTTTTCTAATTACGGGCGGATTATCTAGGACTGAATAACTGTTTGATTTGATAAGACAAATCACGTTATATTTTCCCGAATAAAATGGCATCTTCCATCGAACTCAAATACATTTTCTAATCAATTTTGTTTAATTATTTAATATATTATTGTATGTATTTCAAATTAATAGAATGTATTGTTTATATTGCTATCTTTGCTATCAACCACACACAACAAATTATGTGAATTTAAACGTGATAAATATTAATACTACATAACTACATAATTTTTGTGATTAAATCTTACTTTAAATTTGAAGGCACTTACCCAATTAGTTTCTATAATTGTTCTCAAAATATAAGTATATTCATAATCAATTTATCATCTTCGTTGGTGGATTATAATGTACAAATGAGCATCATCGTCTGTGAATTAATTGTAGGATGGTATAAGCATGGTAGTCATCTCGGCTGGTATACCAACCGATATGCGTATTGGGTTTTTTATTGAGTTTGATTAAATAAAAGTCCAATTAATAAGATAAAATAAATTAAATAATATTTTAATATTAAAGATTTCTTTTCTATTACGTATAGTTTTGGTATAAACTCTAAAATATGTATTGTGCTTCAATTTTTGTTTTATTATTTCTTCAAATCGCTTTGGTATGTTTTTTACTATAATTGTTTACTTTCAATTTTGATGAGATTGTAATTTTACTAAATATTTGATTTCTTCAATTTTATTTGGTTTTGGATTGATTTTGAAGAATAGCTGGAGAAATACTTTAATTGGTAAATTCAAATTGAATTCTTGAGTATATTACACATTCTTTTATTCTCATTTATACTATTGATGAGACATTCGGAACCCGGTACCACGATCCTTGTTAGACCCAAGCTTAGCTAGGCCAGCCCAAGTGACATAAGCCAAACTTGCAGGATCAAATCCAGTACGCGTGAATGGACTGTCTGGCAAGAACAATCAGGACCGAAGGCCTGATCTTAGTGATTGGGACCGATCGATGGAATCATGCGTTCTCTCCCTCATCGGGACCGATCGGTCCAGGACGCATAGACTGCGCTTCGGGCCATCCGCGCTCCTTAACATGCGACAATAATCTCTGATAATCTTGTCAGAGGCATGTCTAACAGAGTTGTACAAACCTCCCCTGATCTGGAGACAGCCGGCTAGTAGCGCCGAAAGGCCTAGCGCCGCGCAGCCGGCCAGAGCTAGGGCCGGCGGTTGTCCCGCCCGACACGAACCGACTTAGCCGCATGGGACCAGCACAAAACGACACCTTACTATTCACATAGCAGGAAAGACCTATAAAAGGGACACTTGGGAGCGAAAACAAAACTCTCTTCTTCGGTTTTTCTCTTGCTTCCCTAACGCTTCCACTTCATTTGTTGTATCCAAAGAACAAATATGGCATGTGTAATGAACAGCTTTGTTATTGGATCGGCTAAGAGCATTTCTAGCTCTTAATCAAGTGGTTTTTTTTCCCATTTTCTAGGGGTTTTCCAATCTAAAATTGCATTGTCCTTTTCCATTTGATTTTAAATCGTTTCCCCCCCTACAAAACAAATTAAAATCGAGTACATCTTGCAACGAACCGGACGATTGTTGACACCCCCGGTTTTCAGACCACAACAGTTTGGCGCCGTCCATGGGGACGATTTTCTAATCCCCATTTGAGGTCTTTACTTGGGATAGGATAATCAAAGGCATGGCAACCGGAACTTCGACGAACGATAATGATACGCTTCCCAGCAGCCTCCCATCGTAAACGTTCTCTCTGCAGAACCTAGAGGCTGTTGTCAGAAAAGTAATAATAGAAGTTACGTCGGAGAGGAGTGGAACAGAACCACCGGCTATAACAAGTCATATTCCAGTAAGCAGAGGGTACGAAAGCGACCCTGAAGTGCGAATCTCCGATGAAGAGGAGATTATAAGACGCGGAGTGACGGTGAGGAGGCAGAGATACCAATCATGTAACGACCCTAATTCGGGCCTAGCCGTTTTGGTGAAACGTGCTAAATAAAACGAAACATTCGAATGTAAACTTAAAACATAGTTCGAAAACATTAAAGTTCAACAACATAATTTAGTGTGTTCTCCAAAGACCGGACTCTATCACCGGACAACCGACGACCTCCTTCCCATGCCCTTCTCATACCTCGTCCGCGTCACCTACAAAATCTGTAAAGCGGTCACAATTTATTAAAGGAAACTTCACCCACTCTACGCACTATCTTTTCATTTCTTAATTAAACCGTACACACATGCGTGAATCATTTCTTTTAACCGTTTTCTTATTTCCTTCTTCTTTTACCCTTATCATTCCCCTCATTCTTTAACTTTACTGTTGCCGAGAGTAACATGCTCGGTACATGTCCCGCCCAAGCCAACCGTTAGCTGTTGGATGACTCGGCGGGCCATATGCTTCCCTTCCCCGGGTGGGTACTTAGGCGCTACCTCTTTTTCCACCCGGATCCGTTCTGCCATTTTCGTACGTATCTTTCCCTCTTTGGAACTTATCGTTCCCTTCATCAGACATGCCCTTCCTTTGGCGAATCGTGTGCTAGGCACGATGCCGGGTTCGGTCGGACGGTCCATCCTTCCTCACCCAGAGTTTTATTACCATTTATCTCGTTCATTCGTATCTTTTCTTTCTTCTTTATTAACCCAATCCCGTTCCCTAAGTCTGAACCTTCCCTTACTATATTATGTTCACTCCGCTTACCGTTTGCTTTCGTTTGTTATAATCCTCCCGTGCTTCCCGTAGACCTTATGTGTCCTTTTCCTCCCACGATCCGACGTTGAGACGCAACGAAAACACTCAAACTTAGTATTTCCGCGATAATTCACTTCTTCCTCGAAATTCGTGATAATTTTGTGCCGGTGTTAGGATTCGCGATAATTTTGTACTGGAGCTAGGATTCGCGATAATTTGTGTTGAAGTTAGGATTCGCGATAATTTTACACTTCAAGCATTTTCGCGACAATTTTGCACATTATCATTTTCGCGATAATTATCCACAGAATCTTTTTCGCGACAATAATTTCCTTTCCCAAAAACCGCGATAATTTTCCAAAGTTTGCAAATTCGCGACAATTTTTCGATGCCCAAATTTTCGCGACAATTTCCTTCTTTCGAGACAATTTCCGGATTTTCGCGGCTTAATGATAATTAACTCGTTTTTGGGCATCCCCACCCCTATTTATAGACATCTTAACTTTTCTAATTCACACTTTAACCCCTCATTCTTTTCATTTTGACCATTCCTTTATCTTTTCTTCACTTTTCTATTTATCGTTTCCTTTTTCGTTCTTTCGTTCCCGTATCCTTCGTTATTCCTTGTCTAGATTTTTACCGCTACATTCCCTAATATTTGTTCCATCATACCTTTTTCCTGTCTATTACAAATCAACTCCACCTCCTCCAGTCAGAACCCCAACTACTGTTCCTGGGACTGATTAGGAATAGATGCAGAGACGCATCGATGAACTTACCAGGGAGTTGAAGACCCTGCGATCGCAAAAGGATTGCGGGCTCGATCTTGGGCGCAATCCTGGGCTATTCGATCGGGCCATGGATGCCCCTATCAGATGGAGCAATGATGATGACTGGTGGCATAATCGACATGTGGCCCAGGAATCATCCTAGCATTCTGGAGGTATCTCCGCCGCACTGGGAGATCTGATGCTCCCTTTTTCTGAAGAGATCTGGGTGGCAGTCCCCGATTGATACTACCGCTACCCCGAAGGGTTGCAGTATTCCGAGGCGACGGTGATCCGATCGATCATGTCACGGATTTCGAGTTGAGTATGGGGATCGTTCGGGCCTCTGACTCATTGAAGTGTCGCATCTTTGCGGCCGGATTACATGGCGATACCCGGACCTAGTTCAAGAACTTGCTAGCCCGTTCCATACAGTCGTATGGCATATTCATCCTGGCTTTTTCGGAGTAGTTTGCTCCAAATGTAGGACCGCCTCGGAGTAGGCAGAAACTATACAACTTGAAATATATCCCGGCGAAGATGAGTCTCGGTCTTTCATGGCGAAGTTCAACAGAACCGCTCCGGGTATCAAGCTGGAGCTCTGGGATAAAATCGACATTCTGCAACAGGTCCTGGGACCATGCGACCTTTCGGCCAGCCTTGTGAAGAGCCCATCGCCCACCTTGGGAAAACTCCTTCAGAAGATCAACAAGTACGTCAAGGTGGACGAAGCGCTGGGAGTTGGCTATCGGAAGCCTAGCGGGAATTCTGATCCCACAGGCGATCATAGGTTTTCATACCCTAAAAAGTAGCCGCGAGAAGTAGCGGCTGTGGCTAAGAAGGACGTCCCCCCGAAGAAGTAGGATAGTCGGGTATATTGCAAGTCGCATCACAACCGCGATCACCCGACGCTGAAATGCCCACTGCTGCAAGAGACAGTAGCATCAATGTATAAGGCGAAGCCCGATAATCATAAGGGCAAGCGGGCGGAGTCTCCCCAAAGGGGTTATCATGGTGACGATCGTCACCGACCGAGGGGGAGAGATAATCGGGGCCAGCCCGGCACTACAACGATCGGGCAGGATATCGAAGGTCCCCCCAGCCCGTACAAGACAGAAACCAGCACGGCCAAGAAAACCATGGCCAGGGCCGAAGAAGGAGATGGCTGGGTTGTGGCGGCAGAGCCCCGCAAAACGATGGAGGAAGACGGGAGCAGCTCGCTCCCCCACCTGCTGAAGTAGGCACCCAACCTCCCCCAAATGAGGTGGTGCCTAGGGATAGGGAGGTCGCCGGAGATATTTATGTTATCTCCAGCGGAATGAGAATAAATGATTTGGTCAGGGACCGAAAGAGAGCAGCGCACGAGGAGTTCCCCGAATGCTCCGAGTCTGTAGTGCTGGTCAAGTATGAATCGACTCAACTCTCCTCTACATTCGAGGACGAAATTACCTTCACCGTGGCCGATCGGGAAGGGGTTACCGATCCCTGTGATGATCCTCTCATCATCATTAGAATCATCGCCAACCGACGGGTTCACAGGATTTTGGTGGACACCAGGGCTTCATGCAATCTAATGAAGCATGAAGTGGCTAAAATGTTGGGAACCGCGGCTCATGATCTCCCTATTGTCAACATAACCCTTTGGGCTATCGACCAAAGGAGCATGATCCCGTGCGAGAAAATTCTCTTCCCGGTCACGTTGGGGGAGCCAAATAGGGACCGATCGGAAACCCTGGAATTCATTGTCGTTGAAGTCGACCCGACTTACAATGCGATTATTGGACGGACCGGCCTTGTCAAGTTTTAGGCGGTCCCTTCCACGCAGCACATGATGCTCAAGTTTCCCTCCACTCATAGAGTGATTTCACTCAATGGGAACCATAAAGTAGCAAGACAGTGCTACATGAACTCATGTCGAACTCTGGCACCGGCGAAGAGAGCCCGTGTGGATTTGCTCGAATAGCCCCCGTACCCTAGCCAGGCTATGGAACTTGTCGGGTTCAAACTGATCAACTTGGTTGAGGACGACTCAACCAAGACTATCCGCATCGTGGCGCACTTGGCCCCGGCCTTCGAGGAATAGCGTATCCACTTGTTGAGAAGCAATGTGGACATATTCGCCTGGACCCCGGACGATGTCCCGGGGATTGACCGATCTGAGAGTGAGCATCGGATCAACACTGGGCCCGGAACGAGGCCTATTAGGCAAAAGAGGAGGCGTTATTCTCCTGAGAAGATTGAGGTCATCCGGGCCGAGGTGAACAAGTTGTTACGGTCGGGTTTTATTAGGGAGATTCACTACAGTGAGTGGGTTGCGAACCCAGTAGTGGTCTCCAAGGTAGATGGGAAATGGAGGATGTGCATCGAATTTACCAACGTCAACACGAGCTGTGAGTCGGATCCTTTCCTGCTACCACATATTGACCGATTAGTGGATGTTTTAGCTGGCAGCACAATGATGAGTACCATGGATGCTTACTTCGGAGCATGACAGAAGAAATCATCATTCATGACAGAAGACGGCGTTTATTGCTATGAAGTTATGCCTTTCGGCTTAAAGAACGCCGGAGCAACATACCAGAGCCTGGCCAACAGAATCTTTAGGAATTTGATAGGCCACATTATGGAAGTGTATGTTGATGATATGATTGTCAAATCCATGAATGATGAAGACCATATTCCTTACTTGTCTCGCTGTTTCGAAGTATGCCGTAAATATAAACTCAAACTGAATCCGAACAAGTGTTGCTTCAAGATCCGAAGTGGCAAGTTCCTGGGATATTACGATTTTGATAAAGGCATGGAGGTTAATCCTGAGAAAGTCCAGACGATTATTGACATGCAACCTCCGAGAAACAAGCGAGAGTTTCAGAGGCTGACTGGCCGATTGGCAGCGCTGAGCAGGTTTATCTCTAGGTCCACAAACTGGGCTTTACCTTTTTTCAGGGTATTAAGGAAAGACATCCATCTTGGCTGGACCGAAGAGTGCGATCGAGCCTTCGTAAACCTAAAGACTTATCTGAGCACTCCTCCTATGATGGTGAGCTCGACCTGCCATGAACCTTTGGGATTATATTTGGCCGTATTAGAGGCCGCAGTCAGCGCAGCTTTGTAACCATTGGGGATGACGTTCATCGAAATGTCTATTACATGAGTCATTCCCTGGTACCAGCCGAAACTAGATACACTACCTTGGAAAAATTCATGATGTCCTTGCAGAAAGCTATATCCAAGCTTAAGCATTATTTTGAAGGCCACCAGGATTATGTGTATACTGATCAGCCTCTGAAGGCAGTTTTGAGTCAGACGGACTCCAATGAAAGGTTGGCCAAGTTGAAAATCAAGATCAGCTCCATGTAACTGGAATTCGTACCCCGAAGGACGATCAAAGCTCAGGTTCTCGCGGATTTTGTGGTCGAAATGACCCGATCAGCCATATTTCTGAACCAAGAGGAAGACCGATGGGTAATTTATGTTGACGGATCAAACTTGGGGGAAAGGGAGCGGGCATCACCCTTACCATACTTCAAGGCGACGTTATCCATTCCGCGGTTAAGTTCTTATTCAGTGGAACGAACAACGTGGTGGAATACGAGGCCGTGCTGTCGGGGATGACCTTAGCCCGAAAGATGGGAGTTACTAAAGTGCGAATGTTCTCGGACTCCAAGTTGGTGGTAGAACAGTTCGCATCAAGATTTGAAACACATGAGCCAACCATGAATCTATATTGTGCAAAGGTCCTAGAGTTGTCAAAGAAGTTTAGTGAATTCTCACTTGACAATGTGCATATAGAACAAAATTAGGTGACCTATGCATTAGCCAGACTAGCTGCAGGCCTACCAGATATTGGACCAGGCACAGTATCGATGCACATTCATGACCGACCTTCAGTCGAGATATCTGTGACCGAACAGTCACTTGAAGAAATTTGGGCTTTATGCCATGAACTTCATGAACTGAAAGTAAACGCCATTGACGCGCCAGGGGAACTCACATGGATGGACCCCTTTATCAAATATCTAACCAATGGCCATCTACTAGAGAATGCATCTCAGGCCAGGAAGATTGAGACCCGGGCCATGCGATACATGCTAAACGACGGGCATCTATTTAAGAGGAATTTTGAAGGACCGCTCTTGCGATGTCTATCCCCTGTTAAGGCTGAGACCGTCATGATTTATGTTCATGAGGGGATATGAGGTATACACTCTGGAGCCCAATCTCTATATCATCGTATTATTATGGCTGGGTATTTTTGGCCGACGCTCCTCAAGGATGCTAAAAAGTACAAGAAGCACTACGCTGCTTGGCAACATCATGCTCTGATTTCCCAATTACCAGGAGCACCCCTATCAATGACTCCACTTCCTTGTCCGTTCGATAGATGGGGGACTGATATCTTGGGACCGTTTCCCCGATCGGTAAAGCGGCGGAAGTTCTGCATAGTGGCGGTTGAGTATTACACAAAGTGGATCGAGGCTGAAGCGGTGGCTATTATTTCCGAAAAGGTGGTGAAACACTTCATATGGAGGAACATTGTAAGTCACTTTGGAGTGCCTCGGGCTTTTGTATCAGACAACGGACTTCAATTCCGCGGTAAGGCCGTTCGGTATCTTTGTGTCAAATTGGGTATTGCTCAGCATTTCTCGTCAGTGGCCCACCCCCAAACTAACGGATTGACGGAGGTCTCCAACAAGGTTATCTTGAAGCGATTGAAAACTAAGTTGGAAGATTTGGGAGGAAAATGTCTCAATCACATCTACGAGGTTCTATGGGCTTACCGGACCACACCCCACTCAACGACTCAGGAATCCCCATTTTCTTTGGTATACGGGTGCGAAGCGGTCAGTCCAGTGGAGGTTGCTATACTATCATCTCGAATCAACCAATATGACGAGCATTTGAATAAAGAACGAAGGTCTTTGGATTTGGAAATGATTGAGGAAAAACAGAACAACATCTATGCGCGCACGTGTGCTTATCAGCGAACTATGGAGCGGGCTCATAACAAACAGATCTTGCTCAGGGACTTCTCGGAAGGCGACCTCGTTCTAAGGAATGTAAGAGTTCATTGACACGATGGGAAGCTGGATAGGAATTGGGAAGGGCCCTATCGCGTTATGAAAAATTGAGGGGCTGGGGCTTATAAGTTAGAGACGTTGGATGGAAACGAGATCCCCCGAACCTGGAATGTTATGAATCTAATCCAGTATTTTATATAATACCTTTGACAGTTATTTGGCGATTCTGAACCATAAAATGTTTCTCATATATGAATAAGTTACAATAGATGCAATACAAACTATTTCTAGTTAGGTGAGTGACCAATCTTGAAGTTGGATTTTCTGTACGAGTTTGGAATGGTGACTGTAATAGTCCATCCACAAGGCTCCCAAGTAGTGTGACCGCTCTAACGAGTCAGTTGCTTCCACGCTTGCTGAGTACTTAGTTGGATTGCAAAACTCCCAGAACTTACTACGAACTTAATTTCCCCTTCGATGGCACCCACCACCTGGAAACAACTCTTGCTTCTTTGTCCTTAGCCAAGAACGAGATAACAGGGACAGAGTTAGCAGTCAAAGCGCAAACCGAAGCTCGCCATGGGACTGTCTTCAGAACCGGGGCTTCGGTTTAAGCTTGCCATGAGACTTATAAAGAACCAAGGCAACCCCGCCTATATCATAACATTTTACAGGGATGGATTCAAGTGTGGTCTGTTGGCGCAGGCAAAATCCCCTAACTTATTAAGCCCATCAAAATCAAAGTTAAGTTGAGAGGAGCGTTCGGTGAGGGTTCAACAGGAACCTCAATCTTATACTTAAGCGAAAATACTCTATTGAGGGAATAGAGTTTACACAAGCCAATACAGAAAGGAAAATATTCATTAAAAAACTAGAGTTTACAAAGTAAAGTACAGAAAGGAAGGGACTTGAAAAATGGAAATCTAGTCTATTTGTCCTTTTTCCTTGTCTGCTTTCCTAGACTTCTCCACGATCCATGCCTTGAGATCTTCTATCTTCTTCCCCCTCTCTTCAATCATCTCGTTGACCGATCTCTCCATCAGGTCAAAGAGTGGATAGTTGGGATCGTTTTCCAATGGGGGTTCTTCTAGTTCAGAGATCTCACCGAAGCTTCCATACTTGGTTAGGGGATCGATCGTCTCCCAACGCCCATCTTTGGGATCTAGACTAAACTTGCTGATCATTTGGTCCTTCATGTTATCCATATATTGGGAGAAGTTTGGTCGATAAACGTTTGCCGCTAAGGCAAACATCAGCAGTGATCGGGCAAAACCCAGAAGGGCTTCCCGGAGCGCTCCCTCAGTTACTTCTTTACCCCTAACCAATTCTTCCTTTAAGGCATCCTTTTCTTCCTAAAACCGAATGAGAAGTCTGTTGCTCTTGTCAGATAATTCTTGGATCTGACGCTCCAGTTCCAAAACGCGGGCCGTTGTGGAGTTCGTAGCTGCTTGGGCCTCTCCCGCCTTAGAGGTACCTATTGAAAGCTCAATGGCCGCTCAAAGCAGTTCTCCATTCAAGCGGTCCCGATCTGCCCGGATCTATTCCAGCTCTTGTTGCTTGATCTCGCTTGCCGCTGAGCTAAGGCAAGTCAACTTTACAGATCTTCAGAATCCGAAGAGATGTTTCGGCTTAGCTGGACGGCAGAGGCAAGGTCCAGAGCCTTCTATGTGAATGCAAGAAACAGCCTTGATGAAACACAAAGACCCGATCGGGGCGACGAGAGTTGAAGATAACTTACCATAGCCTGAGACTCCAGATAGGATATCACCAGGCCGGAAAGTACACCGTCGATACCGGGAGGGGTTTTTTCTCCCCAAAAGCCGGTATTCTTCAAGAGCGGCGTCTTTCCATGAGGGGGGAACCCTTTTCGGTCCACGGGCTTTGGAAACGGAGGCTACAATCTCCTGGATAGCCTCCCGAACATACTCCGGGTTCGATGATGAGGGGACCGATCTCTCCCCAATGGTGATCTCTTTCGTCGGGATAGGGGCTGCGGGTCTGCTCACTACTGACCGCAACCTCTTGTATTGACTTGGGGCTTCCTCTTCGGGGCCCCGTTTGCTCGTGGAAGCAGGGATAGGAGGCTTTGACACTCTGTCCCCTAAGCTGGAGGATGGGCGAACATCCTCCACCCGCATTGACCCCTGCAGCAACAATGGCACGACGTTAAGATCCAGAGGGGAGTTATTTCCGATTTTGTACATGGCGGGAAGGCCTAACGAGCGAATTCTTTTAGAAATCACCTCGTCCACCTCTTCCATCGATCGGGGCTCCGCCCTCTGATTGCTGGAGCTTCCCGCCGACCGCGAAGATCCAGTAGCGGTGTTGAAGGTTGGCTTGGATGCTTGCATTTGGGCGTCTTTCTTGGCCTTTGCAGCAGCAGCCAACGCGGCAAGCCGGTTTCCATACATCATATCTGTGGAATTTGCAAAAGATGAATAATAAGGATCAAGAGATATGAACTAAAGCAAGCTAAAGTCATACCCGATCCTTCTGACTCCGACGAATCGGAGCTAGAGAATATCCCCTTCGGGGCAGGGGCACCGGTCCTACCTGCCACCCCTATCTCTATCAGCTTCTTCTCTCGAAGTATATCTATTCGTTTCAGACGCCTTTCGGGAGGAGGAAGCTTTGCCAAGGTGTTGGCGATATCCTGGCGTGATGGGTTGAACCGGGTTCGGTCCAACTTACCGATGTCAGGATGGGATTTTAGGAAAGTGACATTCGACATGTCTTCCCTCGGGATGTCTATCCAGACATTGCAAGACTCTCATTTATGGAGGGAGTCTTCCTTGTCAACGATAGTACAATCCTTCGTTCGGTTCGCTAGATAGTACAGCTTACGACCTCCTAGCAACCTCCTTCCCCTTCAGGATCCTACCGAGAACAGGTTGAAAAAATCTCTCAGGGTTGGTTCTACCCCCTACCTATGACAGTAAAAAATAAAGGCTACTATATAGGCTTAACTGCCCGGAAAGAGAGCGAAGATGGGCAGTGAATCTCCCGAAGTACGGCCGCGACAAAAGGATGAAGGAGAAATCGCAGGCCGGACCTCAGGGAGGCATAACTAACGGGTAAGGCCGTAGCAGGAACGTTTATCTCAACGGGAAGGAAGCAGGGAACGTTTTCCTTCCCCCTCTAGATAGGATAATGGGCAGGGATCGAGAATTTGACAAAAAATCCTTCGAGGTCTATCTCGGAGATAATCGGATACCTAGCCCTACGGGGTGCCATGGATGATTACCTTAGGATTTGAGAGGAAATCGGAGTTTGAAGACGGTCGAAGGAAATCGCCAGAGAATTCTAGGGCTCGGACTTTCTTTTCGCAAATTGCAGATGTGGTTACAGACTGCCGAAATCCCGACTTTTATAGCCGTGCATTGGCCACTCACAGGGTGACACATCACCCCTGCAGGCGACTGTAGTCTGACGGCATGTCCACCCTTTTAGAATACGGAAAGGCGCAGGCTATTATAGAGCCCAGAATTAAGCTTTTCCCCATGACCGTTACAGATTTCAAATTTGAAAATTGACACTTTGAAATTTCTTAAGTACACGTTCGGTCCTCAAGGACGCTGTCACGCTCCGTTCGGGTACGGTCTTCCGTTGGTTCGATCGGGCACCTCTGCCTCAAACGCTCTCAATCTGATGGTCGAACTTACATCACCAACACAATGGCGATAAAGTCTGAGGGACTAGTGATGAGATCTTCGGAACCCGGTACCCCGAACCTGGTTAGGCCCAAGCTTAGCTAGGCCAGCCCAAGTGACATAAGCCGAACTTGGAGGCCCAGATCCAGTCCGTGCGAATGGACGGTCTGGTGAGAACAGTCGGGCCCGAAGGCTCGATCTTAGTGATCTGGACCGATCATGAATCATGCGTTTTCCCCCTCATCGGGACCGATTGGTCCAGGACGCACAGACTGCGCTTCGGGCCATCCACGCTCCTTAACATGCGACAATAATCTCTAATAATCTTATCAGATGCATGCCTGACAGAGTTGTACGAGCCTCCCCTGGTCTGGAGACAGCCGGCTAGCAGCGTCGAAAGGCCTAGGGCCGCGCAGTCGGCCAGAGCTACGGCCGACGGCTGTCCCGCCCGACACGAGCCGACCTAGCCGCATGGGACAAGCACAAAATGACACCCTACTGTTCACACAGCATGAAAGACCTATAAAAGGGACACTTGAGAGTGAAAACAAAACTCTCTTCTTCTGATTTTCTCTTGCTTCCCTTACGCTTTCCCTTCATTTGTTGTATCCAAACAATAAATATGACATGTGTAATGAACAGCTTTGTTATTGGAATGGCTAAGAGCATTTCTAGCTCTTAGTCAAGTGGTTTTTTTTCCCTTTTCCAGAGGTTTTCCACTCTAAAATTGTCCTATCCTTTTCCATTTGATTCTAAATCGTTTCCCCCCTACAAAACAAATTAAAATCGAGTTCGTCTTGCAACGAACCGGACGACTGTTGACACCCCTGGTTTTCAGACCACAACAACTATGATTATTGTTTCATTAATGTTGCTTGCTATTTTTTATTTGAGTATTATTTGTTTTTTATCTAATTGTGTTTGACATATTTAGGAGAATATTTGGGTTTAAATTAAATTTTTGTTGTGTTATAAATGTATAAATCCAAAATAAATTATTGTTTTAAAATTATATAAATATAATAATATAAAAATTTATATACCGATATACGACAGGTATATCCTGTTGATATATCGGTAAAACTGTCTGTACCGATAATGATCGATACGAACAGTATAAACCGATATGACTTCCTTGGGTATAAACAGCTCACTCTAACTAATCTATGGATTTTTAAACTCTCAATAAACCACTCACAATTATCAAAATTGACCGCTTTGGCAACTCAATTTTTTCAATCACAAACTATTCAGGATTTAATAATTCACTATTTCGAAGAATGAACTTTGACAATAACAAACTGCCACTCACGATTGCTTAAATTGATTGGTATCGAAAATTCAACTAAACTCTATTTAAAATGAGTAATCCTAACATTGGCGTTAGAAGGTTGAATTTATTATCCCCTTTTACCATACCTGTGATTATGACTCCACATGAAACAGATGGACCAAAAAAGAACACAGGCATCACATGCACTCTACTGAATTCTATAAAGAAACAATTCTAAACATACCACCTTTAAGTATCCAAATCCACATTCATTCCCTTTCTCTCTCTTTCCCATTTTCCAATGGCTGTTGTTGTTTCCCTTCCTTTTATCTTCAACTTTACACCTTTCTTATTTTGTTGTTTTCTTCTGTTACACCACACCGTTACATTCTCAGATGCTGTCTTCGTTGGCTTAAGGAGTCGTCAAGGAGCTCATAATCCTAGGCCGCCAAACAATGCTTCTTGCGATCTCTTCACTGGGAGTTGGGTTCGAGATGAGAGCTACCCTCTTTACCAATACACTTGCCAGGATATCGACCCTGAGTTTAACTGTTTGTTGTACGGGAGGCCAGATACTGATTATCTCAAGTATCGGTGGCAGCCCACGAGTTGTCAAATTCCGAGGTGAGTGCAGTGGATATGATACTTTGCTTGTTGTGTAGTTTCCAGTGGTTAATGCTGATTCTTTGCTTTACTTGTTTGGAAGGTTTGATGGGTTGGAATTTGTGACGCGTATGAGAGGAAAGACTATAATGTTTGTTGGAGACTCATTGGGGAGGAACCAGTGGGAGTCGTTGATTTGTATGATTTCATCTGGGCTTCCTTCATCTACTTCTAAACAGTTTGTTCACGGAGATCCCCTATCGTACTTGAAATTCTTGGTTAGCCCACAACCCTTCAATCATCAATTTTGAACATATAACGATTTCTCATTGTTCTGGGAAGCAGGATTACGGGGTAACAGTGTCGTTTTACAGAGCACCTTATCTGGTCGATATCTACACAGTGGAAGGTAGAAGAGTTTTGAAATTGGATGAAATTAGGGGTAATGGGAAGGCGTGGATTGGTGCTGATGTACTCTCGTTCAATACTGGCCATTGGTGGACTCATACTGGCTCTCTAAAAGGGTAAAATCCCAATCAATTCCTACAAATTCTTGATGATTCTTATCAATTCCTTGTTTTTTTACAGGTGGGATTACATGGAAGCAGGAGGTAGACAGTATGAAGATATGGAAAGAACAAATGCAATGGAGCTTGGATTAAGGACATGGGCTGATTGGGTAGACACAAATATCGACACAACTAGAACAAAACTCTTCTTTCAAGGCATCTCTCCTGCACATTACAAGTATGTAATCTTTGAAACTCAGTGGAAAATTGACATAAATGGAGAATTAGTTAGCTGCTGGAACCATTTATGACGTTGAAACTGCATAAATGTAGTTGCATTAAACAATGTTGAACGCAATAAAGCTTAATTCATGAGTCAAAGTGAATTATTGATGAACATGTATCTTGTTGACTGTAGCCCGAGTGCGTGGAGTCGAGAGACGCAAGTAGTAAAGAGCTGCTACGGGGAGAGCAGGCCGGCAATGGGGATATCGTCTTCTGGGTTTCCGGGGGAGAACATTAATCAGATGAAGGTGGTGCAGGAGGTAGTGAGCTCAATGAGGAATACGCCATTTCTGCTGGATATAACGCTACTTTCTTCAATGAGAAAAGATGCACATCCCTCTATTTACAGTGGTGACTTGACACCTGAGCAAAAAGCTAACCCTGATCACTCAGCTGACTGCAGCCATTGGTGCTTACCAGGACTCCCGGATACATGGAACCAGCTTTTCTACACGGCTCTATTCTTCTAGTCGTGTCCTATGCTAATTCATAAATATTACTAATGCTAGGGGTAATATTTTATTGTAATTGCTATGAATAAATCTCTTCTATTTTCTGGTAATATAATATATTTTTACCTACAAAAATAATATTCACTCATTTAATTTAATAATGATGTGCATCTTTTCTAATTTATAAAATTTGAACCAATAAACTAAATATATGTAATTAACAACTAATTATATTATTTACAAAAGTATATGAAAATGACAGATATAATTTTGCAGTTGTATAAATTATCATTATTATGGTACACAGGTGTATGAGTGCAATCAACCAAACTGAAATTTTGGTGTTTTAATGATGTTCAAGTTTAACTAAAAATAGATTAAGTTTTATTCTAATTTGAAGGAATAAATTATAAGAGAAGTTGAATTTAGGATCCAAATTTCTTAAAATAGTATATATTTAAAATACATTATAATGATATTGACTAACAAACTAGCTCATGAATATTGAGGTTCGAAGTTCATTTAGTTTATAGCTCAATTCGAGCTCATTTATGTTCGAAAAACTCGATTCGAGCTAGAGCCTTGAACTAACTGAGTCGACTAGGGTGTGAACTTGTACGATTTGTTTGCACCTTTATATCGGTGTACCGGAATCATTGGATGTACTAAGAGTGTCAATTGGACGGATTTTGTTGAGTTACGATAAATAACAAATTCATAGAAAAATAAAAATCAAACTTATATCCAAAACAATGCAACTCAACTGAATTCGACATAACTCAAATGTAGGGTGAGCATTCGGTATCAAATCAAACAAAATATTGAAATAGCGAATACCAAATTATCAACAAAGCCGAATACCGATTCAAATCCAATATTTCTTTGGTACAGAACCGAAATAATTTCGGTATTTCGATATTGATACCAAAATACCGAATTTAAAACAACTAAAAATAATAATGAATATATCATGCATGTTGATGAGAACTCGAGGACCGGATACCCTGTAATGGGTGAGGCCCGATAATAGTTGGGTCAACTTAAATAATCAAAACGAACCTCTATTAATCTCCTCTCCCGAAGCAGATCTATTCGCTTAAGGCGTGCTTCGGGAGGGGGGAACAACGCAAGAGTGTTTGCGGTGTCCGTGCGGGAGGGGTTGAACCTGCTTCGGTCTAACTGCCCTATGCGTGAGTGTGTTATGCGTGGCCATACTTTTAACAAATCCTCTTGCGGAACTGTCATCCACACATAACAAGTCTCCCACGCATGAAGAGACTCCTCTTTATCTACAATTGCGCACTCTTTGGTGCGCACCGCTATATAGTACAACTTACGACACCCCAACAAACCTTTCCCCTTTCGGGACCCAACCAAGAACAGATTAAAGAAATGTTCTAAGGTTGGGGCCCGACGCTGTTGGTGACAATAAAAGATAAACGCTATAATATACACATAACTGCCCGGGAACAATGCAAAAGTAGGGCAATGAATCTCCTTAAGTACGGCCGCTACAAAGGGATGTAGCGGAAAGCGAAGCCCGCACTTAAGGGAGGCGTAACTAACCGGAAGGGCTGATGCGGGCACATTCATCTCCGCCGGAAGGAAACAGGGAACATCTTCCCGTCCCTTCCAGATAGAGTAATGTGCTGGGATTGAAAACCTAGACCTAAATTCCTCAATGTCCAACTCAGACATAGAGGGATAACGCGTTTTGTTAGGAGCCATAAGCGTTTACCTTAGAAAGAAAAGATTGAAAAGGCGGTTTGNATTGGACCCGGGGGTGTCCAAATTACGAAAATACCCCCGACACCATTTCAACCCGAAATATAATTAGAATACCGAAAATACCAGTGGGCGTACCGATTGGACCCGGGGATGTCCAAATTACGAAAATACCCCCGACGCCGTTTTAACCCGAAATATAATTAGAATACCGAAAATACCAGTGGGCGTACCGATTGGACCCGGGGATGTCCAAATTACGAAAATACCAGTGGGCGTACCGATTGGACCCGGGGATGTCCAAATTACGAAAATACCCCCGACGCCGTTTTAACCCGAAATATAATTAGAATACCGAAAATACCAGTGGGCGTACCGATTGGACCCGGGGATGTCCAAATTACGAAAATACCTCCGACGCCGTTTCAACCCGAAATAAAATTGGAATACCTTGGGGAACGTGCCAAAAGGTTCCCGGGGTATGTGAATTACTAAAATATCCCCGGGTAATATCAAAACCATTTTTAAAAAATAATTGTTAATAATTCATATATTAATAATGAGATAAAATAAATAATATATTTTACTTTGGAGCAAATGGATTTCATGTTAAATTTTAAACTTAAAAACAACCATATCCCATTAATAATTACATTTTATCGAACAAAATACAGATATATAAATAAATAAAATATTGGTGGATTGGATAACTCTGGCCACTCAATTGACATTGTTGTCATAGTCCAGTTATTTAAACTAAATTATTTTTAAACTTGATATCATTATTTAATATTTTAGACAAATTCTTTATTTGACATTGCAATTATTTGTAAAACCATTTTATTTTTTTTATTAATTCAAAAATTAATAATGAGATAAACTAAATAATATATTTTAGGATTTAAATTTTAACTTAAAATCAACTATACCCAATTACGAATTACATTTTATTTAATGAAACACAAAATCTCTAAATAAAAAAGTATATTTAGGTGGTTTGGATTGGATTGGATAGGATAACCAAAAAAAGTATATTTGCCACTCAATTGTTATTACTAAATTGTTTTTAATATTGATATCGTTTACTAAATTTGGACTAACCCTGTTGGATTAATAAATTTGGGCCATATTAATTTAAGTGTGAAAGAGGAGGGATTTATCTTTAACTAATCCAATTTTTAATTTGGCTTTCCAAATTAACTTACATATCAATTTAAACCGGACATCTGGACTAGTTATAAATAAGTGGACTCAATCTAGGATTTGGAATGACTCAAGGCAATGTTAGCTGGCATGATGTTGAACATTATGATTGGATCTTGTCCAATAAAGAGGTACTTACCCATGGAGCCTATAGCCCATTCCATAAGAGCAGATGGAGTGAAAGATCTATTAAATAACGAAACAGTCAATCTTCTAAATTACGAAACGGTCCACATAAACTGTGAAATGGTTCGGTCCTAATAGAGTTGAGCGGGCATGACATGGGTAATTGGGCTTCTGGGTTCAAGAAACCCACGACCATTACGGCATGTACACAATCATTGCAGCATTTATCGGATTTGGTGGATCTAACATCTAATGGAGACAGCGAATGAGGGATGTGTAAAAATTGTCCAAGCCCTTGAAAAAAGCAATAAATATAAGTTATGTTGGTTGGATAGAGATTGGTTTTTTGGGTCTGGTGATCACTTTTTGAACCTAGAAAGTTTATCTTCTTGCTATTGCATCGTGTGTATTGCTCTTCGATGTTATACTCTTTATCTCTTGTATGCTGCCCTCATAGTGCATTTACTGATGATTCATTCTCCCGACACCATAGTTTTTACCTATACTTTGAGGTTTTTCACGTAAAAATCATTGTGTATTCGTTTTTTCTTAAACCTAAGTTTCTCAACAACAATAAATATAAAAATTTGGTTATATAGAACTTTATAAAAAAGTAACACTCATATCGGAGTCTAACTTTGGCTACTACCCTCCAACATGCGCAGAGTGCCCCTTCAGTCCTAGATTATATGCATCAAACAACTTGACTTAGCACAAAAGCATGTTGACATCAAGCTTGAGAAATTAGTTTCTATTTGAGCGGAGCGAGAGAAGCTTAACAACAAGTTGCTTGGAGCAGGGACCATCATTTCCCTTCTGACTTCCCAGATGGCCAATTTTATTATGTGATACCTGGTTCTCTTGTTCCAATCATATATAAATATTATAATATTATTGATCTACATTCATCGAATATGTTAATTGGACCATTTCATTGATGTTTATTAAGAATTCGAATTTTATTTGCTCGAATCATTTAAAAAATGAGATCCAACTCGAAATTTAATTGAACCATCGTTCCACTTTTGATGTTAAAATGTCAGCTATATCATAACATGTGATCCGAACATAAATAGAAGACAATTGTTGAAATGATACGATATTTACTCCTTGAATAACCTACCAAGTTGGTTGAATAAGTTTGTGGGTGATTTTTTTTCTTTTGCCGAGATGCAACCTATTGTAAATGTTAACTTGGTAAATAATTTAGAATTGGTTAGTTTCAAAGGTGAAATTAAAAAATGGAAATACGAAGTCCAAATCCCAGAATTTTAGGAACATGTAACTTTGCCTAACGTCGATACTGTCATTAGGACGATAGTCTTCAACTCTTTCGCTCTGTCAAGGGTGATGGTACCCATGCACTTTTAAGTTAGAAAAGAAGATAATCGGAAGGCCGTTAGCACAGCAAAACGAAAGTGTTGTTGTTTTCCTGAAGAATGAACATATATATATATATAAAGACTCTGAAGTAAATTAGTAATTTAAACAGTTATACAAAAATGCTGAATTAGGACCTCTCTTTTAGTAAATCGAATCTCATCTAAATGACATAGTCAGAGGTGGGACTGGCCTTTAAGCATTCGAGTCTCTATTCCGTCCATCAAGGTTTGAAAAGTCGGGCATTTGAGTTTTAATGAATGTAGGTCCAAACACATTCAAGAAGGCCAGACATACATATAGATCTAGTAAGATACAACATTTCTCTCACTTGGCCAAAGGAATGCAAATTCATGCTATGTTCACCATCAACACTAAACTAAATTAGGGCCAAGGACCACTAGATAGCTAGATGGCTCGTTCCCCAATTACTCATCCAATACTACCAAAAACATTAGCTAGATAACTCAAATACATGATGACAGTACGAAGGTAACAATGGTGATACAAAAAATGTTTGTTTTCAAAGGCTTGCATGAAATACACGTATTTCAAGCAACAAACAATTCCTTAACGAAGTCATCCAAAACAAAATGGATGAATAAAATATAAGTGATCGATAGTATAGAAAAGATGAAGGATCCAAGCCAATATGGAGTCTCATATTATGCACATGTAGTGTAAACAACTAGGACTTATGGCTTTTGTTAGTGGAAAAGCCAACATGGCATGAGTACAATGTGCTCTAACACAGTGTGGTCTTTCTGAACTCTCTTCTTTAGAAAAAGATACTTCAGGTTGATATGTTTTTTCAGACTAAGTGATCTATTGTTCCGAGAGAAGAACACTACAGCCTGATTATCATAGAAGATCTTTAGGGGATTCAAAATTGAACTCACAAGATTCAGCCTCATAAGGAACTTTTTAATGAATCTTTTGTTGACACATGAGAGAAATTTTCGGTATAATCAATACATTCTTTATGTGAATCCCTTAGCAACCAACCAGGTCTTGTATCGTTCGACATTGTCATTAGAATTCAGTTTGGTCCGAAATACTCATTTACATCCAACGGGTCTACATCCATGCAAATCAACAAGGTCCAGACTCTATTTTTCATCATGGAGTCAAGCTCATCATTCATGGAACCAAGCCATTTAGCTTACTTGGCGATAGTAATGGCTGCTAAATACGTTAGGTAATCACTGTTATCATATGATTCTACATCATGTATATAAACATAATCACCATATAATGTTGATCTTCTCACTCTCTTAGAGCGGCACAATAAACTGGTTGTTTGGATATCTCGGTGACTCCCATTGATTGAGAAATCATAGACACAGTAGGCAATAAGGGAACTTGATTATCATTAGGTCCTGACTCAAGATTAATAGTCTGAGATGTAGCAGAACCGCAAGTATCAAAAATTCGAAGGGTATATGAAGGACAATAGAAGCTCTATCCTTTTGAACGTTCAGGATATCCAACTAAATAGCAATTGATCGTCTTGAATCAATCTTCTTTAACTTTGGGTTATATGCGCATTACATCCATAAATGCGCATATAACCCAAAGACGGTTTCGGTCATATCCAAATTTCATAAGGTGTCTTTGAGACTGCTTTGGATGGGACTCGATTAAGAATATGTGCATTTGTCTTTAAAGCCTCAACCCATAGATATTCTAGTAAGGGAGTTCGGCATATCATACTCTACACCATATCCAGAGGAATAGAAACCTGGTGAATAATGAAACCTGCAGAAACAAGGCAAATGCATTCGGATGATAGACACAATTGGGGATTCGACAATAATATTCTTCACCTCTATCTGATCTGATGACTTTGATTACAACGAAGTTGGTTATCGACTTCAGCTTTGTAAACCTTAAATGCTTCGAGAGCCACATATCGCTCCTTAAGCTTATAGACATACCCATAGCGTGAATCATCATCAATAAATGTAAGATAATATCTATGTACGAAAATAGTAGGAGTAAAAGGACCACCGATGTCAATATGAATCAGTTCTAAGGGTCCATGAATTCGAATGGAGTTTTTCTTATGAGTGGGAGAAAATTTTCCCTTTTAACAATCAATACATGTAACAAAATTAGAGAAAATCCAAAGGGTGAAGAATTTCTTACCAAATGAAATGGTTCATTCTGTTTCGAGATATGTGTCCTAAAAGTACATGCCACAATCTTGAATAATTCTCGAATGTTGATTTCATAATATTAGTATGTAATACTAGTTCTTCTAGGTAAGATTTCACGATATTAGGTGAGGAAGATTGTAAACGTAATTTATAGAGATAATTGTCTAAAACAACAATGCTAACATTAGCTAACATTTCAAAAAAACAATGCAATATATTTAGCGTCAATTCGAGAAATGGATACAAGATTTCTAGTGATACTGGTATATAAGCAGTATCATGTAAATGAAAAATGAAGTCAATCCCTAGTACTAAGTAGAGAGTTCCAAGTGTTTCAACTGCATCACTACTTTCATTTCCCACTAACACACTACGTTGACCTTTACTTAAGTTCCTAACGTTGCGGAATCCCTGCAAAGAATTAGCAATACGTATAGAAGCACTAGTGTCAAGGCACCATGTATCAAGGGAAACATCCAATATTTGATATCGATAAAAGACATAGTCGGATATATTACTTTCTTCTCCAACTATTCGTGAAACTTAGGGCAGTACTTCAATTTCAATTATTTTTGCACACTTATATATCCTTCAATATCACAAACATCGTCGGGAAGAAAATTTAGTTGCAATGTGGGAATTCCTTACATCGTTTAGCACGAGAATCATCCGCATGTTGATCGCACTTCTATGCATTCGATGACCACGATCGATGATGCACTAGAATTTTCTATCTTCATCATATCGAACTCTCCAGTAATGTATGACTTGAAGCTATTTCGATTTGGTGTAGAATGGTAGGAGGTACCTTAATCAAAGACCCACTCCTCTGATCCCCATGTGACAAGTCCATCTCCTCCAGAGACAGAGTGAGTCACTAGTGGTTACAAGGGGAGTGTTGCAACGGATCCTGTATAGAAATTTGGTGTTGAACGTTATGAAGACGATCGACACAGTGTCTACCGTGGTGAAGTCGATCGTCACAATTAAGTATGATGTTTCTTTGAATACATAACACAAGAGATTGATCCATCTGGGAGTCGAAGGGCTCAGATGTTTGACAAAGGAGGGTCTTCTATCTAACGAGAACATGTGTTGAGCCGATTGGATAACTGCTTGGAAGGAAAGCAACACATGATGGCATTTCAAGTCAAGTCCACCAAAAAATTACAAGTTTTGGCACTTGTTTACAGCGATGTGTGTTGGGAGATGGATGTAGAGACATTAAGTGGAAATAAATATTTTGTATCATTTGTGGATAATGTCACAAGGAAAGCTTGAGTTTATCCGATCAGAACCAAGGATTAGCTTTCATCAGGTTCAAAGAATTCCATCGCATGGTTAACGTGAGACCAGAAAGAAGTTGATATGCTTGAGGAGTGATAATGGCTGTGAGTATACATCATCGGCATTTGTTAAGTATTGTAAGGAGAATGGAATTATTTTTGAGAGAAGAGAGCATGAAACACCGCAACACAATAGAATAGCCGAAAGGCTAAACCAAACACTACTAGATAAGACGAGGTGCATGCTCGCCACTGTAAAGTTGTCGAAGAGATTTTTGGGGGAAACATTGTTGACCGCATGTTATTTCAGAAACAGCTCCCCTTCGGCATCAATTAATTTTAAGACTCTTGATGAACTCTAGTTCTAGAGAAAACCAAAGTATAATCACTTAAGAGTGTTTTGTTGCAAGATCAATATACTAGTTCCGAAGGAATATAGGAAGAAAATGGATTCACACTCCCAGACTGGAGTTTTTCTCGGATATGGTGAGAACGAATTGGCTACAAGTTATGGAATCCGACCGAGAAGAAACTCATCATATCGAGGGATGAGGTATGTTTCGAGGATGAAAATATCACCGATGTGACATCTAGTCCCGACAGAACGGACCTTGTGAACACTTAAGAACATCGGTCCACAATGTCAATCGACACTGAAGAATATCGATCGGCGGTGTTGATCGACACTAATGAGAAAGGGTCGGCACTCCCGACCAACATTGAAAATGAAGATAAAGATTATGATACTGATTCCCCAAGAGAAGCTCCTTAACATAGTCAGCCTAAAGTGCTTAGGAGAGATCTCAGAAGGACTGTAAGAGTCACACACCCTTCGAATAAATATCCACCAAGTGATTATGTGGTGTCTTGGAACATGGAAAACCAGAGACGTAGGCTTTTAAGGACAATGAGCAATGGAAAAAGGTGATGCAAGATGATCTTACCTCGCTTGAAAAGAATCATACCTATGAGTTGGTGAAAGCACCGGCCCGGAGGAGGCCATTTTCAAACTAGTGAGTTTTCAAACAAAAATTGATATCTGATGGGAGAATTCGATACAAAGAAAGATTAGTGGTGAAGGGTTTAGTCATAAGAAAGGAATTTATTTTGATGAAGTGTTCATTCTCATCGTCAAGCTTGAGTCGATGAGAGTAGCTCTGGCGCTCGCAACCTAGTTCGACTTGGAGGTCGAACAGTTGGATGTGAAAATAGCTTTCATGCATTGAAATGTTGAGGAAGAGCTATATATGGAGCAACCCTAAGGGTTTGTGAAGAAATGTGACGAGAGCAACTTGTGTAGATTGGGGAGGAATCTTTATGGTCTGAAACACACACCGAGAATGTGGTACATGAAATTTGATAACTTCATAAAAGAAAACATGTTTGAGCAGTCTAATGATGACCACTACATGTACTAGAAGGCCTTCGGTAAAAGACATATTTTTTATGCTACTTATTTATATTGATGACATACTATTGATTAGTCAAGACATGCAACTAATCAAAGACTTTAAAATTCAATTGTCAATAGCATTTGAGATAAAAGACTTGGGGCCGACCAACAGGGTCCTTGGGATGACGATCCTCGGAGACAGAGCAACGAGGGAGATCGTCGTTCATTGGCAGAGATATGTTGAACAATTGCTGCAAAAAGTTCAATATGAGGGATGCAAAGGAAGTCATTGTGACGATGGGTGCCAATTTCGACTGAGAAACAATTCTTGTTCGATTGACAAAGTCGATAAGGAATGAGTGTCAATTGTACCATATGAATCATTGGTCAACAGTCTGATGTATTTGATGGTTTGTACAAGACCATACAATCTCTTTGTTGTGGGAGTATTAATTAGATGTTTGTCAAACCCATGATCATTGGGAAACAACCAAGTGGTTTTTGAAATATTTGAAAAGGACCAATGAGATTGGTCTTATATATTTGAAGGACACGCAAAAGTGGAGTCGACAAGTATTAGTGAGCTTTACCTCTAAAGACCACTGTAGACATTATAAATATAGTATTAGCCGCTTTAATGCGGTATCATCATCATCTCAGAGAGTTATCAGAAAATAGCCGTTTTAATGCAGTATCATCATCATCTCGGAGAGTATTAGCCGCTTTAGTGCGAGAGAAGATTGTAAGGTTTTGAATATTCTGTTTTGTTGCTTTGTTCTAAACTGCACAAGAACTCGATAGTTCTTGTGGTTGTAACCGGGTTATTTTCGTGACAGTTGATTGACTAGGAGGTGATCTATGGTTTTTTCCCGATACTCGGGTTCCACGTAAAGTTTTTTTGTGTTTTTATCCCATTTCCGAATCTAGTTTTGATTAGTTTAATCGGAAAAAGAATCATTAAAATTCATTTTAAGCTAAGAGTTGCAAGCTTGTACTTCAAATGTTAGATGGAAACTAATCTGCATGTGAATATCTAGGTAAACTTGCTTCTTTGTTGTAGGTTGATATCAAGAAGGCTGATCAAAGAAACCTCCAAACCCTCCACCCATTGGTGCATAAGGTAGTGATTCTAGGGGACTTGATTATGGTAATAGTTTTTAGTTTGAGATGATTGGAGAAGGCTAATGAGATGTTATTTTTGCTATGTTAGTTAGAAATGTTGTGTGTTTAACATAAGTATGACATGCCATTTACAAGAACGGTCAGCTTGATGGGAAACACCCTCAAATATTACCGTTATATTCCAGTGCTAGAAAATATCATCAATCGTGATTGGCTAACGTGATAACGATATACAATCACGAGTGCTATATTTTTATATATTTTAAAACGTTCGATTTTGTAAAACACGATTACAAATTTATAAAACAATTTTACAGAAAGTTGCAATTACCAATCGTTAATGTCATTCATCCCTCCTTTGAAAATTATATCCCCAGGGGTTTCACTCTGAAGAACAGATAAAGAACTGTTCTTCAAAGTTGTCTATTTTGATGTTAAATCATTGATGAGGGCATCATTTCTTCTTTCTTCTTTCTTCATCTTCAAATTCTCTTCGAATCGAGGAGTTTTCATTTTATTCTCAATCAGAAACTTCTCATTTTCAGAAAACAAAACATAAAAAAGACCATAGCAGCAATTGGTTGGTTAGTTTTAAGCTTAAGCTTAAGCATCTCGTATGTGGCTGCTCCATGTTGTTTTATCATGTAAAATGTTTTCTTAAAACTAAAAATGATTCCCTAACTTCAAATGTTGTAGAACTAAAATGTTTAAAAAGAAAGTGTCCAATTGTTTTGAAAACATAAAACATAAAACTGGTTCGAGGTTAACATCATTTTTCGTTGCCGAATAGTGATTAATCCGAGCAGAGATGATGAGACAAAAGGGAATGTCTATTTTTATGTGAATTTGGTTCTGAATACACAAAAATCCATGTCAATTCTCTTGCTTCCTTGAATTATTCTTACATCTCAACTAATGTTTCTATTTTTCAGCATGTTTGTCGAGTCATAATAAGATCCTTGTTTTCAGTTAATCCTCTTGTATTATATATCTAACACAAGAAGAGGTTAGCAATACAGCGTACAAAATGCCTCAGAGTTCATTTTCTGGAGCCCTTAAGTCTCCAAATGTGAACTTGATGGTTGATATGGGGAGCCCTTTCTTGAATCACACCATCGACGGTTTCTTGAAGATTGGTGGGGTAAGAACCATCTACATATCCCTCTCATTTGCTGCTGTAAATTGTAATCATTCTCAGATACATGCACCCATCTTTGTTTTAGGTTGCGGCAGCCAAAGCAGCTGCAGAGGAAACATATAATATGACAAAAAGAGGTGTTCCTTGTTCACTAAACTTTGCTTATTCAGTCTCAAGATTGCTTTTGTTTATGTTGCAGGGAGCATTTCAGGACAAAATTTCGAGCATTCGGTGGGTTACACATACTTTTCTGTTTGTTTATGGTGTGAGTTGAGAATGCTATACAACATCGGAAATCCATTTGCTATATTTGATAAGAGTTATGATATTATGAGTAATTTGTTTGTATAGTTTTTTAAATGTAATTTATTTCTCTTATAAATTAAATTAGATACATTTTACAAAACAATTAAATTCTGAATTTCTACGTGCAGCTGAAGAGAATGTGTAAAGAGGGGTGTTATTGGGGTAAGTATTAGGCTAATATGGAATATAGTAATATTAAAATTGACTTGATATAACTCAGGAACTGTGGCTGGACTTTACGTGGGAATGGAGTTTGGAGTGGAAAAAGTCCGGGGCACGAGAGATTGGGTATGTATTCTGTTATTTGTGAACGACGAGACACATTTATTTTTTTTCTGGATGTAGAAAAATGCTTTGATCGGAGGCGCATTGACGGGTGCAATTGTTTCGACCGTGTGCGGACAAGATAAAGACAATATGGTCACTAGCGCTATAACCGGTGGGGCTTTGGCGACGGCCAACGAGTTCCTTAACAATCTCAGATGAAAACTTGTTGAGTAATAAAAACAAGCATGAATGTTGATTAGAATAAGAAAAGGAACATCATTTTGTTTGTAATTCAAAATATGAATCTACCCGTGAATCAATTAATATATGTACTTATTGTAATAATGTATTTTTTAGTTAGCAATTGACCAATTAAATATACTCATAGGTATCGTGGTTAATATATGGGTGACATGATTTCTTAAAAGGAATGTGAAATTTTATTTAATCCAACTTTTTACGAAATTATTTATACATCTAATTTTTCTCAAAATAATGTATTTATATTTTAATAATTGAATCTTTAATGCACTATGAATGGATTCATAAAAATAACTAATTTGGCATGTCGAATCTTAAGTCTACTAAGTGAAATTGAAACATAGTCATTGCCGCTCATGCTTGAAAGCACATAGAATTGCATCTGAATTAACTAAGCAACTAAGAAGCACTTCATTAGACGAATCATAATTCCATAATATTTATTCAATCTACACCAGTGAATTTTTTTCAATTTTTGCAGCTAAAAAAACAATGTCATCTAAAATAATAAAACATCTTCCTTAAATGATTTGTAAATATCTATTGGTCGTCCTATGTGTCACCACTAAGGTTATCTCTATATCAGCATTTTTTATGTAAATATTATTTTTTTTAATTTTTATAAATAATTTTTTTTTCATCTCTACAACAACCGTCAGAATATTTTATAATTTTTAACTTTTAGTTTTTATATATCAATGTTCTTATGTAAATACAAATTATTTCTAGTGATATTCTTGTTATATAAATCATATTTATATATTAAATATATAGTTGTAATTTTTACGAGTGTAAAATAATTTAGAATTTTGGTAATTTGTTATTATATTTTCTAAACTAAAAGTGTAATCGATTGGTATAAACTAAATAACTTATCGACTAGAACCATTAATCCGGTAACCTAAACTGAATAAAATCGATGACTAGTTGAGTCGGTTTTGTTAAGTAAAATCACAATTAAAAATTCACTAATCAAACTGGTTAAAAAAGATAAATCGATAAACCGACCATTTTTACATTAGACCGAGCAATCACAATATTATCGATTAATTATAATTTTATTTACTTTATCTTATTTTAAAATTATAATTTTTAAATTCTTTTAAAAGTTTTGAGTAAAGTCCTCAAGACTTTTTGGAAGTCTGAGGTGGCTGCCCATCTTGGAGATAATCTAATGTAACATTGCTTTAAAATGTCAATTGTCTCGTATTTCAATTTTTAAGATTTACATAATTTGAGGCTTATAATATATATAATCATATTTATAAAAGAGTTGGTGAAAGGTCGTTTCAAAAATTAGATTCTTAAAAAAATTATTTCTTTGAATCTATTTCAAAGTTTTCAATGAATCCTGTTTTAAGTTTCGACGAACTCAAACATCAGTATACCGACACCATTAAGGTCAATACGGGTAACTAGTGTGTGTTGTGGATAATTTGAATAACTTTACAATTAAAAAACAATGAATTATTTTAAAATTATATAATAATACATATTGGGATGCCGTAATGTCCAATACATATTCGGTTGTGGTTTGACTTTTATGGGCATCTAGTGGCAAATTATGACATTTCTTTTTTCAATCTCTTGTTTTCCATTATTCAACACCTACATCACTTTATTAGGTAACCCTCAATACATTTTTCCCCTAAACCCCATGTGTTTGAATTTGAATTTCTAAGCACGTCTGGTTTTAATCCGAATTTGAAGTAGTAAAATAAAAGAAAAACTATGAAGAAATAATGAGGATAATGCAACTTTGAAGAAGGGGGCAACAACTTCAAACATAAATTATAGAATATATAAGCATAATTTATTATTAAAATGATAATGCAAAAACAATTAAATATGCGTATTATTCTAATATTCTAACCCTAAAAGTATTTGTGTAAATGAAGAATGCCAAGTACTTTAAATGGAAAATCATAGATATCTACATTCATTGGAGCAATTTTGATCAAATAATGTAGAAAAAAATGTGTTTTGTATTTAGTGCGACCCACGTTTAGATAACACAGCCATAATGAATAGTAATTATAAATATTGATAATAATATTTTAAATTAATATTTATTCCTAAAAAAAAAGAATGTCGAAAATGATATCGTCAAAGACAAACAACAATAAGTAAAATATAAATTCTAAAGTAGAGAATAAAAGAAGTCAATATTGTAAATACAATGAATTTTACATTTGAAATAAGAAAATATATATATGTTCAAATTTATGAACGAGAATCCATAATGTATTTAAATAAGAATGTGTTATCAAACATACTTGATATTCATAATCTAAAATATAAATGATTTTGTTTCAAAAACATATTATGTATAATAAAATTCGTAATTTGTTTTCAGAAATTGTGCAGTACATATTCTAAAAAGACATTTTAATTAAACGTTGCTATAAAATTTAACGAGACATAATAATAAGGGTTTAGCAAAATTATTCTAGTTGTTGTGTTCAATGTATATCCATATTATTTTGAAATTGCAATTTATTCCAGCATTTTTCACAATTCTATTCAAAATACATACACTCCGTTAACTTTCTTTTTATACATTAGAACTCCTTTATGCACCTAATTATTTATATCATGTTACTTCTTTTAGCAATATATATTCACTCTCTTCTCATATTTTATCAAATGTATTCTCATATTCTTTAAATTTAGATTTAAAAGTGATACATTCACATTTGATTTTAATTTGTATTTTAATCCAACTTTTATTTTCAATAGATTTTTGTATTAATAATTATATGTAATATATTTAAATCAAATATTATATGATCAAAAACCTTAAAATAATAATATGCCCTTTTAAAATAAAATATGAATACATTTAATCATATTAATTTAACGCAAAACATATGTATTCGTTAAAAAAAGATAAAATACAAATTTAATATAATGGACATAAATGATCTAGAGAAGCAATACAATAACATTTTTGATTTTTTTAATAAGTATGATAATAATAATATAAACGATGTTATATACACATCACACTAATATTGGTTTTCTTTAGTTAAATTTAAAAATTGAGGTTTTAAAATTGTGACGTGGTTGGATAAAATGATTTTGAAATAATTAAATATATTTGATTGTGGTTTATGTATAAATAGTAATGTACTCTAATATTAAAATATAACAAACATAATAATAGTATAATTATCAAAAGTTAAGTTAAAATAAACATTTCTTATAGTCACAACTTATTTTAACAACACTGATGAAATCTTGATATTTTAGTGATAAGTGTACAATGATTTTGTTTTTATTTTGTTTACGTTAAAAAAATCACGATTGTAGTTGAATCAAACAAACCCATTGTTTTCTTTGAAACAAGCTTTCAAAAATAAATAGGTTGGGCATCATATATTATCACTAGAGATGTTCACTATTCCGTATTTAAAAAATACATATATGTAAAATCTAATTTTAAAAATATGTTGGTATGGTGTTATCATTTTGTTCTCATTTCAATATCCCATTCGGTATTATGAATTTTTTTTTATCAATAACAAATTAAATAATTTAATTTTAAAACGATTTAAACTTAAAATCCCTAATTTGAATGATGCAACTCTAATGTTTGAAAGGACTATATCATTTATTTTGATTAATCTTTCTTGAGGAAATCAAATTAGTGCAGTTGTAGCCACAACTATTTCTTCCTCAGGAAGAACCATTTCCGATTGAGTATATTTCTTTTTCTTTACAATTTTTTTTTCATATCTATAAATACCGCATCATAACGAGGATTTTGGTTTTTTATTGAAGTGAATCTAAAAATTTCAACATATGATATTCGATTTGACTTGATATCTATAGGGCTAAACATTATTCGATAAAACCAAATATCAAACGGAAACGATTTTTTAAAGTGATACAAAATTTTGAAAATTAATTTGATATTTATTTTATTGATTAGTCAAAAATTTGGTGTGTAAAACGTGTGGCTCCCGGGAGGCAAAGGCGCGTGAGGCTGAAAATGTGTAAGAAAGAAAAAACAAAGAAAATGAGAAGGAGTCAGTGGGTTATGTGGCCCACTTCTGCTCTGATTCCAACTTCTCTGTCTGTTTTTATTACCTCACTCACTAAGTCAACGGTCCCTTTCTCCCTTCCTTCTCCGCCTCGACTCCCTTCATCATCATTGCTCCTTCTTCATGATCGTTTTTCTCTACAGATTTCATGGGTAACGGAGTCGGCAAGCTCACCCTTTGCTTCACCGCAGAAGATGCTCGCCGACGCCGTAGAGATGTCAAGGTGGGTATGGTTATATCAGACGCCTTGGATGATTTGGGCCATTCTTTTTGCTATATACGTCCTGAGTTGAATCAGGAAGAGTATGGTGTTCCTATCAAGACCACGTTTAAGTCACTTTCCGGCGCTGCTATCAGCGCAAACACCTCCACTCCGTTATCTACTTCGTTACTGGATGTGTATTCTTGTAATAGATTTGATAGGGCTTCTGGTTTTGAGAGCTCGACTTCTTTTGCTTCTATTCCGCTTCAACCCATACCCAGAAACTCATCTGTTCATTCTGGCCCGCTGTTTAATTCGGGGATTATTCCGAATTCTGCCCCTTTGGAGAAGGGATTCATGTCCGGGCCGATCGAGAGAGCCTCCATGTCGGATAAGGGATGCAGTAATAATAAATTCTTGAGAAGCTATTCACATGGAGGATTTGTATTTCCGTCGAGATCGAAGAAATTTCCCTTACTTGGAGCTTTTAAACGAACTCTTTCAAGGGGGATTAAGAGTGGGCACAACTCCATAGTTGCTCCCATCAAAGCAACCATAGCTATGAAGGGAACTGATAACTGGATTCCAGATACTAAAAAGAAAAATGAACTGAGTATCAGCTTAGAAAACGATGATTCAAGAGATACCCAGAATTTACAGTGGGCTCAAGGGAAGGCTGGAGAGGATAGAGTTCATGTAGTGGTTTCAGAAGATGAAGGATGGGTTTTCGTTGGTATTTACGATGGTTTCAATGGTCCAGATGCACCGGACTTCTTGTTATCCAACCTTTATTCATCTGTTCATAAAGAGCTCAAAGGTATACTCTGGGAAGAAAAGGGAATTCATACTAATTGCAATAACCCTGAAACAGAGAACCAGAAAGCAGATTTCAAGTTGAATAGGACACCAAATGAAAAGCTTTTTAAAGAAAAGTCTGAAGATAGTTGTTCAAAAGCGGATGAACATCATAATCAGTACACAATTGGTGGAAATATGAGTTGTGGAGGAAGAACAGGAAAATGGGATATGAAAACCAAATATCGGGGATTAGCAAGAAAGTGGGAAGAGAACCAGAAACGGTGGAGATGCCAATGGGACCTTGAAAGATTGGAGCTTGATCGGAGACTAATGGAGAAAAGAAACAAAACCAGATCAAATTCGAATCCGAATCAAACTGCAGCAGCAATTCACGAGGATGTCCTTAAAGCATTGTCTCTAGCTCTGAAGAAAACAGAGGAATCTTACCTCGATATTGCAGATATGATGGTGATGGAGAATCCCGAGTTAGCTCTAATGGGTTCATGTGTTCTTGTAATGGTAATGAAAGAAGATGATCTGTACATCATGAATGTGGGAGATAGTCAAGCCATTGTGGCTCAAAAGAAGGAACCTGATCTTTGGAGCCAAGAGCTAGAGAAAATCAATGAAGAAACCTTTTATGATCTCCAAGATTTCAATGAACTTCCTTGCTTAAAAGCTTCCCAGCTTACAATGGAGCATAGTACATCCATAGAACAGGTACACATTGATTAATTTATCTTATTTACGCACACTTTATGGATTCCTCTTGACGCAGGAAGTTTCAAGAATCAGAAAAGAACATCCAGATGATGCATCTGCGTTGATTAATGACCGTGTGAAAGGTTCATTGAAGGTTACTCGAGCTTTTGGTGCTGGATTTCTCAAGCAGCCAAATTGGAACAATGCACTTCTAGAGATGTTCAGGATCAACTATGTTGGTAGTTGCCCGTACATTAACTGCGTTCCATGGCTTCATCACCACAAATTAACTTCACGAGATCAGTTCGTGATCCTTTCTTCAGATGGGCTTTATCAATACTTCACAAACGAAGAGGCTGTTTATGAAGTCCAGCTTTTTCTATCTTGGTCACCGGAGGGAGATCCAGCTCAGCATTTAGTCCAAGAGTTGCTTTTCCGGGCGGCGAAGAGAGCCGGTAATAAATGAATATTATTCATAATCTCTCTACATCCAATTTGGATATGAAAATGGATTGGATTTTATGTGTTCAGGAATGGATTTCAATGAGCTGCTGGAGATCCCTCAGGGTGATCGCCGCCGATACCACGACGATGTATCAATAATCATCGTTTCTTTGGAAGGAAGGATATGGAGATCATCTGTATAATCTTTTCTTTTTCTCATCATTTTTTTATTATAATTATAAACAGAATTGAATAAATAAATTCCCTTTCCTTATCTTTTCCAATTTTTTGGAAATATTTTTATACGTCGATTAAACATATTTGAATGATTACATTGAGAACAATAAGGATGAGCAAAAACTTTCGAATACCGAATATCATACATATATTTTGTTATTTCGGTATTTGATATTTGATATTTGGTATTCAGTATTTAGTATTGAGTTTGGTATTTAATTTTATGAAATTATGAAATTTGGTTTGATATTCAGTAAAAAGAAAAAAATTCGGTAGGTACCGAATACCAAATTAGTTAATAGAATATTTATATATTTTAAAAATTTTAAATGAGTCATGCTCATTCAATTATTGATATCGAAATTTAGTATATTGACATATTGCTCAAATGTGTTTTCTCATACTTGCTCAAATAACTGATGATATTCTTGTCATACCAATATCCACAGTTGCTTATGGATCTGCATTTATCACCAGTAATATTTTAAGTATTTGTATTTAATGGTTTTTTTTATTGTACGTGTTATATTTGACTATTTGCTTGATACTTTGAAATCTAATAGGTTAACGAGTTATTGATTTTTATATAAGTTTTTAGAGTTCGAAAAGTGTGAAGACACTTATATCACTCAAGATTGACTTCGTAGACTACATTATGATGATATTGAAGAAGATCAATATGAGTAATGTAAGTTTTTTCATTTACTTGATTTAACACATGCATGAGATTTTCTTTATTATTTTTTCAATATGTTTTAAATTTTGGTTTTTTGATATCAATAAGAAAATACTGAAATTATTTCGGTGATTTGGTTCGGTATCAAAAAAGATTGGATTGAAATCGGTATTTAATTTTATTAATAATTTGATATATTATTATTTTATTTCAAAATTACTAAAATATCATTAAATTCAAATAATTATAATAATTATTTGTAAAATAAATTTCATTATTTATAAACTAATCCTTAAAAAGAAAATTGCATAATTAGCCCCGCAACTTACGAGTTGTGTAAAGGACATGCCCTCCAACTTACAATTAACGAGGTTGAAGCCGAGACCTCTTTAAGGAAAAATGAAGCCAATCATTAAATCATGGAAAATTTTGAATTGAAGCCGAGAGAAACGCATAGACAGAAACACATAGACATGATTCTTGAATTAACGTCTAATTTAGAAGGTGCATTTTTGTCAATTTTTAAAAACTACGGGGACCAATTTTGCCACTACGTGTAAACTACGGGGACCAATTTTGTTCGATTTAATTTTGAGGATTAAATATGAACTTTGATAACCGATTTTGTCAAATGTCCAAAACTAAAACGATGAATAGTGGAAATTATCTAAAATTTTAGGACTGAAAATGCCATAAATAAACATCGATGACTAAATTTGTCAAAACCATCAAAATATGAGTATCATGTGTCATTTTCTCTATTTTACTAAAATTGGACTAAAAGTGATAATATATCAAATTTGGATGATTTATTTGATTTTTTAATAGAACCACTAAAATTGAATTTTGAGAAAATTTGAAGAATTTAAAATAAAGTTGTGTTCTTAATAAATGTGTTGAAAAAAATGTATAATTATCAAAAATTGTAAAATACATTACAAAATGTAGTATTAATATGCTTACAACTAACTTTTCAAATCTTTTAATGAGTTGTTTCTTCAAAATTTGTAAATTATATACAAAGTTTTCGAAGTTAATATAAAATGTGTTATTGACTTCAACTTTTTAAAGTTGTAAATTTATTTTCGCAGAGTTTAACAATTACATAGATTGTCCATAAAGTTCCAAAACTCTTTATATTTGATCATATCATTTTTTAATATTTTAAATATATTCATAATTTGTATTTGACCATTTAACATTAAAATTGTTCAAATGATTATGTCTTAAAACTTTTAAAATTTAAAAATAACATATAAATTGTTAAAACTTTAGTAATGAAAAAGACAAAAAGTGCTAAATTCATTCTATATTTATTAACATCGCATTTATAATATTGCGCCACCGTCTAATTTTCTCTTATATATTGATATTCGTTTTAAAGTTATAGAAGGGACAATTGGGAATAAAACATAGGGCGTGGTTGGTGGGGGTCCATTGTTTTTATTGCAACTTACAACCACTTACTAACAAAGGAATTAAATTGTTGAGTTGATAGGGATGGGAGATTAATGCAATTTTTGGTTGAGAGTTGGTTATTAACTCCAATCTTCTCAAACCAAAAAAACATTTATCCATCTGTATGGATTTGTAGGGCATTGGAGAAATGAGTTGGTATTTCATAGAATAAATATCATAAGTGATCCATATGTTTCTGATAAACCTTCCAAAATCAACAAAATTCAAAGTTTTGAATTATCTAAATATCACATATTCAAAGTATAAGAATTGCATCATTAACCTCCAAAATTCAAAAAACTTTTATATTTGATAATATCACTCTTTAATGTTTTAAATGTATCTATAATTTATTTTTATTTCTTAACCTTAAAAGCATATAATAACTATGTATCAAATCTTTGAAAAATTTTAAAACACATAAATTGTTAAAACTATTTACATAAAAAAGAAGGAAAACTACTATTATTCATTCGATGATAATTTTTTAACAATTTTAAAATTCTCAATATCAAATGCATTATTTATAAATTTTGTTAATATCACATTTACAATATTTTAAACATTGGGATCCCATAATACGTTTTTTTATAATTAAACATCATTGTCAACTTATTAAAACAATCTTGAACGAAATTCAATAAATTTCTATGAATAAAAATATTAATGAACAAAATATAATATAATACCATATACAACTCTCTATTTATCTTATATTTATGTTGACTTACCTTTGAGGTAAGTTTATTACCCAGTCCTGAATAGCTTGTCTGAGTGCATAGTTTGGAATTAGATTCAAGTGACTTAACTTCAAAAGTGTCATTGGAGAAGCTTCATTCCCATTTCCAAGCCATTCACAGATAGCCTCTCCTTCATAGCTAAATCCATCTGCTGCCATTTGTGGATTGTGCATTATTTCCTGTATACATTTTTTCACAATGTTAAATTTGAGTCGGTTTATATTTATGTGGACAAGGCTAGAATACTTACCCGAAGAATGGGGCATTGGAAAAAACCTGGAACTGTTTGGTCTTCTAAAACAATCAAGTTTTCAAGCTCTTTCACAAGCAGTGGAGTCAATTCAGGTCTATCTTTGCTGTTCCTTTCACAACATTGTAACCCGAGTTCCAGCAATCTTCGACCGACGTAACTTGGCCATTCTGCAGATGGATCAAGTATTTTTCCCATTACACTACTTGAAAATGCAAAACGAACCTCATTTAGAATGGTTCCTTGCATATTCCCTGTAACCATCTGAAGTATGATTACTCCAAAGGAGTAAATATCAGACTTCTGTGTTACTTGTCCATTTCTACTGGTCTCAGGATCATTATATAAAGCACTTGAAGCTTCGTTTGAATGAGAACAAAGACGAAAACTCGGACATCGGATCTTGTTCTCAGATGTAAGCATATGATCAACATAGTCACTGATTTTGCATCTGCCTTCATAATCAAAAAGTAAATTCTCAGGTCTTAGATTTCCATGAACAATAAAAGAGTGTAAGAATACAAGGCCACTTGCAACATCTGCCATTATTTGAGTTCTCTCTTTCCAAGTGAGTGAGCTAAGTTTGTTCCCATAAAGGTATATGTCAAGGCTAGGTCCCGGAAGATACTCGTAAACGAGCAACCAAGCTTCTAGACATCCGATTAATTCCACAATGCGGGGATGTTTCAGTTTCTTAAGAACTTGAACCTTCATGGATCAAAGAACTAACATGTTGATAAATGACTTACTAAGAAAACAGAAAACAGAAAACAAGATATACCAATTCATTGTGAACCATTTGCCTTCGGAGAATGTAAAGGTGTAGCTTTTTTATAGCAACAGTCTTGTCCAGCATTTCTCCTTTGTACACAACACCACTTTTTCCTTGTCCTATCTTGAAAGAATCTGAAAAATTGCACGTAGCAGCCTCAATATCCGACAAACTGAACTCCGGTAATTCAGATACTTCATTCATCAAACTAAAACTTGCATCTCCTGATTTTTGAAGATTTTGGTATTTTTCTATCCATCTTATGGCATCTATCTTCTGTTGAAGAGTTCTTTGCTTCTGTTTCCTCATTTTAGTGATAGAAGCCTGAATCACCTTCATTTCTCCACTAATTTTCTCACATCGAAGTTTTGTTTCCGTCAAGCGACTATTCAGACATGTGATATCTTGCAAGGTTCTATGTAACTGTTGAGTTGTTTGTTCACTTTCCTTTGACAGTTTCTCTTGTTCTCTAACTATAACACTAAGGGCATCATTTCGGAGTTTTAATTCATGGGAATGATCCATTTCGAATGCTTCTGCCTATAGAAGTCAGATTAGGAACCATGAATCAATACATCAAAGATCAATGAATCGAGAATGCCTTTACTACCTTATGAGATGCTAAAAGAACTTCAGCTTCGAGTTGATTCAGTTCCAGGGACTTGAGATAGGATTCATCGATCACTTCATTCGAACCTAAAATTAGAGCTTTGAATGGATGATGATGCCGGTTATTCACTAGAAAAATAGCCATTACCAGAGGCCACACTAGCTGGTGTAGGTGGAGCATTTTCACACGGTGACTCGAACATACTTTCATTAACTGGGCACAATGCTGTGCTAATTTGATATCCATCGGCCTAAATCAGAAAAAAGACGACGTGACGATATCATCACTATAAAAATTCAATTAGAAATATACCAAATCACTTACAACCGCAGTTGCATATTGAACGATGGGCGAAGCAACACTTGAGTCCACAGCTTGTCTTGTCCAGATCAACTTTCCTTTGTTTACATACCACATCTGGCAATATTCGGGAGCATGTTTCACAGCATAGAAATCTTTGTAGGAGCTCCTTTTCCCCTTTATGAAACTGTTTCCACATTTAAAAAGTCCCCTAAATAAAAAACTATCCATCTATGGGAATAGTAGTAACAAGAAAATGAATCATATTTTCAGGATTTCATCATCCGTAAAGCTAAAACAAGAAACAAGATACATATTAGAAGAATAAAGAAGCATACTCTGGAACTGCTCCAACAACAAGTTTCTTAATGCAATGCTGCTTTACCAAGTTCACAATTCCTTTTTGTATTTCATCAGCTTCGGTTACAACAACACTGGATTTGACCTTCATAATGTAAACTATCTAAACAATGAGCAACGCTACCACGGACAAGACAATTAGTGAAAAAAGTATGATGTAAAAGAGCTAAAGAGTTTATATACTCTTGATATTTTGCAAATTGTCAAACAAACTTTCAACACATTCATTGCTACTTTTCTCTCTTCATATCTGTAAACTAACATCGTTTCAGGATTCGCTCCACTTGCCGGTAGTTTACCCACTGCACAGAATTTTCATTACATTAAGCAACAAAAATAAGCGCAATTACTCCTAATATTATCAAAGTTCATGAGCTAAAGCAAGACTGATATGGTACCGGAAGTATAGACATCTTAGAAGAGAGACTTACATAAAGTTGAAACGCGTTGAGAAGGGCAAAAAACATGAAGCAAGCAAATTTCATGTCCAGGAAATTTGCCAAGAGTCCAGCGTAACAAAACCCGTATATTCTCAACTGAGTTCCCCACAACCAAGTGAACCACGCGGTGGATACCGACTTGGAACTCTTCTGGACGAGAACTCAAGGAAGGAGTAATTTCTTGTCTTGAAATTCCAGCATCCGAAAACCCATGAAGGTAACCTTCACTTGGAGTTGCAGAATAGGGGTAGTTCTCATCCGGCAGCGCCTCCATAAAAGATTCCTCCTTTTCAGTACAAAGAAGTGAATGAAGTACCCAGATTCTTGGGGAGTTTCGAAATTTGGGGTTGAGTTACAAAAAGTCAACTGCGTCGGCGCGTATATTGAGGAAGAAATTTCATATGCAATAGCCAATGTCAACCAGTGATGCTAGCGACCTCACTTGGACAGCGTTGTCTCAATTCTGAAATTTGAATTGACTGCTATAATATAATTCGATGTTGTAAATGACAATGAGATTGTTTGGATGGTTTTAAAAAATGCAATGGAACTAGTGACTTGTATATCGGCCCATACGGTGCAAAACTATAGGGCACCGATATATATTAATCGTTATCATACGATATCTGGTTTTTGGGTCGAAATCCAGGTTTTCTCCAGTTACTCTCAGTCCAATTTTTGGAATAATTTTTTTGAATAACTCTGGGTAGGAATAAAAATTGGTATCTCTTATGGTCCCTTTTTAGGGGTATCAACAGTCGTCCGGTTCGTTTAGCAAACGAACTCGGTTTTGATTTGTTTTTGTTGTGGAAGACGATTAAAACTAGAAATAAACGATGGCACGGCGATGTATAGTGAAAACCCCAGGAATTGGGGTGAAAACCACTTAACTAAGAGTAGATTATACTCTTAGATTGTTCACTAATCAAATAATCCGTAACGAATACAACAGAGGCTTAATGAAAATGAAAAGGAAAAGAAAGCAGTAAGAACTCCGGCAGGGTAACGGCATATTCTTACGCGTCCAAAAGGTCCTGCTATTTCCGTCGTCGCTCCCTATATTTATAGAGTTAACGGCGTGTGTAAATCACGCTCTGTAACCGCCTCTGACAGGTTTGTTAGAGGTTGTTATCGTGGGATGTAAAACGAGGTTGGGACTGAGGCGTGGTCTGCGTGATCGGGCCCGAAGGGTGGTAAACATGTGGGGGCCCGAAGCATGGAAAACGTGAACATGTAACCGTTCGGACCGAACCAAGGAGCCAGTTACTAGAAAACGCTTTATTTCGTCTAAGGTTATCTTCGGTCCTCTCGTTAAACATCGGGCCGTTTTTCCTTAAGTGTGCAAATGAGCTGCAAGAATTCGTTTCCACCATTTGAATTAGTCCAGTAATTAATGGGTCTTGCCCATCACAAGGTACCCGGTCCTAAAGTTCACATCAGTATCGTTGTCATGTGTTCGACATAAAATTACAAATCTAATATAACATGTGGTTTTCCCGAAAAAGTTACTAAATCACCTATATAATTGTTTGAAATCGTCAAAATAAATTTAGAGAAAAAATTACATCGAAACTTTAACAAATAAATCTAATCTAATATTAATAAACTTCAACTATTGACATTTGGAATACAAATAAGCATTGTTATATGTTCATTCGATAATTACAAATCGGATATAACTTGAGATTTTTCCGAAAATATCAATGAGTCATCTATGTAATTTTCGGAAATCGTCAAAATAAATTTTGAGAAAAAATTATATCCAAACTTAAACAAATAAATCTGGTAAAAAATTATTAAACTTCAAGTGTTGACATTCAGAATAAAAATTGGAATCTTTGTAATATATTGGTTTGAAAATTACAAATCGGATATGAGATTAATAATTTTTAAATTTATAAACACTGAAATGCATCATGTAAATTATAATCATACATATGGATCATTAAAAACATCATGTTCTTTCGTTGGACTAAATTTGCACTTTGAAAACCAAATTAGTTCTTCAAAGTATGAGGACTAAATTTGCAAGTTTTACAAATGTGGGGAATATTAATGTCGTAAAGGACTAAATTTGAAAAATTTCGAAACTTTGACTACAATTTTGCGTAATTTTATTTCGGAGACCTTAATTGTCAGAAATTAAAGCATTGTCGACTAATGATGCCAAACACATAAAAGTTTGAGTATTGATTTTGCCAAAAATAATAATTTGGGGATAGTATTGCTTAAATCAAAATTTGAGGATTTGTTTTGCAAAAATATATTAAGTTTGGAGATCAAATTGTCAAAACGTCTAACATCCTATCTATTAAACTTTGAAAACAGTTTTGCCAATACTACAAAGTATTGTTACATGTTTTGGCATCTTCAAAGTTTGGGATCACAATTAACATAATCATAATACATAGGAATCAAAATTGACATAACTATGAAACTATGAGAACCAAATTTGATCACGCCAACTTCTATTAGATATGAGACAACGTGAATTTCTTAAAGTCTTGGGTAAAATTGCATTATGATAATTGTAATTTATGTAAAATTACTATACGAGTTATATCCGATTTGTAATATTCAACCGAATATATAACCATGATGCGAATTTATTGTCAACATTTGAAGTTTATTAATATTTGATGATATATATTTGATGAGAACTCTAGGACCGGTTACCTTGTGATGGGTAAGGCCCAGCAACGATTGGACCAACTCAAATGGCGAAAATGAATCCTTACAGCCCATTTCATACCTCCAATGAAGAGCGGCCCGATGTTTAACCGGAGGACCGAAGCTGACCTTAACGAAATAAAGCGTTTTCTGCCAGCTGGCNAAATTAAATTACAATATAATAATATTAATAAAATATTATATCGAACGACACGTAAAATACAGGGTACTAATTGATATATCGTTCATACTCTATAAATCAGAATATATATTTTAATATTGATCGATATGGTGGTATTGAGTTATAGTGTCGGATATCGGTCCATATTTTTATATCGTAATTTCACATATCAAAAATTTTCTGGTCGATCTAGAAAAACATGGGCTCCGAACCGTAAACTTGGTACCGGTCCATATACCGGTGCCGCCCGACTTTCATTGTACCAGACGCTATAAAAATATTGATTAAATATTATTCGGGGCGACATGTAAACTATCATTTATCAATCGATATATCGGTCATACTCCCCGAATCGGAAGATATACTTTCATATCGATCGATATGTGAAATTACGATATAAAAATATGGATCGATATCCGATAAAATAACTCAATACTGCTATATCGATCAATATAAAAATATATAATCCGATTCATAGAGTATGAACGATATATCAATTAGTACCCAGTATTTTACGTGTCGTTCGATATAATATTTTATTAATATTATTATATTGTAATTTAATTTATTATATATTTTTAATTAATATATATATATATATAATATAAATTATTTGATTTAGTTTTATTAAAATATATAAACGTAGACTATTTAACAAATACTTTATGAAAACAGACTATTTTGCAAAACCTTTTTCAAAACAAATTATTTTACAAACGAATTTTTAGGAGAGGGCTATTTTGCAAATTCTCCCATGCAGGAGATGGAACATTTTATTGGAAATGACAATGCTATGTGGTTTTGATTGTATTACCCTATTGGTTTTACTTTACTTATAAATATATATTAAAGAACGGGCTGTACAAATTCATACTAGAGTCAATTGTAGATTGATTATGAAATATGCATTGCAGCGGGGTTTGAGATAGTGTATGGATATGAAAGAGTTTGATGAAAAAAATACCATATTTATTCCACTAGATGATATTTATGAACAATGAAACTATCATTCGTTGGCATCTATATGGGACGATAATGCTTCACTACTTGTTTTAGGCTTTCAAACCCATTATTGATGCATTCGAATTCTGTGATCCAATATTTTATGTGGATGTCACTCACCTATATTAAAGATGAGGTTAAGTTAGAATTAAGGTCATTTACTTTTACCTAATCAAGTCATTCGATTACAATTTTATGCTTCTTAATTGTAGGTTCAAGAATAACATTGACAAGAAAACAACTGATTTATTTAATAGATTTGTATGGCTTTATAAGTCCTTACATTAAACTTAATCAAAGCATTCATGCCATGACTGAATATGGATACACACATTTAACAACTTTCCTTAACTCATGGTGACAAGCTAATACATCCATTTAAGGTAAATTGATTCCAAAATTTCCTCTCGGAAACACTTCATATATTAAATTGCAATAATAATAATGAACTATTCTAAATAAAATAAATTAAAATACATTTTAAAACAATATACACATAAAAGTACAAAAATAAAGTAGTACAATATCAAACCTAACAAAACAGTGAAACAGATATTACAAATACGTACACAAATCTTCTGATTCACATAATTAAAAATTGAATTATTTAATAACTATACATATTAAACAATTCTAATAAATTATTAAAATAAAAACATAATTAATTAAATATAAAAAACAATTTAATAAACAAATTACTTAACTTAATAAACCATACATAAATAAAATACAATAATGAATAAACGTGCATGGGTTTTCATAATTTTCAAAACGAAGAATATGTATAAAATGAATGAAGGAAGGGATTAAAAAGAATTGTGGCTGCAATTATTCTCCAATGAGGCAATGACTTCAACGGAACATAAGTACATGTTAATGGATATTTTCTTACAATATTGTCTTTTATGTGGTTGATTTGTCAACTCATGTTGCCGATTAAACCATCAACGCGGTTTGGAAGGGACCCTTCCATATTACTTAATTAATTATTTAGTGTAACTTATATATAACATGTCTATTTTCATCCACACAACTAGAAATCAAACCGATTAACTAAATCCATATCTGTGTATCAAACCCTAAACTAAATCCATATTTGTGTAATCATATAGGACTTGGGTTCTGATTTTTTCTTATCCCTATTACAATGTGAAGAGAGTATTTAAACACTAGTTTGTGAGTTTATAGGTGTGGTTGAAAATGAAACTATTCTAAAATCTTCAGATCTAGATAAGATCTGAAGAGCTGTCCAGATCTGTTGGATAAGGAAGTTCTTGCACAAACAAGAATACTAAACAATTCTTTAATCCTGAGCTCTTAGTATTTATTTTTAGTATATGTGCTCAGTTTTAGCTACATACTTGCTATTTTAGATGTGTTTTAAGTGTAAGAGAACTACTATTTTTTTTTTCTATTAGTGGAACATTGCAGGTTCTATATTAGATTGTCGAGTTTGATCGATTCAAAGTCAAGGATTATGATTGGATACCACTTAAAATTGTGATGTTGTTTACTGCTTTCTTAAGCTAGAACTTAAGTAGAGTTAAAAACCAATATCGGTTATTAACAAATATCCAAGAGCTCTTAGTATAGTAAACATTAATACTCCAATGTAATTCAATTTAACAACAATCAACATTAGTAAAAGATGAGTAGAAAAAATAGTCTTTCAACATCTTAAGCAACTTAGAGTTGGTGGTAAAACAATTCCAACATTATAACTATCATCACATTCTTTGGATTGATCTCTTGTTGTGTCCAATCTGTCAACACAACAAACACCATTGTTTGTGATGAATACTAGCCAACTTGTTAGATATTTCTTAGATTGTTTGGTACGTATGTTTTCTATCTAGCTTCAAATTACTTAAACATTGGAGGCTACAAGGCTCTTCATTAGTTATCTGCCCATGCCTTTCATCACGTATTGGAATGATGGCCTTCAACATATCCATCATCTTCCATAAAGTAATCACGAATTGTGTGTATTGTTGAAATACTCCCTCAATATACACCGTGAGATTTGCTAGCAGAAAATAGATTTTTACGATTCTTTACCGATTAATTTACGAACCCATGCACACACATGATGGAATGAAATAGACACAATTTTTACATGGAACCCGAGCACCCAGAGAAAACCACAAACCAACACCGGTCAATCTACTATCACAAAAAATACAACATCTAATACTATTTAAAAACTATTGAGTTCTTGAACCATTGAATATGAAGAAACAAACCATGAGATTATCTCATAAAAAAATCAATCTTTATGTTTCTCTCGTGCTCTCACTGTGCTATCTAGTGAGTATCGGGTACCGCATAAGTGCGACTCAACTTGTATAAATACACTTCTAAAATGGGGTTAATGTTAAAGCCATTTCATCCCATCTAATTAACGGTTAATATCAGGTCATTCGACCCTGCCGGTATACATACCATCCGATCTCGGTCAGTATCCTCCATTCCTTTTGACACTATCACGGTATCATGTCTTCAATTGACGATGAGGTAACTATCAGTGAGTCCTCATCTACTTTACGCAATCTCGATCGGTACACACTCCTTGCCGATCGATATCGATATTGACATCTTAACATTTAATAGAATCACTAATCGAGACTGTTTGGTACATACTACGAGGTATTATGTGAACTTGAGTTTATATCTACAATTTGCAGGTGTTGGGCAATGAAAGGGAGAAAACGAGTCCATGAAGTGAGAAAATTGCTCTAATTACCTATAAACAGAGAGTCTTAAGTCATCGGAGGTTGTTGGTTTTGCACAAATCCCAAGGTAACCAATTCGCATCTATTTTCTCCTGATTTGTGAGGTTTTACTCTATTGCCTTGAATACCGTGGATTTGTAATATAAAGCACGTGGATTTTTATTTGCCCTTAAATCGCATGTTTTGTTCTGCTGAGGTTACTAGCGTGGTTTTGTGCCCTAATTCGCGTGGTTTTATCTTCTTGGGAGATTTCACTTTATGGCGGAGTTTGTGTCTTTCTTCTCGTGTTTTTGTATTGAAACTCCCGTGGATTTGTCTTCTGATCCGCATGGATTTGCTTAGTGCGGAATTTTTGTGATTCTGGTCGTTTTCGAACTGCTTTCACTTGGTTTGTGTGATCTCGAGTTGTATTGTAACAGTGAACTGATGATAGTGGAAACCAAGACAGAGTTTTGCTCTCCAGAGGATGCAAGTTCACACATTGTATATCACATGTATGATAAACAATTCCAATAATTAAAAAAATATTGAGTGATAAAATTTTTTTTAGACGAGATCCGTTTACCACCGTCTGTGAAGACCCAACACTTAGTCCTAGATAGAGTTCTTTGCTATGTTGAATTGTGTTGTGATCATGATGCTATCAACTTAGAGGATGACAGTAATGATGAATAATCAGAAATGGAACTTAACCCTGTGTAGCTTCGGATAATGGTGGTGATGGTCATATATTACTTGGGGCTTGATTGGTACTTCTAGAAGAGTCTCTGCATCAAGATATACCTGACTAGCCTCCCTGAAACCGAAAACTAGAAAACCACCTGACCGATAAACCACGTTCGTGAACTCATTATTATAAGAAAAATAGGGAACATTATATTACGCCTTAGATGGATTACAATTGTGTTCATGAGGCTCACTATTTATAGATTCTAGACTATGATATAATGTATAGAATTTTCTACCGAATATTCTACAATATTATCTCGCTATAGCTTTGACTGCGTCTTTCATATATTTAGCTAACAATATAGTTCCATATCTTTTTCCATATATGTAGCCAACAAGATATGTCGTATCTTCCTCCATATATGTAGCCAAAACGATACAATGTATTTTCATCCATATATTTTGTTGGCCGATAAAGGAAAGAATTCATCCCATTTAACAACCAAGAATCTCGATCCAAGTCTTATTCGAACTCCATGAAATAGATTCATAAAAATCACCTTATCAGTATGGTTTATCGATCTACATGATCAATCAAGATGATCAACATCATCGCTTCGTGTTAGGTTTTTCACGGTAGACTTTCAGCACCAATCCACATTAGCCCCTTGGTACCCCATGTCGGTCATGGTGATCGGCAAAACCGAGCTTCCGGACTACATATATTAATCTCCCCATTCAGTCATACCCAACCTCTACTCCTAACAATCTTCCACATAGAGTTGAGTGATCCTTCAATTATTTTTAGGTTGTCTGCTTGACACTTATGCATCGACATGATGTCTTTTGATAGTTGACAACTCTCGCCTCCAACCATGGAGGTTAGTGCTACCCTCGAAAGCCCCCATTCCCCAAATCACCTAGTAAACAAAGTTAATGCATGCTCCAAACCTAACTTAATCAAAATTACAAAACCTATCAAGTTCCCCAAAAAGTAAGTTTTGGCTTCAAATGTCACTACCTCGTTCTTTAGGGAAAATTCTAAAATATGGATAATCCTAGATGCTTGACTTCGAGTTCTTAGATAAAAATTTGTGGAAGTTCTTGTCTTATTCAAATCTTCTTCTATAATGGTACGAAACCATAATCGCCCTTCATTGCCTAAAAGCTAATAGTTCCCCTTTTTTCCGATATCCCGTCTAAGTGACCATACCTAGATCCATTTTCAATTTATCAAATTTACTATCATTGATCTCCTCATCGTTGATTATCCCTAAGCCCTCTTCGACAGATCAACCTTCCGATGTTCTACTCCCACTAAAAGATGTCGAACTTGTCCTAGTTTAGTCTTGTCCCTCCGTTCCTCTTTGCTCTTTCGACAAGCATATGACTGATCGGTCTTGTGCATTGTGATACTTGATCGTTCCGCCATGGTTCCAATCCACACATAAACACACCTAGACTTAACTACCCTGCTACAATCATCGATCTCTTCAACATTTCGCAACATCTAACTCCAAAATTTGTTCATTATATGTTTGCATCAAGTTGGTCTATCGAAATCAAATTTTTCTTAATATTATAATCTACATTGCATCTTCTAATATACAAATTTGATCGTTGGAAGATTTGATTAGAATGTTTCCTAGACCGGTAATTTATAGTGTTTTTCCATCCGCAAAGAAGACCTTTCCATGATTTTCTAACGCAAAATTAACGAACAACCCTTTATCGGATGAGACGTGAAACGATGCTCCTGAGTCAATAACACATGGCTCAATCGGTATCTCAATACACAAAACTACTAAATCATAGGTCTCGACAATCGACTCTGATCGATCCATTCTTTTAAACTTGCACTTTCGCTTCAAGTGCTTCATCTTCTCTTAATTCCATCACTAGACTTCCCATGAGTTTTCCATTTGACCGACTGTCTCTGTCGTCATCATAATCAAGTCCGCCCTTGCCCCATAAGTTATTATACCGATCCAGCTTTTTTAGCAAGGGCGGTAGGGTCATTGCATTCCTAATTGGATCTTTACATTTCCCTACTCATCAAACGATCACGCGTGTCATTAAACTTTATTTTTCCAGTTGGCTACTGATAATTTCGGATCTGGTTCCCAATTTTCAACCATGTTCCATGTAAAAGGACAACTAGTTGATCATCCTTAATTTCATGCTTCATTGATGCAAGTTGTCCGATAATGTTATTGAACTCGTTCAAACGTTTTGAAATTGAACCACCTTTTGCCATCTTCAATTTGTTGTAGACTTTGCGTACATATCATCAATTAGTTTATCATCCCGTATGTGGTAGCTTTATCGAAAACATTGATGGCAATGTTTTTCGCTAATGTTTCTACTACGATCTTGGAGCCTTTTCGTCGATTCTTGACCACTCGTTATCCATTATCTCGGACTGTTTATCCTTCTTCAGAGCCACGCTAAGATCATTCCGTCGTAGAGTTCCTTTAATATACCAGGCGTGAAGGTTCTTTCAAAAGTCCCGCGAGGATAACCATCGCTGGGTTAGGGAAAAAAAGTGAACATAACAACTGTAACTAATTTTAATTGGGCAAACTTCGTATGGATTCTAAACAAATGTACAATTTTTATACTAGAATATGCATAAAATCAACGTCTGGTCTAGTATAAGAAAGATAAAGTAACCTCCCCACAAGCTTCCGATAAGGTTGTGGATCTGATAAGAGCTCATCCCTCTCGGTAGCGTGAATAAGTTTTAGACCAGAGGTAATGGAGTGAACTTGGAAGCCTCTTGGGTTAGATTGGTTTCTTGGATGATATTCATGATATATTTCAATTGATTCACATAAAGACCTGTACAATCACAATATATCTCCAAGCCCAAGAAATATTTTGATGGTCCTAAGTTTTTTATTGTAAATTTATCATGCAGAAAGCCTTTGATCATCTCTATTCCATGGACATCATCTCCCTAAAACAACAACAAATTTCATCACTTATTCATCCACAGTTAACATATTGTTTAAACATCTCAAATACCAGATTTAGGTGAAGCTTGATCCTTCGAGTGCTGTCATGGCCCCCATTCCATGCTCACACTCTGTTCCTTGCTTTAACAACAAATCATCAACCCAAGAGCATTTCGAGTATTATTCAATTTGTTAGACAAACAAAGCAACTACAACATTAGATTTCTTTTAAAGACATATTTTTTTCAGCATTCAACTAGATCATCAACTAATGAGATATAATTTCGTCAATATGAGCAACAATTTGATCAGTAGTATAATTGTTGCGTAAGTCATTCAATACGTTCTTTTTTTACCACAATTCACACATTTATCATGATATTTTCTCCATTCATCATATAAGCTCATATGAAATCATAACAATCAAAAAGAAAGAAATTTACACTCAATTATCACAATTTATAAGTATAATTCACATATGAACAACATAACGTTAACTCACTCAAGACATAATTAGATTGAGAGATAAAAATTTCAAAATGCGTTTATCTTATTTGCATGCCTAGGCATTTAAATCACACATCATGCTCATATCATTTATTCAGTTTAATGCTTTCATATATAATGTCATCAACATACAATTGAACAAGTATTAAAATACTCTCAAAGATTTTATGAACAAAGTTATTTACACACTAGCTACAACTCACAAGAATGAAAATAATCTATCATACCAAACTTTAGATTTGTTGCAATATGAAAACTTATTCAAGCTTAATTCACACTATGCTAAGTTTTCAAGGCTCTTAGTAATGATTTATCAAGTAAGTAAATGAGTCACAACATTTAAACATCATTTTTGAGCAATCTTAAAGGCACTAACATGTGTAATTTGTCTTATATCATGTAGTTTTTTTATTAGATTATAGACATATTTTTGTGCTAGAATTAACTTCACATAAGGGAGTAAACACACGAGAACATAATTTTTATTCTTAATTTCTAACACATTGGTTCATGCTTTCCTTTTCATTTATAGCCTATGGAATGCTTTGTATACCTAATTTTTTTGCAATTAGAATAAAAAACAAAGGCATTGTGTATTTAACGACTGAAATGCATCTATGTTCATTAAAGGAATGCAACGAAACATATGTTTAGACAAAATTAAAATAAGGAAATAAGGAACACATTTTTTCGGAGTTAAAATCATACTTTGGATCAGATAGCAAAGAATCAATTGAATTAGACACTACGGCTTTTATAAACTTGATTTTGGATTAATTGTTTTACTTTCCTAGTTAAATCCTAGTCTAGATTTATCATCAAAGCTCTTTTGCATACTCAGTAATTTGTTTAACTATAAAGTGCTAGGATTTTCATATATTGAGACACAATATTTCATTTTCTTTTCATCAATTAATTTTTCATATTTTTCCTCTAGATCTTAATATTTCTTGACAATTTTTTCAAATTCAACTATTAAATCACTACATTTTTCAGAATTGTTTGAGCAAACTTCACTATCAGAATTGTTATCATTAATTCCAACAAATTCTTTTTCGATTTTCAAGCTTTTAATAATATTTGAATCTTTTTGCTAATAAGAGTATCTCCCTTACAAATCACTTTCTAAATAAGATGCTAATCCCTTTTTGTTTTTGAAATTTAAACAGTATATGCTTTTATCTTCTTTTCAATTTTAAGGTTAGATTGATTTCTAGGTTTAGAGTTAATGCTAAGTTTGGCCGTAGATGTAAAGGTTACAAAATTTAAAGCAAGAGATGAGGATCTATCATATAATTTTTGTCTACTCCTATGATGGAGTTCTTTGGTCAATAAGATCCCAAATAGTTCATCAATAATTATAATTTCTAAGTCTTGAGTTTGTTCAATAGTTGTTGTAATGATTTCCCATATACTATCTAGACTCCTAAGCACTTTATAGTTTTTTTTCATAATTTGACATTTTATAACCTAATAGTTCCAATGTTCCATTTCATTAACTAGTAGACTAAATATTTGTTGTAAATCAATCATAAATTTATGGATGATCATAGAAAACATTTCAAACTCATGTTTCAACATATTCAATATAGTTTTTCTTATCCTAGAGGTTCCATCATATCAAATTTCAAGTTTGCACAAGGCTTCATGTGCAGTAGAGCAACTAGAGATTTTATTAAACTCAAAGACACTTTAGGCAGGAAATAAAATACTAGAGCATCTAGCATTTAATTCAATAGCAATATCTTTTTCACTAGTGATAGGTTCAAGTTTCATACCATGAGTTAATCCAATTCGTAAAACAGCACATCTATATATTTTTAGGTCTTGTTTCAAGAATGTAAACATATTCACCATCTAATAGCCATATTCTTCACCATTAAACTTGGGAGGTTTATTCAAATACCAGCTAGATTTATGTTGTTTTTTTTCCTTAGGTAGATTTTCAGTATTCTTATCTAGATCTAACTTATTCAAATCTAAGTATTCACAAGTTATCACTTCCTAGGTTAAGTTAACAAATTAAGCAAATTTAACCTTCAATGATCAAATAGATTAACAAAGACAAATTAATGCAAATATAAAAAAATTCAGCGAAAAAAATTCACAAAACATTTAACACTCTTTTAAGCACAAACAAATTCACAGTACGTCAAGTATACATCAAAGTTTTAGTTAAGATATAACCCGCATCCCCACCACTTGTTAAATATTTTTCTAAACTGAAAGTTTGTTTATGTATTTGAGTCTAAGTATAGTTTTACTTAAAACATGAACTAGGAACACCAAGCCTTTATAAGTTGTATGCGATCACGATTCTTGGCTTAGAATCAATTGTTTCGGCAATCCACTTACCGACATTGAGTTGTTTTTTCACTAATTAGCAATTTGAAATGTTCATAAACTCAAAAATTTCAATACCACGCCATAAAATAACACACAAAATCGCAATAAACGTAAAGATAAATGATAGAATTGTTCAGTAATTTCTCCCAATGCATTAGCATACAATTTTGGTTTGTATATTCATAATGATAGGATAACATACATAGATACTTAGATCTGAACGTTTCAAACACTTGAAGTTTCCTAAAATTCATGTTCAACGGAACAACATAATTTTCTCCATTTCTTTTCGTTTTCTTCAACTCTTAATACACGAATCAGTAATAACAAGCCATGAATTACACTTAATAGTGGCTTCACCACTGTATTTCAAACTTCAGTTTGAACTAAAGTCGCATATACTTTCAACAACCGGCTGATACAAGATTTACATAGATCTTGACACTCGAAGTTTTACCACCATAAACTCTAAGAGATGTTCAAATCTAACACATCAAGTACTTGAGAATCGTGACCAGAACGCACAACCGTAAGCATTCAAGTTCCCCCCTTTTTGGAATATTAAAAAGTCACGAAAGTGCCTTCCTCCATCTAAGTATTTTTCATTTTTATAGTACTGGGCCCAACCGTTTTAGTTTAGACCCAAGAAGTTATTAGCAGTCGAAGTAAACAGTCCATTAAAAGCAGGCCCAATTCGCACATACGATTGGCACATAATCATATTCAATAGTGTGCATGTAAGCAACCAGAAAGGTTAAATGTTTATGGCTCAATTTAACACAAACTTCTTCATAACGTTAAGTGTTCTTAATGCTAGATGTGTTAGTGAAAACTTCAAATTTAAACCAAGAACACTTAGATCTGAGCATTTTCTACTTCTAAAGGCTATGAGAAATAACTGACCATTTCTTCTCTATCCTTTACATGTTTATGATTCTGTGTTATTTTGTTTCTGTGATTAGCTGGTTGTTGAAATTTCTATGTAAGCACATTTCAATTATGCTAATTAATGTAAGTAACGTTGAAAATCGTAGCACTCAATGACTAAATAAAATTTATAAGTGCAAAGAAACGGAGGACTTTACTCAGTGACCCCGCGATCACCCTCTGAATGATCATAATAAGGTAAAGCCTGAAGATAAGTTTTGTGCTCTAAACATTTATCAGTCCCCCTAGTCAGGTGGGTGTCGGCAAGTCTTTTGACCAGATTCCCCTAAAAAACGTACGTGCGGATCTCCCCACATGCGGCTCACATCATTCGAGGTGGCTCAGCCCGCCATTAATTCACAAATCCTTTAGTTCAATTGAGACTACTCAACCTCAGAAGCTAATTCACGTGTATGCATCGCTGTCTGTTATACCTATTTATTCACAAATTTTATTTCTTGCATTTATGGACATACTTCTTATTTCACTATTATCTAGCAACTCAATTCGCTCCATTTTATTTAGCTCATTCTTTTTCAAAAAATTAATACACTTCCCTTCTTTACTTCGTCTATACTTCTAATTGACAAAGGATCCCATGATGGGTTGTGAATCGGACTTCCTGATCGGGTATCTAATAATTTTGATATATCAACCCAACCTAAAATGTGATACAACCCAATGCAAACAGTTTCGATCCAAGACATTGCCCGACCCAAGATAGATTTGCCTAGCTCTAGAGACGTGCCATCCAAGATGAACCTATGAAGTTATGGAGCGTTCCCTGTAGATACAGAGTAGTTTGATAATTTCAACGGAGCGCATATCTTATTCAATGTGGTGCCCTTATGGCATTGGTCATAGTCATGGTAGAAGTTAACAGTTTTTATGGGTTAACAACTATTAGTAGAAGTGATAGGAGAACAAATAAAAAACGTTTAGTCCCTCAAAGAATCTATAAAATAGGAGAACACATGATAGGAAATGAGTTGATATGGCTTGAGTTTTCTCCCTTGATTTTTGTCTCTTAATTTTAGAGCATTAGATCTATCATTTTACCATCGTTCAAATAGTCAATCCTCTTGTAATCCGATTGTTATAGTGCATTGCATGCTTTTATTAAACATAAAATGAAAAGGTTTTATCTCTTACTGAGTTAATTAATAGGTTGTAGCCTCTAAGGATGAAGCATTTAGTTTTTATAATATTAATCAAAAATTAATTCCAAATTGTTATGTAGGCTTGGATATTTGACACTGGGTGTTCCGAACATATGATGGGAAAAAAAATTTTCTGTGTGATTATAACAGTAATAGATAGATACAGTTACCTATATGGGAAAACTCAAATGGTAAGGTTGTAGGTACATGATGTTTTAAATTTGGTACTTTTGAAATTTGAATATGTTGCCCATTTGATCCATAACTATATTAGTATTACTCAATTGTGAGATTCTAAATATGATTCTACTTTGTATAAGATGCTTGTTATGTTTAAAAGCATAAGAAATTAATTTTACAGCTTTTAGATTGAAAAATGTCTATATGTTAAATAAAGTAGAAGATGTTGATGCATGTTTAATTTCTAAATCGTTTGAATGTCATAGGAAATTAGTATATGCTAAGTTAGGCTTAATTTGAAACTACAAAAACTAAACCTTATTAGGGGGATATATAATGCTTTTAATAAGATTGAATATAATTGTGAAGTTTGTTTTAAGTCTAAACGAATAAGACACTCATTTAAAAACATAAATGGTATAAGCTCATCTATTTGGTGACACAAAAATCAAGTATAGGTGGTGAAAACTAGTTTTATGTCATTGTAGATGGTTTCTCTAGGTCTACTTGGGCATTTTTATTAAAAATAAATTATAAAACATTTTCTTATTTTAAAACCAAGTAGGAAAATTAAATGGATCTAAAATCAAATTCTTAAGAAGTGATAGTGTGGGTGAATTCAACAACATTGGTTTTTTTGTTTTGTGTCAAAATTCGGGAATGGAGAATAAATTGCCATTTATGAAACTATCCGCGAATGTGTATGCTTAAGAACTAGATTCAACACATTCTAACTGCATGTGGTTTGTTATCTAGGAAATCATACCAACAACTTTATTTGACGATAATGCATCATGTTTTCTTGATAATGAATACCGAAAAAGCTGTTTGCAGCTCCACGGTGATTTGGTCACACTCCATTTATTTTTCATTTCTTCGTTTCGGTTACCGCATTTTCTCGCTCCTGCTTGATTGCTCAATTAAATGAATGATAAAAGGAGATAAAACAAACCATATTTCTACAAAATTCATCTTGACACATGATCTCACAAGATAAAATGATTTGAAGTATAAAAGATATAGTCTTGCAATAATCTAGACGATCTATTCACTAAATCTTTTCCTAAAGGCATACTTGAGAAATTGGTCCTCATCAATTAAATAGTTTTCAAATTTATATTATGACATATCAAAATACTGATACATTTTATCATATACGAGACATGCAATCAAATCTCGAAATATTCAAAATGATAAACATAATAATCAATAATAAAACTAATATCAAGAGTAAGAACATGTTACCTACAAAGTTAATAAGATCGGCTATTGCTTGCGAAGGCATATCTAAATCAAATTTTCTTTCAATGTAGTCCCACTTACACGAAGATAATGGAAACAAGATAAGAAAATGCAGTAAATTTACAAATTGGTCTTCAACTTATTAATAAGATAAAATGAGTGTGCATTCAAGGGGGAGTGTTGTGAATTATTCCAAATTATGTATCACCAATACCAAAATATATATGAATATTATATATTATACGTAGATAAACATTTAATTAATATTGAAGTGATATGAGTCGATGGAATAATATTTTGCATAGTAACAAATCAATTTAATATCATCTTCGCATAGTATTGATTAGTAATATTACTATTTATAGTTGACTATATTTTCAATAAATAGGCGTATAGAAAATGAAAATGAACAAGGAAATGATTTAATTCCAAAACTTTGTCTCAAAGATTTTATTAAATTTATAATAGAATTAAAGTACACCAATTGGAAAATTAACAAACCTTACCTTCCTGCTTTGTCAATATAGCTCTTTCATTCTCCTGTTGGTTAATAAAAACTTACCTTTAAAACTTGGAAGGAAATAATACTGATGAGAGCTTCGGGACCCGATACCCGAACCGGTGGAAGCCCACAGCGTTTTGGGATGGCCCATGTGACAAGAAACAAACTTATGTAGCTCAATATCGATTACTTGGTGATGGATCAGTCCATTTAAAGATAACGGAGTTCTAAAACCCACGTATTTATCAGGACCGAAGGATCACTGATAGGACCGCTCATCGAAAACTCGGGATCGACCGTATAGATCTGTCCAAAACAGTTATTGGTGGGTAGCGGACAGCTTCTATGCGTTTTGTTATGGCGATAACGACGTTATCAGATGCGGTTACAAAACTTTTTCCACTCACGATTCTCTCTATAAATACGAGATGAAATGACTAACTAATGAGGACCTTTTTCACGTGCACATCCTTGTATTCCCGGCATTTTGGCTTGCATTGTTTTCCTTTAGTCATTTTCTCAGCCTTTCATTTATGTTGTAACTTCACTGTTTTGTTAATTAATTTGGCTAAGAGTATTTCTACTCTTAGCCGTGTGGTTTTTTCCCTTTGCTAAGGGGTTTTTCACATTAAATCGCCTATTCATCGCTTTATTTTCGTTTTAATATTGCCCTCCCACAATTTGTATAAATCACAAAGCAAGCTAGGATAATCTCATATTTGTTTACTGTTAATACCTGGTCTTTTAGACCATAACAAATACTACCCAAAAATATATTAGTTAAGTAATATAGAATACTTTCTAATCATGAGTAAAAGTTGGGCTTGAATTTGTTTTGAACGGTACATCGGGATAGAGTAACAGTAATAGGGCCCAACCCACCCTTGGAAGATGCCCGATAGAAACAGATTTGAGCTAATACAATTCGACATGGCTAAATAGCCCATATTTCTAGAGGGACGAGCCCAACCCATAAGGTATCGGACTCGTCCCTGGAGGGTGAAGCGAGAGATGGAAGATGTTTAAGTAACATAGCGGTCTACGCACACCGCGAAGGGTTCGGTCTAAACAACCAAGTGCGGGATTGATGAAGTCAACTGCCACATATATTTTACAGAAAGTATACAGTTATGGCATAGCTCAAGTTACCAGATTCAGTGGATCTGATAGATAATGCAGTGAAAAATCACTGATAATTAAAAGATGTAACGACACTTGAGAGAATCTTTAAATATGAATTCATGAGGCAAAGAGAAAGACATACCTTTCCTTTCCCTACCGTGTGACGTATGGTACCTCGTTATTCTCTGCAAACTAGTTCTTGACATTGTGATTTTGAACTCATGTACATCATTATTAGAGTTCATATGACGAGGATCCTTTCTCCTGACAACGTGGTTTTTTTTCCTTACTTCGAGGTTTTTGACGACTTGTGGATTGCCAATTGATAGCTTCTACTTTGCTAGCGAACGAACCTCTTGACTTGTTGATATTAAGGAAATAGATACTTCTAGCGACACCAATCTTGATGCGTATGCAATCTCTCAAATTCCAGTTGTGGGTGAGAGCCTTGAATCAATGATATGGAGAGTAATCATTGAAATGAGGCTCGCGCGCCTAAAGGATTTGGACAGCAACCGAAGGTTGCTCCACCCCAAATGGAGGGTTGACCTATGCCCCATTGGAAGGTTAAAAGTGACGTAGGCTATGTGAATGATACTAAGTCCAAGGGTTCTTATGAGGAAGAGATGCAGCTGGGACAATAAGGGTTTAACAAAATAAATCTCGTTGCACAAAACGTCAACATTTTTAATAAAAATAACAAAATTTGTAAATTTCAACAAAACTTGTGCCCAAAATCGCAACTACAATGTTTGGGGACAGTATATGCTACAATATTGTAACTTAAGGGACTGAAATTGCGAATTTAAACTTTGAGGGCTAAAATTACCCAAATTCCAATGTTTGGGAATGTCTAACGCCGTTTGTGACTAAATTGCCCCAATTACAATTTTTAGGGACTCGAAATACCTATTTTTGTTTGAGTATCTCAATTGCGACAATTTCAAACAATGGGGACCAATTATGTCATATACATAAAACAATGAAAACATTGAGGATCTGTTTTGTTATCAACAATCTTTGAAAACTATAATTACAAAAATTACAATATTTTGATAACTAAATTAGCCAAACTACTAAACTTTGGAAACCTTTTTTGCATGTCGCCCTTTATGAATGGTCCACTTAACTTGCCCCCGCACCAAACTAATCCTTGCGTAGGTTCTCTTGGCACTTCTCCAGGTCTTCGACCATCAGGATCAGTATTTGCTCCGTTTGATCAAAGTGAGGATAATATATGACATCCTCAAGCAACGGTTGGAAATTCTCATCAATTGACAAACAATCGACCTTCTCCGAATGTAAAATTGTTGGTCCAAGCTCGAACAACTATTGAATTTGGCCACGATGTATCTCTAGGATGCGAGAAACAACGGTCCCATACACTACATCAAACAGGGCGAACATAAAGGTGATTTGGAAAAAACAAGGAGATTTCCTTTACCGACGTGACTCTTGTCTCCTTAGCCCGCCGAAGTAGCTCTTCTCTTTCCTCGCCTGACCGCTTCAACTAGTTGTTCATATAGTTATCTTCATCGATCAACTGTTGCGTTTGAGCCTCTAAATAGGTATTCCTTGCAGTGACCGATGAGAGGCTCGCAAGGACTGAATCTTGCGCTTGGGTGACCTCATCAATTTAACGGTCATGAGGGAAACGTTCTGGCTTCCATGGGGATAAATGAGCTATTCTTCTTGAATTGTACATGTTTTTCGGCCAGATAAAGCAGCTTTTCAACATCATCCGACACTTGGGAGGTGTTCTAGGCATATTAGATGGCCATGGTCATACCTATACCCCTTTAGAGCACGTGTGAAATGACGAACAAATCGGTATCATGGTGGTGACTAGTTAGAAAGAAAGATAACTAGTAAATAAGACTTTTGCTATTTCTATTGCATCCAGGAAGGGTTTCATCTAATTCACTACCATAAGGGTCAGCTTCAACGATCGTATTTCTTCTCGGAAAATCGGAGGAGCTGGTCCAAATAATTCTCTACCAAGGAGATGCTCCCGATGTACATGCTCCAGACCACAAGGAGGCCCTCCTTGACAATCCACTAGACGATCAGGCCCCTTGCAAAGTCGATGTAGGGTCGGGCCTTGGATGTCCTGGTGGGCCCGAGTGCCTTGGGATTGCCCCAATCCAGATAGCAAAGCATCTACTGGCCTTCTTATTCCAACCCTAGGAGAGAAAACATTCCTTAAAGTTTTTTTCCCATATTTCAAGGCTTCATTGTGACTACCTATGGACCTTTCCTAAGTCAATGGAAGGCATCACCTCTACCACCTCAATCATACCATATAGAAACATACCAGAAGGAGATGAGGTTAGGAGTCGGCGAGTTACCGTTACTTCTACTTCTGAGGCAGAATTTCGCTCCAACAAAGATGTGCTGGTCCTTGAAGCAGTATGGGACTGATACGTGACCATTATGGGCTGCAAGAAAGACAAGAGGTTTGGAAAGTAGGTCGGAGCAAGGCCTTGAGTTAACGATGTAATTATTGCGGTGGACGTTTGGGCCCACTCATTATCTCTACGGGCAGTGTTGGAGGAAGCTATCCTCTAGAGTATGATGCTTGACATATCTTCATTTTCTCCAACAAATGGATATCATAAGGATCATAGTACACATGATTTGGTATAGGGAGAAATACGATAATCGGAGATTGAGAAGAAATCTACTAGAAGAAGAGGGGTAGGCCTCACCGCTATCCCTACTATTAGATGCATGCTCTCTCTCAATAGGTTGATGCACTTTAAACGCTTGGGGAAAAAGGGCCAATCCTCCCGAGTGTTTCTTTGTGAAAGGATGAAGCAAGAATGATCAAGTTATAGTTCGGGTATCTAGTCCAACAATGGCGGGCGACATCTTCCTCTGAGAAAACCCGGGCCCATAGGAAGCATGCTTCCCAATCATGCAAGGAATCCTCCTTGTCTAACAATGCGCAGTCTTCCAAGCAGATCGTGAAGTAATAGAGTTGATGGTCCTCAACATTCATTTCCCCTTTCAGAACTAACTTTGTGGAGGTCAAAGACTACCTCTAGGATGGGTTGTATGTTATGTTAGGATGACACCGCCGAAGTGCCACCTGCATTCGTCGACTCGGATGCGGATTTATCAAAAGAATCGGACTCGTAAACTAGGACCAGTTTTCTATTTTTATATTTTGAAAAAATTATATATATATATTACCTTATTTATTTGAACATCATTTTATATTTTGTTTTTCAAACAAGCTGAAAACAACATAAAATATTTTTATGGAAATAAAAATAAATTGTGAAAGTTGTAATATCAAATTATCAATAAAGTAATCAAAGATTCACATCTTTGTCAATAGGAAACATCATAGCTTCCAAATCAAGACAATCCAAAGATAAATTTACAATTTCCAAAACTCCTCCTCTTCCATAGACTCATGTCAATCTCTGACCATATCCCTAAACTTTGAATGTCATTCTATGTACTCAGACGTCATCCTTGATAATAATAGAAAATTGTTGTGGACATATACCAAATCTTGAGCTTGTGAATCAGTTATGTTGTTTCTCTTTATTGATTGAATCAATGCATATGTGCTCCAGTTACATTCACAACAAGAAGATGAATATACTTGTCCCAACAATTTAATTGCTATTTTATGTTGCATCTTTTCAGTTGTGTGCCTACAAAAGTAAGTACAAAATTCATGAACATTAGATCTACAATGCTATTTTTAATTACAGTTTAATGAATCAAGTACTTATGGTTCAAAATTGAGCAAATGCATGTAACGATGTAATATACTTTTTTACTTTTATTTTCCATCATACATTCAACAAGATTCCAAAATGTATTCACTTCACCATCACTTGCTCCTTCATATGTCAAAATAATTGCCTTTACTTTTCCATCATAGTACTTGACATTTCAATGATGGTATGAAGAGAAGCATTATCCTAAATTCATATTCTAATCATCTCATATAATGGCTCATTAAAAGCAAGAATAAAATCAATTTGATCCAAAGATGACATCACTCACAAACTTGTCTTTGTTTATTTGCGCCGTGTTGATATCCTCATTAAGACAAGAAGATCATTCGCTACAAATTACCATTGTATGTAAAGACATTTTAATCTCCTTGAACCTCTTCAAGATGACTACCATTCAACACTATCGGTAATTACTTGAACTATATTATCAATCCCCTCTAACAAAATAACATCATTCATTAGATTAGCAATAAATATGTTGTTTTTTACCCCACATTCACAATTCACAGCTCATAAAAACAGGGTTCCGTCCTTATTGATAGCTATAAAATTGATAAGTCATCTTCCTTGTAGATCCGTCCAACCATCACATACAATCGTTACTCCTTTGCCCTTCCATCGACATCTAATAGGTTCAAGAATTCTATCAATATATTTTTTTCTTCCATCTATAATCTTGTTCTCAAAAGACCATGTTTGGGTGGATCTTAACTTATAACAAACAAAGTCATTAGAGTTATACAATAGAAAAAATCAATAAGATTCCAGGAATAAATACTTAAAAATTAACCTGGGTGTCCTAACTTGCATGCCATATCATATAATTTTTTGTAATGTGGATTAAGTGCAAAGTTGAATGAAAGTCCACTGGAATAAAACATATAGCAATTTCAGCATCTAAATTCTTTTTAGCCAGAATTCTATGTCAATCATCAATAGCTCTATTACAAGCAATTATGCTAGGTTGCACGATTCACTCAGATTCGTGCAACCTAGCGCACCCGGTGCACACTGGGTGCGGGGTGCGCAGGATGTGTAAAAATTTTAAAAAAATTTAAAAAAAAATGAAAAAAATATATTTTAATTAATTTGTATGAAATTTTATACAATTCATTACATTAGTAATCGAAATGATTTGAAATATTATTAGATTATGGACTAAATTGTAAAAAAATAATATATTTCTATTATTTTAATCAACGAATGTTTAATGCACCCTAATCGGATTCGTAAAAAATTAACGAATATCGCAGCCTTGCACCCTGAATCTCGTAGCTCGCACCCTTGCTGGTGCAACATAGCAATTTTGCTTCTTTTATTTGAGGATCATGGTTCTTGACTATATAACCATGAATTGTTAAATAGATCAAGGTAGTGGAAGCATAGGATTGTGTTTAGCAACTTCCTTTACTTTTTAAGATTCACTCTGCAACTTTGATAATTCACGTATTTTCGCAATTGTTCTTATCTTACATCATACTACACCAAATCCTACAATCATGGTTTAATTCTAGAGTATAGTCCTACAAATTGTTTTTGCTAATAGTAGCAAACAATTATAAAGTTTCATCCTCTAGGATTCACTTGTTTTTCCTATCTTGATTACAAAATTCCATAATAGAGTGAGGTATTTTTGTTGCCTATCAATTCTCTTGCTTCATCTTCATCGTCAATATGTATTGCATCATCCATAATAATAATCTTGTATACTTGTAGTCCCTACATTATCTAATAAGAGATTGATAACAATATAATATATTAATCAAGGGTGCAAGATTTTTTGCTAAAATCTATTTGAAACTTTTATCAAACATTTTTCATACAGACCCAAATCCATTGCACATAACTAAAATGTGAATACAATATCAATACTCTAATTTTCTAGCAACATTCAACCAAATAAACTCAAAACGAGTGACTTGAGTTAATGTTGTAGTCTCGATACGCATTTAAAAAATGAAATATGAATTCAGATCTAACATATTTATGGAAGTAGAGGCAACTATGATAGTCTTGATCGGATCCGTGATTTTAAAATGCTTGAGACAACTCTCACTTGACTATTTTAATCTCCTCAATGTTGTCTTCTAAGATCAACATGTCATCGATATATAGTGAAATGATCATATATGTGCTTTTGTACATTCGGAGATAACAACTGATGTCCGACCCATTTCACTTGTGTCCTCATTCGGTCATTAGTGAATCAAGACCATTGTCGTTGCTTGTTTCAAGATTTTCCAATCAACACAAGATTTTCCTTTCAATGCACCTTAAAACCCCCCGGGTGTGCATATCTTCCACCAAATCCCCATGGAGGAAAGCAATCTTCATATCCATCTACGCAGCATGAAGATTCTCTACAGCCACTTTACTCATTCACTCAAATGGTCGACCAGTGAGAGTACATCGGAATAGTTAGTTCCCTTCTACAAGAATCAATCGACTACCAATCTTGTCTTGTACTGTTTGGACTTATCGACCTTTGAAGACCCATTTAAGGAATGCTCGATGTCCCTTCAGCGGTCAAAAAGACCCCAAGTCTTCTTCGATAAGGACGTCTTCTCGTCCTTCATGGAAAACTCCAACTTTTCCGTCTGCAGAGACTCATGAGTCTCTCGGAAATGCTCTCGCTCACCATCATCATTCAACAATGTATGATACATTGTAAAAGTTTACCAATCGGGTTAACTCCTCTCCCTGGTCAATTATCACAACACAGGAGTGACTTGTTCGATATTGTTATCTGTCAAGCGATCTTCATTCTGTTGATCAGTCCCGTAACTATCAGACTTTGGGTTTGACTCATGGTCAGAAGTCATACCGATCGTATCCTCAGATCGATTCATCATCACAAGCGATATTGAGCTCTTTGTATTAGAGTATCTGTAATAAGTCTTTTTTGCCATGATATTCATGACTTTCCCGCTCATGTGGCAAAGTCTATTGTGTCACATCTTATGTAACATTGATCAGTCATCTGTCGATCGACACAAATGTGGTCGATCAGTCCCTGTTGCAGCGAGTGTCGGTCGATCCCCATGGAGCTCATTAACCTCTCCACATCTAAAGTTCTGGACTTGATTCTTTTGGTGACGACAAAGCTCCTTTGGTCACTCTTCACCGACCATTCCAAAATGACGTTTGGTATCCCTTAGGGCATCATCAGCGGTAGTCGGACACTCTAACGTGGTATTTGGGTATCCTTTCGACCAGCGTTTCAACTGTTTTAAATTAAATTTCTATTCGCTTATGTGGCTATCCAAGGATACCTTCTCTCCTCTCGCATTTTCCCTCTTTCCTCTTCATTTTGTTCTCATATTCTTCTCTGTGCGTCCTCTAAGCACAAAATTTCAGTTGCAATTTGCATTTTTGAAGATTCAATCTACATCCTCCTCTTGTGAGTTCTTCGTTGTAACTTTTCTTTCGATTTTTATGTTAAATTCTTTGTCAATTTATTTTTCCGAAAACCTAGTTCCAAACTTAGGTTGTTATTCTTGATTGAAATTTCGCAAACATACTTATGAGTTTTCAACTCTACTCCAGAGTTTTCATAAGTGAAAACAGTATGGGGTTTTATGAGTTTATAACAATAATATTTGTTTTGAATGTATATTTGGTTATCTTCTTCCAGTTTGTTATGTGGGGAGTTATTGGATTCATGCTAACCTTAAATTGATTGTGAACATTATCACATTATGTAAACTCTTAATTGAACATATTTATGTAGATTTTACTGGAAATTGTCTCATTAAACTTAATAATGGTTTGTAGAAAAGAACACATTTTTTATTAACAAGAGATTTTTTACTATTTTTGTTGGTTAACTTTTGAGAATATACTTGTGTTTCGGGAATGTGAGAGATATTGTTGCCAATTATTTCGTTGTACCATTGAGAATTATGCATCCAATATTCATTGAATTTTGTTTTGTTTATGTATCATTATTGTGTTTTTTATATCTATTTGTTTCATGTATTTTATTAATGTTGATGGAATGAATGTATTATGAAAGTTGAGGTTAAATGTTATACACTTACATATTGTTTATGTTCTTCTAGACTAAGAATTTTTCACAATTATTATTTTAGATATATTATGACGACTTCTCAAATATGGACAGATAATGAAGTTGAGCTTCTAGTACCTGCATGGCTCAACACATCAGTTGACGCAGTGACTGGAAATTCTCCAAAGGCCGAGTCATTTTGGAAGGGGGTGGCTTCATACTATTTTGAATGTATAACGTCTGGTGAAAATATTGCGAGAATTCGTGATTTTGAAGCATTGAGAAAAAAGTGGACCTATATTAGCAAAGATGTTAAAGAGTTTTATGGTAGGTATGTTAGGATAGAACGTGCTCATCCGAGTGGTTATAACAACTACAATTATATTGAAAAAACCTTGGAGTTATACCATAAGGAAATAAAAGTCTTTCACGTATGTAAAATCCTGGAATGTTCTACGAGATCAGCCCAAATGGAAGATGGTAAATTCTTTTGGTTTCAATTATTGATTACTTTTTTATTGAGTGGGATTCACGTGATATGTTTTGATGTTAATGAATAGGTTGTAGACAATGGATTATCGAGAGAAGGCACAACTACCCAAATGAGCGCTCCAGGAGCTCTTGGATCCTCATTTCAATCATCACAAGTGCCCAACGATACTACTTCGGATAATCCGATTGAGGGAAGACCAATAGGACAAAAGGCGGCAAAGCGAATAAAGAGTGCATCAAAAGCAAGTAGCTCTGGAACAATATCTACGGAAAAAAAGAGATCCTTCCATCATACAAAATAGATCGACAAAATGATCTATTTACGAATTAAATGCTATTATATATGGTCGTGAATTGAGGAAATTGCTCGAGGTTGACACAAGTAAGTTTAATGAGATACAAATGCGAGTCTACAATTAAGCATTCACTCGAGTTGTTTCTGGTGTGATCAATATGCTTAACTCCACAACCAATCAACTAGCGGTGAACTTAGATGATGATTAAGAGTAGGTGTTTTTTTTATTTTAGAGTCCAAGTATGTTTATCAAACTTGTATGATGGTGTAATGTTTGTATTATGAAAAATGTTACTTTTTGAAACTTTAATGACTTGAAATCTTATATTATGGTTTCTCAGAAGTTTACAAGTTATGGTCTTTATACGAAAGTATGTGCAAACCATAATTTACAGACGTGAAAGCAGATAAAGATGAATTATTTGACTTATTACGGTATGCTAGATTGCACTGGGGAATTTGAGACTTCTTATAAGTTTGTAGTCCGTTGAGTTGGCTTTCTAATAAGTCTAGTTTCATAATATTTTGAGAACATATAACCTCTCAAATGTTATGTTCTTTGAAGCTTTAATATACTAAATAGTACATTATAGAGTCAAATCATTATGTGTTTTAACCTTAATGTTTAATTTGACTGGTACCATTTGGTTGTGCATCTGTGAATGTGGTCTATATGGCCAGACTCCATTTTGTGTCTTGTTTTATATGAATTTTTTATTATTTGAATATGAAATTCGGTTTAAAAGTTATGCTCTTTATACCCAAGTATGTGTAAACTGTAATTTACATATGTGAAAGCAGATAAGGATGACTTATTTGAGTTATTACGGTATGATAGAGTGCTCTGATGAATTTGTGACTTCTTATAAGTTTGTAGTCCATTGAGTTGGCTTTCTAATAAGTCTAGTTTCATGATTTTTGAAGAACATATAAGCTCTCAAATGTTATGTTATTTACAGCTTCAACATACTAAATAGTACATTGTGGAGTCTTAAATCATTATGTGTTTTAACCTTAATGTTTAATTTTACTGGTACCATTTAGTTGTGCATCTGTAAATGTGGCCTACATGGCCAGACTCCATTTTGTGTCTAGTTTTACAGGAATTTTGTATTATTTGAATATGAAATTTGGTTTAAAAGTTATGCTATTTATACCAAAGTATGTGTCAACTGTAATTTAGAGACATGATAGCAGATAGAGATGGTTTAATTGAGTTATTAAGGCATGATATAGTGCAGTGATGAATTTGCAACTTCTTATACATTGTAGATAGTTGAGTTGGCTTTCTAATAAGTCTAGTTTTATGATTTTTGGAGAACATATAAACTCTCAAATGTTATGTTCTTCACAGCTTCAACATACTAAATAGCACTCTAATGTTTTACACGTATTTGATAATTGATACATTGTTATGTTCAAATACATAGTTTGTGGATAGCAACCCATGAAAACATGACATTTTACCTAAAATAAATGACCAATGCAACCACTCAATCAATCTACCATAAATTTTCCGACAAACCCATACATACACAAACCATCACTCCATCTACCCATCTACTTTTCGCCTACCATTCAAAGTGTGTAATCTACCTAACATTCTCCATCTACCATTATTTAAGAAACAACTGAGTCTCTCAAAGTGCATACCTTCAAAAGAAATGGATCCTTCTGAAATACCTATCGGACTACAAAACTTTAGAGCTTCGTCCCAAAGGTCGCACTTCATTACTCCGGTAATTGAATATCTACTAGAGGATGAACCATCGGAGGAATCTTCACACAGAACACCACGATCCAGATCAGAAAGGCGCCGAGTAGTCGAGCGAGGTCGTGAAATCGGTCATTGTAGACTAGTTGATGATTACTTCTCTGTTAACCCGACGTATACTCCAGAACAATTTGAAAGTTGTTTCAGGATGTCTCGGTCTTTGTTCGAGCGTATAGTTTCAACTGTTCGCAAGTTAAATCCTTACTTTATAGAAAGATTTGATGCCACTGGTAGCCAATCTCTATCAACACTGCAAAAATGCACGGCAAAAATGCGAATGCTAGCATACAGATGTTGTGCCGATGCATATGACGAGTATGTTCGTATTGGTGAGACTACAACATTTCAGTGTCTCAGTCATTTTGTATCCGCAATACCTATCTCGTTTCAAGAAGGTATATGAGGCATCCGACTGAGGAAGACGTTGAACACTTGTTGGCTTGGGGAGAAGCGCAATGATACCCTGGTATGCTCAGAAGCATTGATTGTATGCATTGGCAATGAAGAAATTGTCCAGTAGCTTGGCATGGTCAATATGTTCGAGGAGATAAATGTTATCCAAGCTTAGTTCTTGAAGCAGTTGCTTCTACAGATACTTAGATTTGACATTCTTTTTTCGGGACACCTAGTGTGAATAATAATCTCAACGTTCTTAGTCACTCAACATTTTTTAATGAATTAAGTAGAGACGTTGCTCCAAAAGTTCAATTCCGAGTTAATGGTAATGAGTATAACATGATTTATTATTTGGCATATGAAATATATCCAGAATGGTCTATGTTTGTAAAATCAATTACTCTGCCAAAAACAGAAAAAACACAGTTTTTTGCTGCCCGTGAAGAGAGTGCACGAAAGGTTGTGGAACGGGCTTTTGGTGATTGCAAGCTAGATTTGATATTCTCACTTCGTCAGGCCGTTTGTAGGATGAACAAACTTTGGTTGATATCATGTATGCTTGCATCATCTTGCACCATATGATTGTTTAAGATCGAGATCATGTTCTTACTCCGGATCCAATTATATATGAGGGAGCCGATGACATCCAAGAATTGCCTGATCACTCATCACATGACAATTTATCATTTCAATCATATCTCACACGCGCTGTGGCTTCGAGAGATGTCAAAGTTCATCGTCGTCTTAAAAATGATTTGGTTGAACATATATGGACACGTTTTCATGGTACATGATGAATTGTAGTAAGTATGGTAGTTTGATCTTGCATGTTTCATGGCTTGTTGTTGTGGTCGTTTACCGTTGATAAATAAAAGTTTTTCCAATTTATAATAACTTTTTTTAATTATTTATTAAAGTGTATAAAATAGTATAATAAAATAATAAGTATCCGGACATGAACGTAGTGTAGAAATGATAGTTAATATATTTAAATATTATGTAAATGTTGAGGAAAGAGAATGGTGATGTGGAGAAAGAGAAAGCTAATGTGTCCAGAGTGAAACGACTATCCGAACGGATAGGGATACAGATGCCTCATGTTGGTTCTTACATGAGGCAGTATAAACATCATGTCCTCCAAATTCGAAGTGGAGGATTTTATTACTCTGATAATCTCAATGAACTCTTCATTGAAACACTTAATGACTTGGAGGACAGAAGAAACCATCCCATGATTCCCTATTTTGAAACACTTAATGACTTGCCGTTAGAACATGAGTGAAATGATACGCTTGATTCAAACACCCATGATTATGTTGGACTTTCTAAACAAAGTACCAGTGTATCATCTCATTCAACCTACCGAGATTGAATTCTACTTCCCTTTGGGTCTTTGCACTCCATTCACATATAACGCTTCTTCCCCCAATTCAAGCACTTGAGTTCCATTCGAGTTCTCACCCATCTAATTTTGTCTCAACTTTTCACATATGAGTCCGACTTATCCAGACGGATAGGGATACAGATGCCCTTAGAATGCAACTGTCCGACTTTTAGTTGGTTCTTACATGAGGTAGTATAAACATCATGTCCTCCAAATTCGAAGTGGAGGATTTTATTACTCTGATAATCTCAAGGAACTCTTCATCCACAGAAGAAACCATCCCATGATTCCCTATTTTGAAACACTTAATGACTTGCAGTTAGAACATGAGTGAAATGATACGCTTGATTCAAACACCCATTATTATGTTGGACTTTCTAAACAAAGTACTAGTGTATCATCTCATTCAACCTACCGAGATTGAATTCTACTTCCCTTTGGGTCTTTGCACTCCATTCACATATAACGCTTCTTCCCCCAATTCAAGCACTTGAGTTCCATTCGAGTTCTCACCCATCTAATTTTGTCTCAACTTTTCACATATGAGTCCGACTTATCCAGACGGATAGGGATACAGATGCCCTTAGAATGCAACTGTCCGACTTTTAGTTGGTTCTTACATGAGGTAGTATAAACATCATGTCCTCCAAATTCGAAGTGGAGGATTTTATTACTCTGATAATCTCAAGGAACTCTTCATCCACAGAAGAAACCATCCCATGATTCCCTATTTTGAAACACTTAATGACTTGCAGTTAGAACATGAGTGAAATGATACGCTTGATTCAAACACCCATTATTATGTTGGACTTTCTAAACAAAGTACTAGTGTATCATCTCATTCAACCTACCGAGATTGAATTCTACTTCCCTTTGGGTCTTTGCACTCCATTCACATATAACGCTTCTTCCCCCAATTCAAGCACTTGAGTTCCATTCGAGTTCTCACCCATCTAATTTTGTCTCAACTTTTCACATATGAGTCCGACTTATCCAGACGGATAGGGATACAGATGCCCTTAGAATGCAACTGTCCGACTTTTAGTTGGTTCTTACATGAGGTAGTATAAACATCATGTCCTCCAAATTCGAAGTGGAGGATTTTATTACTCTGATAATCTCAAGGAACTCTTCATCCACAGAAGAAACCATCCCATGATTCCCTATTTTGAAACACTTAATGACTTGCAGTTAGAACATGAGTGAAATGATACGCTTGATTCAAACACCCATTATTATGTTGGACTTTCTAAACAAAGTACTAGTGTATCATCTCATTCAACCTACCGAGATTGAATTCTACTTCCCTTTGGGTCTTTGCACTCCATTCACATATAACGCTTCTTCCCCCAATTCAAGCACTCGAGTTCCATTCGAGTTCTCACCCATCTAATTTTGTCTCAACTCTTCACTTATGAGTCGTGCACGTACATCATGAAAATTGTGTTTTCCCGGTTGATTGATGACGATATCAACCTTGGTCGATCACCTTTCGGGCATTGTACCGACAACCACAACGACTTGTGTGTTGTCATCCATGATATGTCCAACCAGCAACAATTGATTGACAAGATTGATGAAATAGTTCAGATATTCGGCAACCGAGGTACCCTCCTCTATTGTCATAGTATCATCGTTGAGTTAGCATCACTCGGTTTGGCGACAAAGGCCACTCGTACATATTCGACAGAGCTTTCATCATCCTGTAGGTTATCCCCTGTTCATTGTAGTTGAACGTCACCTTCTTCGATAGTGACTGTTGCACAATCGTAATCGCCTTCGATTTAATATGCGACACTTTAAATCCTCTATCTTTGTATATCAAAATATATGAAGTTTTCATAAGCAAATCATATATATGTGTCATATATACTGATATGATACGATTTTGTTTATTTGAATATCTCATTCCAAAACTCACTCCTTTTCTAGACGATCGCCTCCATTCGATTGAGCGGTCCTTGGATTTTCGCAATTCAGTCTTAGATTGATTTCCTCCATCTAATATATGGCCCGTTCACAGTTATCCATTTGTATTACGTGATCGATCCCCTTAATTGATCCACCCATGTCGATCACCCACTATCGACACCATATCATGTTTGTCGACTTGTTACCTAAGTTTGCCCAATCGACAACAATGTCGATTGTCATCCGATCTACACACCTAATACAAATCGTCATAGAATCGGTTAATGTTGATAATCCCTAAAAATGAACCATACCATTTTTTAAAAACCACAATCTCTTATTCGGGTTGAAAATCTGTGAATTTACCATAACTTTAACTAGTTTAGTTAATGATTTCTTTTGAATTTTGCCTTAAGAAAATTAGGTCTTCAAAAATCTGTTTTTACTGGTTTCAATTCATTGGTTTTATAATTTTTTGATGTTATGGGTTTAAATAAAACTGTATATATATATATAAATTCATGGATCAAATTTATAAATTGCAAAATTTATGTATCTTTACAACATCTTTGTAATTACTTAAGTTGAATTTTATAGTAAAGCATTTAGTTGCTAAATTATTATTTATTTTGATCAATAAATTATCAAAACCAATAAAACATAATCGAATGACCAAAAGACGACCAATTTGATCGATTAATTAGTTCACATATCATTTTCCCTATTATATGGATGTTATAAGAAATTATAGGAGGTGTGTGGTAAACATTAAAGATAAAGAGCACCTCATTGGAGTTAGTTGGCTGTGGTGTCACGTCACATAAGATAATTATGGCGTGCCTACTGCCGTGCCATCACTGCGCATTAAAACTACTCCATTGTATTAATCATGATTGCTCATCTAGTCCAATAATCGCACCCCTTCCAAATATTTAAATTAAAAAAACCAGTTCCACTATAGGCTATAGCCGTAGCAGATCTTCCCTTTACCCTCTAGTCTATGTACACCCGCCCATTAACATCACTCTATATCTCAATTATTTCCAAAATTATTATTTTTTATGTTTTGTAAACATTGATTTAACCCATATCCATTGGCTGTGATCTTAAAAACATAGAAAACAAGAATATATGAAATTTTATTAAATAAAACGTTGCAAGTTTTTAAAGAAATCAAAAGATTAAAGTCATAAAACACAAAAACAGATTCACAGGGTATTCTATTCCTCTGTGAGCTCTGATCAAGTTAAAACTCATAACGAGGCAAAACTCAAATTTTTATCTTGTTATTCGTCAGCCAACAATATAATAAAAATATAAATGATCTTGTATAACCTAATTGAGAATAATAATTTAGACCACAAAGTGGAACTTTTGTAGAACCCGAATCCAAACCCAATTCTAATTGAACTTAAAAAACACTCAAATTCGATTCGACAATTAGATTGGCTTACCGTTCTTAAGTGCACATACTCATTTTTTGAGTTAGATACCATTAAACTAAACTTATTTTACATATAGTAAAATTACAATTATGGTCCCAATATTGAGACCACATTCCTAAAAAACACTTACATTTTGATGACGCTTCCTCCAATTGGTTAACGTGTTTGTTTCCAGTTTCCACATCTCTTTCTCTATTCTACTCCAAATTTTTGTATAATGGCTTCATACACAAACCAAACATAGATAACAAACACATCAAAATCAATCCAGCTTCCATGTCGTATGTTTTGTCTTCCCACATAATAAAACTTCTGTAACCAGAGACTTAAATGGCCATCTCTGAGTTGGGTTTCCCATTTGTGAAGCTTCTGATGTTGTGGTTATGTCGGTGAAGAGGATAAAGGAAGAACCTGAGCTCCATGTTTTGAAACCTGTGGATTTTCATTTGTAAAGCGCTTCTCGTACTCATCCATAAGCATTTTCTTAATACGTTTATCCTCTGCATCTCTTAAGAACTTCAGTTTCGGAGGTGGAGATGATCTAAGTTTATTGATTTCTTCAACCGACACAGATTCAAATAGAGGGTTCATTCCTAAATTACTGTAAGAATCGAATGATTTTCTGAAAGATGAGAAAGAAGATGTGTTATCGGTTGGGAAAACTTCACTTAAACTCTTGCTTCTTGATTTCCCACACTCTGATTCCATATCCTCTTTGCTTTCTTCTTTTATTGTGAAGAGAAATCTAGGAGGACCGATAAGCTGATGAACTCTTCTTAATTCGATTTCAACATTTTCTTCAACCTCGGGATTCTTGTTGCTTTCACCTTTCTCAATATCTGGATCATGATCTGTGACTGGCTCTTCTTCTTTGTTGATAATGGTGGAAACGGGCTTTTTCCAGAACAAAAGAAAATTGCAATCCTCATCAACAACTCTGCTTCCGTAACTGGATTTCATCTTTAACAAAAGCAAATAAGAAACCCCTACAACAATCCCTATTAAAATCATACCAAAGAAACAGCTCAAAGCAAGAATTAAACCACTGAGAGAACCCATTTCGCCTCGTCGAAATAACGCTACTTTTAACAAATGATAAAGATCATATTCCTATCCAATTCACATATAGAAACAGTCAGCTTCCCTCGTATTCCCACATTATTGCTCTCCAGCCCACATATACGATAAAAATGAAGCCGGGTTACTTGTAATTGCAACTTTCCAGAAAGAAATCAGTATATTTTGAAGATTCGAAAGGTGGGATATGATAAAATGGAATGATTCTTCAAGGCATGTCGCTCTGCTGAGAGATTCGTCACCCAGTAAAGAAAGAAGCAGAAGTTCCTCGGAACTGAAGAAAGAAAACAGAAACGGAAAAGTAGAATTTGACAGGGATGAGAGCTATGTACGGACGTCTCGTCTGAAATACAAATAGGTAGAGGGGAAGCCCTATGTTTAATTATTAATTATATTTAGTATTTATTATTTATATCAAATATTGTTCAATAATTACAATAATTCATTTTTCAATAAACGAGTGTCGTAAGGCCTATAGTACAATTTCATTATGGTAGCTTATTATTATAATTATTGTTTTTTGGTGGAAATTTAATTTCGCAACCTTTTTGTCTAAAGGAAAAGAAAAGTAACATGGGAAAGATGCTTCTTCAGGGAGACTTTTTATATGGACAATGTAATTAGAAACTTAATATAATACTTTTATGGGTAAATTTCATTTTTAAGTTTTTAATATTAACAATTTAGATTGTTTATCTAAAAATATTACAAATTAAATATATCAATTTAGTGCTTATGTGCAAATCATTCCTAATATTTGTGCACAATTTATGTTCGATATTTTTGAACTTAATTAAGTCTCTTAAAACAAAGTTTTATTTAGTTATTTTAGATTTCACAACTTTTAAAATTTGCCTATTTTATATGGTACTAGGATATAATTTCTTCTACAATATCTACAATTAAAATATTTCTTTAAATATTTAATTTGTATTATTTTATATAAAAATAGTAAATTGAAAAATCTAAAAGGATTAAGACTATGTTCTGTATGTGTTTTGATATTTAGAATGCAATTTGAGAATGTGTTTTCATAATGTGATCACATATCAAGAATGAATGGATGTTCTGTAAATTATATATTGAGTTGTAGAATGAAATCATGTTCTGCATGAATTAAGATTGATAATACATTTTCAGTTAAAATATACGTTTTTACCCTTATAGATAAGTATGATGAAAATATCATTTCACTGAAATTAAAATACAACAATATTGTTTGCATTCAAATCTTTACTCAGTATATTATCGACATCGACATGATTACCGATCTGGGTACCGTTTCTGTTCGGACCGGTACGAAATATTTTTATTTTTTTTGGGTCAACACAGAAAACCCGGATTCCGACCCGTAAACCTAGTACCGGGAATATTGATCAAAATACTAGTGTCGTTCGATTTTTATTATATCGGTCGCTATGAAAACATTATAAATAAAAAAGTTTAAATGAAATTTAATGTTTTAAGGGTATTATGGTAATTGTAAAAATAAGAATGCATTATACAATCTCAAATCTACCAAAATTGGTCATTTTGCATTCTAGTTGTTTTTCTTCATAATGTAATAATGCATTCTGCATTGTTGACAACCCTTAAACCGGGTACCAAGAATGCGTTCTTGTTGAGAACCATTAAACCATGTACCAACGAGGAGTCCTAAGCAAGAATGAAGGTGGTCAGACCCAATCGAGAATTCGACAGCTGAAATTATCAAACAGACTGATCGGTCCCGGAAAACAGCTTAGGGCGATCGGTACAGGCAAACAGCACATACCGATCGGTCCCAGCAGTTTGCTTATGGGCAGCATACCGATCGGTCCCGGCAGTTTGCTTAGGGGCAGCACACCGATCGGTCCCGACAGTTTGCCTAGTGCCAACAGACCGATCGGTCCGGCAGACTACTTAGGGCCAAGCAGACCGATCGGTCCCGGCAGTTTGCCTAGTGCCAACAGACCGATCGGTCCAGCAGACTGCTTAGGGTCAAGCAGACCGATCGGTCCCGACAGTTTGCTTAGGGCCAAGCAGATCAATCGGTCCCGACAGACTGCGTAGGTCCTAGTAGACTACATAGGCCCTGACAGACTGCATGTGGGCCCATCAGCATGCATTCTATGCTTCAGGTTCAACCACACTTTCCAGCTTGGGGAAACACATTGTCAGAGGTGGTTTCAGGACGTGAGCCACACGTGTTTCTCCCTCTATAAATGCAGAGCTAAAAGATAAGCAAAAGAAGGAAGATCAATTTTGAGGAACCCTAGCCGCTGTAATTTCATTTTCCGCTGCTCTTATTCCCTTTGTATATTTTATTGATTGATTAATGAATTTGCCGGGGAGGTTCTCCTCTCGGTAACGTGGTTTTTCCCCTTTCTTAAGGGGTTTTTCCATGCTAAAATCATCTGCGTTCTTTCCATTTTCTTATCTCAAGTTGTCTCCACAAACAACAAATAAAACCGATTTTCAGAATCCGGTGACTGTTGGTACCCCTAAAAAGGAACTACAACATGCATAATGCAGAATGTAATCGGGTAAGTGTTCTGTAAAATTACCCAAAACACATTTTAATAAATAAAATGCATTCTTATATCCGTTGCAGAACATAGACTACGTATCTATCATGAAAATGTCATATATTGCTTTTGGATGGTCCGCCGAACGTGAATTTATGAACATGGAATGCATTAGCGCACGCAAAATACGGAAGTTATCCACGTAGATAGCATAATACAATGTAAGTCGTAACATATTTTTTTTTAATTTATGTATTTAAATTTTTTGTGATTAACACAAATTTAATCCATGAACTTATAGTTATATATTTCAAACACATTAACAACAATAAAAAATACTTAGGATGACAAAAGAAATCAAGACAATATACCATAACAACACATATTTATGTAAACGAACCAAATCGAATCAAACGGATTTAAGTATGTTTTAATATTCGAGTTACAATCGAAATATATAATGTTCGATTCAATTTCGAAACTAAAAAATTCATAATTTAATGACGGTAATATTGAGTGTCGGATGTTGACGAAAAGAGCAAGCATGTTCACTGATCAATAATATATATAATCGATGTCAAATTCGATATTGGTCCGTATCGGCTTGAAACTTTCGTCAACAGTATTGTTTTATTTGTATCTCGATACATATATAATAAATTATATATATATTTAAAAGGTTATCGCTAAAATTTTAGAAATGTTCATATTATTTGATAGAATTTTGATATCAATATCGTGTAATTTATTTTGAATATCCCATAAGAATTTTTGCAAGTAATTCAAAAAATGATGTAAGAGTTCTTTGTTTTGAATATCAGGGTGGAATTATGAATTCCTTAGTTTTCAACTCTTACCTTAAAAAATACTTAAATTAGATGATTCAGGCTATGTTTTGTACAGTTTTTGTTTCTGTTTTTTCATTATAGGAAATAGAAATTAAATAAGTTGTAGAACATATCATATTTTTCATTCTACTTTTGTATAAATAAAATTTCTACTTTTAAACTTTATAACTATAAATAAAATACAATATAAATCTTATTTTTAATTTCAACTTCTACTTCTTGTTATTGAATTGACTAAAATATCCTTATTTATATTTATATATAATTTTTGACATTTGAAGTTTAAAGGCAAACTCCACGCAAGGTATGAGAGATTTATCATAAATCTCAATGTTTTCATACCGAATGGTATACCGTCAAATGATGTGGCTTCACTGGTATTTTTTTTGGTATTGTCGGGTACCGGTTATTATGGTCGATTTCCGATTTTTTCGGGTTCGATCATAAAAAACTAATTAAATATTATTTTTTAAAAAATAAAATCTGGTATCGACCGTGATATTGCCCGGGGTTATTTACGTAATTATGATACCTCCGGGGCTCGTCTGACGTGGCTAAAAGATATTTTCGGTTTTCTATTACGTTTATTGAGCAATGTGATTTCGGGGGTAGTCTCGTAATTTGGTCATGCCGGGCCCACGTATGAGGATTCCGATGGTGTTTGGAGCTGTTTTGGATGATTTCGATCGGAAATGATGCTAGGGATATTTTCGTAATTTGGACACCCCTAGGTGCGATCGGTACGCTCACTATAGTACTTTCAGTATACTGAGGTGATTTCGGGTTGAAATGGCGACGGAGGTATTTTCGTAATTTGAACACTCCGAGTATGATCCGTACGCCCACTATGGTATTTTCTGTAATTTGAGGTATTTTTATTTGCTTTGGGCATCCGGAGGCCGCATGGAAAGTTTTCGGATGAGTCACGAGTATTTTTGCATAATTCCGAGTCGGAGTGACGCTATGGGTATTTTCGTAATTTGGCGTTCGGAAGATGTTACGGCAAATATTATGTGATAGTTTGGATATCTGATTAGTATTGTTGAGATAGATTTATGCCGAGTGGATATCGAGAGGCATTCCGAGTAATCGAGGACATTACGATAGATATTCGGTTGAAAATCTGCAATGAATAGTGATTCAACGATTTCATCCTGGTCGTTATTATCGAGTTCATTTCTAACCCCAGATCGAGTCTAAATCATTTATTTGATTAAATAGACCATATTTTGTAATGTTAAACTTTATTATAGTGAAACACCCAGGTAGAGCTTCGCTCTCCCGAATACGTAAGTTCACACATTGTGGGCCCAACCTCGTAATTCTTTGTGTCTTAACAACAATAATAAAAAAAAAATCAAATAGTTGACTGATTCGAGAAAATATTTTAAGATTGGATTAGTTTGGCGCCGTCCGTGAGGACCCGAGACTTAGTCCCATTGAGAGCTATTGTGCTGAGCTTCGATTTTGTTATCTATTATGATGATATGGGATTCTTGATATGAGAACGATGCAGATGAAGAGATTGTGACGGAGTGCACCCTCATGCTATAGAAATCGATAGATATTTTACTTGGGACTCAATCAGTGCAACCGGAAGAGTTCTCGATAGTGGGAACATCTAACAAACCTCTAGAGCGGGATTTCATCCGGAGGGGACCTAATATAAACGCATTGATTCGGTGTGTGCCATGATATATATCTAGAGCGAAATTTCGTTAGCGGTGATTTCAACTATTGCACAATTGAGCAGTGGATAATGTGTGAGGTAGAGTTTTATATGAAAGAATGATATTAAAGAGAGCATGTGAAGAATTGGCCGTTGGTTGATATCTTGAGTAAATAAGGATTTATGTATGAAGCAAGTTTTTTCGATGTTAATGTGATGAGAGTTATAAAAGTATTAGATAAGCGGTTTGTTATCGCTTGATAATTAGAGGCGCGAAGGATATCTTAAGTAAATATTGTATAAGAGTTTGATGATCAAAACGGGGTGGACTCAACCAAAAGCCCGAGCCTCATTCGTCCTATGAGGAATTTATAGAGTCGAAGTTTTGAAGGATTATTGGTAACGAGGAGTAGAATGATACTTGAATGGATACACCGGAAGTCAATCTAGGAATTGGTTATGAAAGAAGACATGTATATGGTTAACATACCGGGGATATCCATCTTAGCTCCGCTTATGAAGGTGATTATGGTGTGTAAGAGAACATAATTAAGCTCTTCAACAGAAAAAGAAAGATCATGGTATCGATGGAAGTTCTGCAAAGTCAATGGTGGGCGAAGGATCTCCCACAGTATTGGAGTTTCGGCAGCTTCTTTGAAGGAGACTATCTTCCGGTTGTTCAACCTTTTGGCGAGGTTTTTTATCATTTCATATCGGGATTCAAACATCAATTTTATTCGGCATGTGTGCCTTTCAATGTATCGGTGGAGCCAACTACATCTTTAATCACTTTGCGGAATGATCCTAGTGAGACATTGTTGGGTGTTGTAACCCGTTTTGAGGAGCAATGGAAGAGCATCCCTCGAATTATTGTTAGTAAGATAGTCGGAGTGTTTCAGCTTATTTTGGCTGGCCACCCCCTACGCAATTCTTGAACAAAGATCTATTGGAGGAAATGGAAGAGATTGCCCTAAGAGTACCTAGTATATTGCTGAAGATGAAGCAGTGTGTGATAATGAAGCCATGGAAATCTATACTTATGGGTCACATAACATTGTTGCAATTCGTGTGATCGATCGAATGTATCGCGACCGAAAACTAAGATGTAGACTTTTTCGGCACTCAAATACAAGCATATTCTCACCATGATTGAACAATTGAAAGGAGGATCCCTTATATATCTCCATCCATTATAAGCACCGACACTGGGGACTCATGAATCTAAAGTATTTTGTCATTTTCCATCATCGTTTCAGACAAGTTATTGATTGTCTGATGTTGAGAGGTTATGGAAGCTTGGCTACCTTGATGAGCTAATTAGTACGGTGAAAGGAATGCTCGAGACTGAGGCTGGGAAGGTTAGTTAGATTATTCAACCCGAGAACCCAGTGATTCTCCCTAAGATTGATTTACCATGACCTGAGGCAAGACGTCATTACTATGGAGGAGCTTACTCAGTATGTACACAGTTTATTCGGGATCATAGAACATGTGAGAGGTCGAAATTAATGATGTGGTTATCCAGTTTTGAGTTATTAAGAGACTTTTCTAATTATTGATTAGAAGAATTCGAGATAGTGAAATATTTATATTTATTTATGGACATCCATCATGAAGTTATGTAGCTTTCAGATATATTCCATACATTATATCGATGACTTTGGTGGTTTAAGGTTAAGCCTCAAAGGCTAAGGAAGTTTTTGGCAACTCGGTGAATTATTTATTGGTACATAGATCATACAGGTCCCAAAATATAGAAGTGAATATCTTAATATTCAAATTGATGAGTTGAAGAGTACACCTTTTAGAAGTATACCACATCGAGAAATTATTATGGCAAAAGACGAAGCTAGTGTGGAAGAGAAAGCATTTGTGACTGAACAAGTAATTATCATGGTATAGAGAGAAACTACAAATATGGATGGTGAAGAAATGGTTAAAATGACAAGATAGTTGTCAACGAATAGGCGTGGAACGCGTGAAGTTACCCCAGAATAACAAAACGAAATTCTGGAGTGGAGTCTATCATTGAAAGAAGGTCTCGTCTCCTCATAATTTGAAACATATACTTGTATCTCGACATTCTTATTCAATAATCAAGACCTCCTAAATAGTTATATTAACTATCTGAATCTCTTACTCATCATTCAATAGATTTGAGCATGTTTGTGGAGTTGTCAGATCACCCTGGTTTTCATTGGTGATTAATTATTTTCCGAAAAATTTAATAGGGTTTCATCGATTAGTATTCCCTGTTCGGATCATGTGGGTCTGCGTTAATGAAAGCCCTTGAAGAGTTGCGAAACAGTGAGAATTATAGTTAATGATTTGGAATTAATGAGAATTGTTAAACTTGAATAGTTGAAATCATACCTCTACTCGATGATAGAGTTATTGATAACACGGAGCTTATCTCGAAGAGGGCATCTAATAGTCTTTCTTAGCCATCGGAAATGGTATTAGTTTGGAATATTCTTAATCAATCATGAAGGATTTATCTATTTGATTTACTTCACTATCCAGAATGGTTTTCGTCTGGAACGGTATTCATCAGGACGTTTTTATTAAAGGTCATATCATCGTGTCTACCAATGGTGATTTGTCGATGTTTTCAAATGCCTCTACGAGGCTATCAGGGTTTTATACTTGAGTTATTTAATGAGATCCGAGGATTATGGTTGTTGGGCATTCAGAAGTATCAATCATTACCAAACTATGCCTATTGAAGTTCATTTTTGATAACGGAAGAGACGCCAAATTGGTGTTATTTTATTGATCGCCCGGAATGGTATTCGTCCGGAAATATATGGTTATTGAGCATGCTTTATTAATTCATCTGTGACATTATCGAGCTGATGAATATCTTGACTATATATGCTTTCTAGCAGATGTCTTGGTATAGAACTAGTAAGCAACATATTAAGTTAGTCTAGTTATATAACAGTTATGTTGCTCCCGAACGATCTATTATTCTTCCAGTCACATTGGGATATCAGGAAATATCGAGTACTTTATTAATGTAATTCGTAGTGGTTGATCTTCATATCCTCGCTTATAATGTTGCTATTGCAAAAGATGCCTTGAATGTATTTGGAGCCATCGTATCTCTACCACATTTGATTATGAAGTTTCCTACCTCTTTGGGATAAAAAAAGATAATGGCAAATCTGGCGATGTCATGTTCTTTTTATAATATCATGTGTCGAAGCGATATGAAGGTCTCTAGTATCTAGAAAGATGTTTATATGGTGAGATTCTAATAAAAAAGAACAACTTTATTAAGATGATGCATTTTTGCTCTGGAAAGATAAGGAGAATGATATAAAGATAGAACCTATGATGTTAAGGTAGTTTTAAAGAATGAAAATGAATTACTTAAAAGAAGCGGAAATTCTCCCATGAAAAGGAAAAGACAATTGATGAATATGTGGAAAGTTCGTTGCAAGCAGGACTCGTCGAGCCTGTGAGATACACATAATTGGTCACGAACCTATCGGTGTTCGAAAAGTTGAACAATATCTACAGAGTTTGAATTGATTTCACTTAGTTGAGTGAAGAGATACACATAATTGGTCATGGACCTATCGGTGGTCCCAAAGTTGAACAATATCTACAGAGGTTGAATTGATTTAACTTAGTTGAGTGAAGCATGGTTGGAGGACTTATATTTACCGCCGCCACTGACATATTATTTAAGTTTGTCGGTCTAAGGTTTCCCAATTATGCATATTGGTTTGTTTGAAGAATGTAGGTGCAACGTACAAACATTCGATTAAGTCAATATTTAAAGATATGGTATGGACAATGTGTGGAAGTCAATATTGATGGCATACAAATAAAAAATGGTATGGAAGTAATCATGACCAATATTTGAGCGAATGATTCAGTATATTGAAGAGCTATTCAATGAAGTGGAACACTTCTAGAGGTGCGTTCTATGTGAAAGCAGGAAATTTCCTTGGTCGTATGATGTTTGATGAACAAAAGTTGATAAGTTATTATCAAGGAAAATTTGATATTCCTTCTTGCACTGCGAGAATGTAAACTTTTCAGAATTGAATGAATAGAGTCCATTAGTTTTTGAAAGTTGGAAGCATTATATGAGAAAATATTTGTTTATGTCTCCAATTTCCCCTCGGAAAACCTTGGGTTTCATATCTTGCGCATTTAAAGAAGCCGTAAATGATGCCTTAGTTGATCGCAATGACGAGAAACATTGGTCAATAATCATGTTAGTAGGAAAATACAAAGGCCGACTTTAATGAACCGACCTTAGTCTTATTCAGAGAGCAGATTTAAAATCTTATGAAAGTGAGTCTCATGAAAGTGATTGTATCTGCGAAACGATATATTGACAAGAATAGACCGAGTGACTATTTTTCTTTCAATGAAACGTTGAAGAGAATAGTTATGTTGTTTTGTCGTATCTACGGTATCACCCAATGTAGGGACACAAATTAAAAAGTTTATGCATGACAAAATTAGTATACTTTGTATGTGTTATGAGCAAGAATTCTTATGCTCATATAATAAATTGTGGACCTGTGTGGTACTCGCCAATCTAACTCCGTCAACACTGGGGACTTGCGAGCAAAAACGTTTGTTCATATGTAAAAACATGAGCTTGTTACGTGCTTTTTGAATTAATAGGAGAATGATATGATCGTGATCCGTCGAACCAGTAATCACGAGGGGACAAATTCAAGGAATCTAGAGTTTATTCCCCATTGGAGAATGAGGGCTTTTTGATGGGAATGAAGCACGTTGTTATTAGAGTTCTTTCCACATATTATGGATTATCGAAAAGTCATGTCTTCCTCTTCGAGGAATTCATTAATTTATTGCCCTTAATTTATCCACAAGTCAGCAGATAAAAGTTTATCTTTCTCTGGATCGGTAAACAAAGATGTTTAATGAAATGAGGCATTCTATGCCCATGTGGGCTATTCAGAATAATGTGTTTTCAAAATTGATATATTATACAGTGAAGTGTATTGCGAGGCAAGAGAATACTCGTGTGAATGCACCTATTGTCTAACTAATCAATGATGATAACAATGATTTATTATCAACTACCTATCATCATTATGGAGAGATCAACTAATGAGATTATCTCAAGATGAAGGTCAATATTTGGAATCGTGTAATTGACAACCGAGTTTGCTTATAAATATTAGAAATAGCAAAAATAATCGGTTAGTAAACAATCTATATATTCGATGTTTATCTTGCATCAAACTTAGTGCATTCAATGAGTAAGTTTATATCGGGGACTATGCTAACTATGAGAAAATATTGTTGGAAATTGAACATTACTGCTATACATATGATGACAATAAAATCATTGTTCTATCGACACTGGAGAATTCATATTATTATGAGCTTCTCTTTTGGCTATTGGCCTTAATGGTCCTAAAATATTTTTCTGAATATATATAAATTAGTATTCCGAGGTTGGAATAAGATTATGAAGTCAAGGTGATAAGCAATCCCACGCTTATATTGTTTGCTAGTTCGGGATACTTAAGACGTTGCTATCGTATATTACAATGAGAGTCTTCAAAAAGCGTGGAAGTAAATTATGTGAATATTATTATGTCTAGAAGTACCGTATTCCCAAGAACATTGAGGAAATATCTATCTACATTTTTATTCTATTTCTATGTGCAATATTGCACATAGTTATTCGAAAAAGGCACGAGTGAGGAATGCGCTCATTACTATCGTATGTTACATTCTATGCCTAGGACTTTCAGAGTCACTAATGGAGATAATGAGATACGTGAAAGCGAAATTTCAGATGTATTGAGAATCTCATAAGGAGGACGACTATTCTAATGGAGGTATGCGATTACAATTGCGTTCATTGCTATTGATTATTGTTGACTCGGTATTATAGAATTTCGAGATGGTTGAACTTTTTCGCAAGTGGTACTGCAGATTGGAAATTCCGTATGAGTTTACTACGGTAATGAGAAATTGAATGTGTAAAATTATGAATTTGAGCGCAGGGGAAATACCACGGACTTGGAATATTTCCAATTTGCGCAAGTATTAGGTATAGACGTGACTCTTCAATCTTTTTGAAAAATAAAATTCCTCTCTTTTTCTTCATATTCTAAATTTTTTGCATCCTTTGTGATGACATATGGTCAATCGACTAAGGGACTGGTAAGGTTGGAGTGAGGTTCATTGCATTTTAGTATGATGGAGGATGGAAAATTAAATAACTTAAGATAGATTAGAAATGCAATATACCGCCTGTCGTGTAGTCGATCAACCTCAAATTCATTAAATTGGATGTTGGGTCAAAATATTTTTAAAACCGAAGAGTCTCTGTCTGCAGCAGAATCGTCTATACATATATACTGTTGGAATATGTCAAGGGGCTCGATAATTTGATAGCCGGCCACGTTCCGAGCTTGATTCTGTGGCACACGGGAGCCTTTTTGCCCGACTCCTCCATGACACGCCGACGAGGGTTGCGCCCTCATTGGACGCTGGTCACAGTCCGCAGTGAGAAAGGACATATGTCTCCTCCGTTGTCCCAAAATTTACGTCAGTTTAAGAATTGTACCATGAACCTGAAGCTACTTCCGTCCAGATAGTAAAGTTCCTCTGGTGCAAGGAACCCAAACTACCCGAGTATGAGTGAAATATTTACGCCAGTCTAAGGATTGTACCCTGAACCTGGCGCTACTTCTATTCGGCAGCGAAGGTTTCCTACGTTTACCTACTATTGTGGAGGAGAACGGGAAATGTTCGATTGGTGATGGTGGAGCGTGCTAGCAAGTGTAAAGCATAGTGATATCCGCCTCTCCCGATGGTTAAGTGGGTAAAACCTCTTAATGCGAGGGACTCGATCTTTCTAGGTGGAAGTGAAATATTTACGTCAGACTAAGGATTGTACCATGAACCTGACGCTACTTCCAACTAGATAGTGAGAGCCCCCTACGCTTTTCGGTAAAGTGCGGGAAAGGTCCATATATGAGGATGATTGTATAGCATGCTAGCAAGTGTAAAGCATAGTGACATCCGTCTCATCTGTTGTACCGGATCTATCTAGGTGGAAGTGAAATATTTACGTCAGTCTAAGGATTTTACCCTGAACCTGACTCTACTTCTGTCAAGATGGTAAAGGCTCTCCGATGCGAGGCACCAGATCTATCCAAGTAGGAGTGAAATATTTACGCTAGTATAAGGATTGTACCCTGAACCTCGCGCTACTTCTATTCGGGTAGTGAAGGCTTCCTACATTTACTTACCTTTGCGGAGGAGAACGGGAAAGGTCCAGAAGAGATGCATGTAATGGTTGTGGTTCATGATAGTATGTGAGGCAGAAAGACATCCGTCTCCTCCGTTGTCCCACATGGACCTTTTGGTCTAGAGGATAGGATCTATCTAGGTGGAAGTAAAAAATTTACGTCAGTCTAAGGATTGTACCCTGAACCTGACGCTATTTCAGTCTAGATAGTGAAGGTCCTCTAGTGGGAGGCACTTGAGCCACCCAAATATGAGTGAAATATTTACACCAGTCTAAGGATTGTACTATGAACCTGGCTCTACTTCTATTCGGGCAGTGAAAGTTTCCTACGTTTACTTACCTTTGCGGAGAAGAACGGGAAAGGTCTAGAGGAAATGCATGTAATAGTTGCGGTTCGTGATATTATGTGAGGCTAAAAGACATCGTCTCATCCGTTGTCCCACAAGGACTTTTTGGTCCAGGGGATTGGATCTATCTAGGTGGAAGTGAAAAATTTACATCAGTTTAAGGATTGTACCATGAACCTGACGCTACTTTCGTCTAGATAGTGAAGGTCCTCTTGTAACGACCCGTCTTTCCGCTTGCACGATATTGTCCGCTTTAGACTAGGCTGACCCTAATGACACCCACCTAGTCCTCACGGCTTTACTTTTTCCCTAGCCCGCACACTTCCCAGTGGGTCACCCATCCCTGAATTGCTCCAGGGTGAGCATGCTTAACTTTCCAGTTCTAACGTTCCGCTTGCCACTTTGCTAGGGAAAATGCCTCGTGCAATGGAAGACGAATCATTATACTTAACATACGATCGTTCCCCGTCTATAGCCGATGTAGGGATTCGCCTAAGGTGCTCTCTCTCTCGCACCCCCGAGGGGACCTCACATTCACCCCTCCTTATGGACTCAGCGTCCTCGCTGAGGTTTGCCCCAACACACCGACTATAACCCGGGTCCTGCTCTGATACCAAATGTAACGACCCGCCTTTCTGCTTGCACGATATTGTCCGCTTTAGACTAGGATGACCCTAATGACACCCACCTAGTTCTCACGGCTTTACTTTTTCCCTAGCCTCCACACTTCCCAGTGGGTCACCCATCCCTGAATTGCTCTAGGGTGAGCACGCTTAATTTTCCAGTTCTAACGTTCCGCTTGCCACTTTGCTAGGGAAAAGGCCTCGTGCAATGGAAGACGAATCATTATACTTAGCATACGATCGTTCCCCGTCTATAGCCGATGTAGGGATTCGCCTAAGGTGTCCTCTCTCTCGCACCCCCGAGGGGACCTGACACCTCTAGTGCGAGGCACCTGAGCCACATGAACAGGAGTGAAATATTTACTCCAGTCTAAGGATTGTACCATGAACCTAGCGCTACTTTTATTCGGGCAATGAAAGTTTCCTACGTTTATTTTATTTTGCGGAGGAGAACGGGAAAGGTCAGGCCTAGTAAGGATGTGACGATTATGGGTGTAAGTTTATACCTAAAAAGAAAACGTGAGGGGCGCTACTCGAGGCTTACGGGATCTTGTTCATACCCGAGTATATGTGATTAGTCAGGGTGCTTGGTGAGGCCTTGGACTACTGGTGCTTGTTGAGACCCATAAGTTGTGATTAGTCAGGGTGCTTGGTGAGACCCTGGACTAATGGGTGCTTGTTGAAACCCAGGAGTTGTGATTAATCAGGGTGCTTGGTGAGACCCTGACTAGTGGGTGCTTGTTGAGACCAGGAAGTTGTGATTAGTCAGGGTGCTTGGTGATGTCCTGGATTAGTGGGTTCTTGTTGAGTCCCATGTGTTGTGATTAGTCAGGGTGCTTGGTGAGGCCCTGGACTAGTGGGTCCTTTTTCAGATTCAGAAATGGAAGTAATGTCGGATGCTCGTTGAGATCCGTGAAAAGACATCCGTCTCTTCCATGGTCCTCAAAAGGCAACCTAAGCCAATGTATTTGATCTTCCTATGCGGGAGTGAAAAATTTACGTCAGTCTAAGGATTGTATCATGAACCTGACGCTACTTCCTTATAGGCAGAGATGGCTCTCTCTGGCGTGAGGTACCCAATCTATCCAGGTGGGAGTGAAAAATTTACGTCAGTATAAGAATTGTACCCTGAACTTGATGCTACTTTAACCTGGACTGTGAAGGCTTCCTACGCTAATTTTTTGGAGGAGAACGGAACATGTCGATCTAAGTAAGTGGTGTTAGGCGCTCGTTTAAGTCCAATACCAAGATTTGAGGAATTCTATTTATGATCAAGCGACCATGTGACAGTCTTATTTTATGGTTTTCACTATTTATGATCGGGTGTTCTCATTTACTATCAAAGTGACCATGTGATGGTCATATGGCATCAATTCCCGTTATTTATGATCGGGTATTCACAGTTATGATCTATGTTTTAAAGTAATACCCCTATAAAAGGGATCATTGTATGAGAATTTATCGCATTGATTAATCATTTATCTATGAATGACCGATAAATCATATTTATGGATTTTATTTGGATAAACGATAAAAATGGCAAATACTCGCCTTATGCTACGAATACCACTAAATTCTATTATAACTGTAGACTCCGAGTTATGACCAAAGGGATCAAATGGGTGGCCGATAGCAGGGAATATTTTGTCATAAAATCTTATCTTGCTCGTTATATAAGGATGTTTTATGGCATTTCTATTTGCCGATTTGATACTTAAGAAATCTTATTGATGATACCTTATGACACGATTGTTTGCTAATTGGTGAATAAGCAACTTTATAGACAGTTGAAAATTCTCGAGAAAGATTGCAATGACGGATACGAAGTGGAGTCGTTTCGGACATTAAGTAAGGAAAGACATTGGACTCATCCATGTCACATAATAGTAATTTCATAAGTTGGTAAAACCACCTTACACGAAGGGATATCTATCTCATGTAGCTCAAACAATGTTGTGTCGCTCACACATCCTACAGAGGATAACTGAACGAGTCATAGAAATAGAAGAAAGTTATTGTTGGGCGCTTGGTTGTGTCAGCGATGAATACGCTCAATCTTTATTAAGTGGATGAGTCTATATTTTTATCTCGTATGATCGTTGTATCTGGTAACAGTCTCAAGAGTATCTCGAAAATATTGTTTACGATTGAAAGAACCGAGAAACTGGCCTGGATGTGTTAGGATCGCTCCTTTAAACGCGGTTGCGATAGTCAATGGTAATTCCCTTATGTATAGTATGGAAACTTATTTTACGATCTCATTTACGATCAGAGATGCCCACCCGGGATCCATACGAAAGTGATCAAGTAATTATCCCCGAAAGGTCTATACTCTTTTGACACGTTAATCTTCAGAGATGCCTCGGGTTCATTATTTATGAATGGGAAGAATTAGTACTTTAATCTTAATGTTCACGCATCATGCCTTCGTTATTTTTGCAGCCTCATACTATGAAAGCAAGCATGACATGTAGACTGGAGTCTTTGCAGGTAGCCAGTAATTATGATCGACTATTTTTATACATAAAAGACATATGAGCTCGAGATTGTAGAGTAACAACCACGACATAAACAAGATTGAATTTCGAAATGGAGAAGTCGTGAAGAGCTGGATTTTGATGAAGCGGAGAAGTCAGAACTTCATACGGATATTTAAACCATTGTGATAGGCTAACCGGTTCAAAAAAAATATTTTTTTTCTAAGTTTGATTGCATGGAATTGACGAATCGAAGCGGCACGGTGGAAATTCAGGATACATTAAAATGCATCAGTACGCAAAGCAAAGATCGATACATATAGGAACATATCATCCGAGATGAAAAGTCTTGAAATTCTCGTTTGAACTCGGAATCTGATACTCTTAATGTCGTCGAGACAATTTCAGCCTTACTCATTGTCTTCGCAAAAAAGTGTACGAATGAGTACTTGACTTTGAAACGAGCCGATATAATGTGGTTTACGACTCATAATCTGAATATGCAAACCAGGGGACTATTGATATTACCCGGGGTTATTTACGTAAATATGATGCCTCTGGGGCTCGTCTGACGTGGCTAAAAGGTATTTTTCAGTTTTCTATTACGTTTATTGAGCAATGTGATTTCGGGGGAAGTCTCGTAATTTGGTCATGGCGGGCCCACGTATGAGGATTCCGATGGCGTTTGGAGCAGTTTTAGATGATTTCGACCGGAAATGATGTCAGGGGTATTTTCGTAATTTGGACACCCCCAGGTGCGATCGGCATGCTTATTATGGTATTTTCGGTATTCTGATGTGATTTCGGGTTAAATGGCGACGGGGTTATTTTCGTAATTTGGACACCCCGAATCCGATCCGTACGCCCACTATGATATTTTATGTAATTTGAGATATTTTTATTTGCTTTTGGCATTCGGAGGCTGCATGGAAAGTTTCCGAAGGAATCACGAGTATTTTTGCATAATTCCGAGTCGGAGTGGTGCTATGGGTTTTTTCGTAATTTGGCGTTTTGAAGATATTACAGCAAATATTCTGTGATTGTTTGGATATCTGATGAGTATTCTTGAGATAGATTTATGCCAAGTGTATTTTTGCTTATTTTCGCAGGTCACCGGCCGATCGAGAGGCATTCCAAGTAATCGGGGACAATACGATAGATATTCGGTTGTAATATGTTGTTTTTGTGCAAATTGGGTCAAAATAGGCTAGATTGGATTATTTGGACTTTAACACATATATGACTTATTGAACCTGAATTCTCTATAAATACAGGTCCCTGATCACTTGAAAAAGGTTCAGAATCAGAGATCGAGTTGAAACTCGGAGTTGGAAGTCCTGAAATCTGTGGTGAATAGTAACTCCGGCATGAATAGTGAAATACATTGTAAATAGTAACTCCAGCGTGAATAGTAAAATCCGGATATATTTTATTTTTCTTGGAAATGTGGGTGGTATATTTATTTTTCTTGAAAATTTAATGTGGGTGGTATATCATTAGGTTTGGAAAATATTGTTAAGTATACATTTTATTTTGTGAGTATTAACTAAGTTTAAAGATATGCGGATTGTGACATAAAATGCCAAAAACATTATGGGTAATTCCTTATATAAGGTACCAAAGTTGACAATAACACAAACTTAAAATATTTGAATTGTGTGTGTTTTAGATGAATGATGGCTGATGTGAATATAAGAAACTTGAAGACTAAGACACATTACTTAATCAGTTAATGTTATTGCACATTTAATGATCTTATTGATATATAATTTTTAAGGATGAATGGAGTAATGGGTTAAGAACAATATTTTCATACTAGTTGTATAGTGGTGTACTGGAATGTACATGATAAACTAATATTTTTTTTATCTTGTATGATATGTGAGTATCGGATAATATCTTAAATTTGTCAGGTTTCAATAATTATTACACTAATTTAATTTTAGAAATAATTATAGAAATCAAACCATTATTATAATTATTTTAGTAAAATAATTAATATACATGGCGATCGACACGAAGAAATTTTGGTTATGCTTAAAAATAGTCTATTGTTATGTAAGTTCTAAATAAACGCAGATATAGCGAGTGAATACTTTAATTAATGATTTATTTAGTTAATTTTTACAAAATAGTCTATTGCTATTAACACTCAAATAGATAGATGTAGTAGGTTAAGAGTTCAATCAGCAGTTAACTTTTTTTTAAAAAAGAGTATTAGAGTCTTATTTTAAAATTATTAGACATTAAAATTAAAGTTTTCCAACATTAATGTTATAACTAAAATGTATAAATTATAATATATTTTGGAGTAACCATCTGTTAGGCTGACCCGTTGTTTGATTCATGGGGCAATTTAGGCCCGATTATTTGGACCTAAGAAAATAGTCCAAGTGGAGATAAAATCGGGATGACACATACCTTAATTTGACCAGAGTGCAATGACTAGAAACTCACTTCTTAGGGTTCTAGGGCCCAAGAAGCACGTTTTCGCAGATCCCATTTCCCAAATCCGAATTTTGATCTTGTTTCTCTTGGCTTTTCAACTCCATTAATGGATGGAGTTTTTCGCAGTTATTGTGCTGCCGATATGGTCCAGGTAAGGTTCACGGAATTTTCGTCGTCGTTATGCTTGACGCATTTTTTCTCTAACGGAGCCGTTTGATTGTCACTATTCACTTCCGGGTTTTCTTCACTGAGGCCCCCTTTGCTGTCTTTTGATTGTTGCAACTTGCAATGCAGTAAGACCCAGTTTTTTTTATCCGGCCGTCACCGCAGTCAGATGGTATTTTCAGAATTCCCTCTTAATGATGCTCAACATCCGTTTCGCGTTTTTGTTCGTTAATTAATTCTGTGTTCGGATTTTATCTTTCTGATTCGGGATCTTCTGAATTGTTGAAATTTGTCACTGCACGTAATGATCTTGTCTTTGAAAGTTGAGAATTCATGGGAAGGTGAGTTATTCGCGGGGTTCCTGACCTAGAACTGATGTTATAAGCGCATCTGATTTTCGGGGGAGGGAGCAAGTTTTGATTGTGCAAATGGGAGAGGATTTTTTGACGAATTTGGGTATTGAGAATTTCGCTCCATCAACATATTTGTCTATGGATTCAATCGCTGCTGCCTCCCATGACGAGTTGGAGGAACGCGATATGAACAGGCCAATTATTCTTCCTGGGCCACCGGATATTAATCTGCCATTATCAGTGGAGCCAAGTCCACCGCCTCCTCCATGGAACCATGAATATTTTGATATGTTTGAGGTTAGCCTTGGAAATCAAATCAACGATACTGATAATAACAAACATATTAGAGCAGGGAAAAAATGTGCTAAGAGATTGGACAGTGTATGGGGTGCATGGTTCTTTTTCAATTTCTATTTCAAGCCTGTTTTGAAAGAGAAGTCCAAGTTGGATTCAAGTGGTTTTGACAAGTCTGATCTTCAGCTGGATGTTTTCCTTGTGCAGCATGACATGGAGAATATTTACATGTGGGTTTTTAAGGATAGGCCTGAGAATGCACTTGGCAAGATGCGTTTAAGAAGTTATATGAATGGTCATTCACGTCAAGGTCAGCCGCCTTTCCCGTTTACTGTCGATAAAGGGTTTGTTAGATCCCACAAAATGCAGAGGAAGTATTATAGAGGACTCTCTAATCCTCAGTGTTTACATGGGGTAGAACTTGTCCCTTCTCCTAATCTTATGGTTCTTGATGAAGAAGACCAGAAGAAATGGATCGAGTTGACGGGTAGAGACCTCAACTTTTGTGTCCCACCAGAGGCAAAAGACTTTTGTTCATGGAGAAACCTTCCAAGCACAGATTTTGAGCTTGACAGAACATTTCCACCTGTGAAGAATAACATGCAACAACCTTCTAGAAAACTGCTCCATGGGTCAAGTTTAAATTTATCAAGTGTGAATGGAAACAAGAAGAGAAAGGATTTATTCATCCAAGCAAATGATCAAGATTGCATCAACACAGACCATATTCAAGATTCAGAATTCCATGCTATTGTTGAGCCCGAGCCTGAGCCTGAGCCTGAGCCTGCTTGGGTTAGTGAGTTTTCTGGGGTAATGAAAAATGTTTATGGTCCTGTTACAGCAGCCAAGACTATTTATGAAGATGAACAAGGATACTTGATACTTGTAACTTTACCTTTCTCTGATCCTGAGAGGGTAAAAGTCCACTGGTGGAACAATCTTACATATGGTGTGGTTAAAATATCTTCAGTGAGCACGGGATGCTTGCCTTTCATTCAAAGAAATGATAGAACATTTAAACTGACGGATCCATCTCCAGAGCACTGCCCTTCAGGAGAATTCCGAAGAGAAATACCATTACCTACACGGATCCCAGATGATGCGATGCTCGAAGCTTATTTTGATAAGAGCGGAATGGTTCTCGAAATTAAAGTTCCAAAACATCGTGTTGGACCAGAGGAGCATGAGGTTACAGTGTGCCTTCGCCCTCCAAATGAGTTTGTGTGACCTCTAATGAGCTTCTGAACCTTCCATCGACTGTTATATTGTAAGCTATTTTATTGTGTTCCAGTGGCTGTTGGCATTGTTGTAGGACTTTGGTGGCTAGTTGGTGAAATGTAAATGTGTTAAAAAATTCATTATCTTTGTAGTGAAATGTTGTATTCAGTATATAACACAATTGGAACACTGTGTATTATTCTTACATGAGAAACTTTAAAGAAATCAAATACAACAGCATGCAGACTGGTAACTTATTTTGCGCTGTGTTTCTACTTTCTCTACTATATCGTCACGTTGGCATTTCTACTTAAAATAACAGTTAGGTCATCATCTACAAGTGAACTACAAAAGTGACTTATTTACTTAGTGGCTAAAATATTTAATAAAAAAATACTATTTAAATAGTAGTAGTCACAAAGTGAAATTACAATGCAATTACACAAAATCTCTCTTCTATCAAAAACTCAAAGAATTCCTTTATCTGGGTTGAACTGGGAAATCGTAAAAGAATAAACAAGATTTTGTGGGAAAATCCTAAAACTGGGAAACATCACGTAGAAGATAAATTAAGATCATAAACTCACTATCATAATAAAAATAAAGAACTTGAAGTATTTACCGTTATACAATTCTATTTATAAGACCCTATATTTATAGAGTTTGATTAGTCTCATACTAGGAAATATATAATATTCTACAATATTTGAATAATATATTCCCTTGAATATCTTGACATCATCTTCATATATATAAGAAAAAAATAAACCATCAAATATTCTTCTATGTATTCATTGGATTAGATAAGAAAATAAATCTAGACATCTCATTATTTCAAATGCCGATGTTGCAATCACCTTATTGTCTTTTGACTTCTTCGCTCAATGAAGATCACATTAGTACAAACTGTTTTCAATATCATAAAGGCTAAAACAATCAAGGATGCTATTTCCAATCATTTTATCCATATAGATGATAATCGTGTTTGCATATTACATCCTGAAATCGGTACCCAAATCCGTGGGAGTTACTATGACTCTGAATATTTTACAGAACTTTCTATTCAGTGGAAGAAGCTAACCAATTTTCGCCTTTTTCCACGTTGCTTGTGTTGGCAGTGTCCTCGTACTTGTTTATAATGCTTTGCAAAAATGCAGCACAATGATCGGTTTGTTAAATTTTTGAATGGACCAAACGAAAGTTTTTCCGCAAATCATTTACAATTGCTTGGTCATAAGCCTTTTCCAACCCTTTATGAAGTGTATAGTGCCACTATACTAGAGGATTTAACTCAGAAAACTCTAATGTCATCTCCTATATCTGTAAATCTATACATCTCATTATTTCAAATGCGGACATTGCAATCACCTTATTGTCTCTTGGCTTCTTCGCTCAAAGGAGATCATATTATCAAAAACTTTTCTCAATATCATAAAGGCTAAAACAATCAAGTATACTATTTCCAATCATTTTTTCCATCCAGATGATAATCGTGTTTGCATATTACATGTTGAAATCGGTTCCCCAAACCAAGGGAGTCACTCTGTCTTTGAATATTTTACAGAACTTTCTATTTAGTAGGAGAAGTTCACCTATTTTCGTCGTGTTCCACACTGCTTGTGTAGGCAGTGTACTCCTACTTGTTTATAATTCTTTGCACAAATGCAGCACAATGATTGGTTCATTAAATTTTTGAATGGACAAAACAAAAGTTTTTCCGCAAATCATTTACAATTGCTTGGACATAAGCCTTTCCCAACCCTTTATGAAGTGTATAGTGTCACTACACTAGAGGATTTAACTATGAAAACTCTCATGTCATCTCTTATATATGTAAATCTAGACGTCTCATTATATCAAATGCTGACGTTGCAATCACCTATTGTCTCGTCGCTTCTTCGATCAATAGAGATCATATTAGCACAAACTTTTCTCAATATCATAAAGGCTAAAACAATCAATGACTCTATTTCCAATCATTTTTTTCCATCCAGATGATAATCGTGTTTGCATATTACATGTAGAAGTTGGTACCACAATTGAAGAGAGTCACTCTGTCTCTAAATATTTTACAGAAATTTTCATTCAGTGGTAGAAGCTAGCTAATTTTAGCCTTGTTCCACAATGCTTGTGTATGCAATGTGCTCTTACTTGTTTATAATTCTTTGCAAAAATGCAACACAATGATCGGTTTGTTAAATTTTTGAATGGACCAAACGAAAGTTTTTCCACAAATCATTTACAATTGCTTGGTCATAAGTCTTTTCCAACCATTTATGAAGCGTATAGTGTCACTATACTAGAGGATTTAACTCATAAAACTCTAATGTCATCTCATATATCTGTAAATCTAGACATCTCATTATTTCAAATGCCGACATTGCAATCACCTTATTGTCTCTTGGCATCTTCGCTCAATGGAGATCATATTAGCACAAACTGTTCTCAATATTATAAAGGCAAAAACAATCAAGGATACTATTTCCAATCATTTTTTCCATTCATATGGTAATCGTGTTTGAATATTACATGCAGAAATCGGTACCCTAGTCCAAGGGAGCCACTCTGTCCCTTAAAATTTTACAGAACTTTCCATTCAATGGGAGAAGCTAACCACTTTTAGCCTTGTTCCAAATTGTTTATGTAGGCATTGTGCTCCTACTAGTTTGTAATTCTTTGCACAAATGCAGCAAAATGATCTAGTCGTTATATTTTTGAATGGCCTAAACGAAATTTTTCGGCAAATCACTTACAATTACTATGTCATAAGTCTTTTCCAACCCTTTATGAAGTGTATAGTATCACTATACTAGAGGATTTCACTCAAAAAAATCTCATGTCATCTTCTATATCTGTAAATCTAGACATCTCATTATTTCAAATGTCAACGTTGCAATAACGTTATTGTCTCTTGGCTTCTTCGTTCAATAAAGATCACATTGGCACAAACTGTTATCAATATCATAAAGGCTAACACAATCTAAGATGTTATTTCCAATTATTTTTTCCATCCTAATGATAATCATGTTTGAATATTACATGCAGTAATCGGTACCCCAATTCAAGGGAGTCATTCTATCTCTGAATATTTTACAAAACATTCCATTCGGTGGGAGAAGCTAACCAATTTTCTCATTGTTCCACATTGCTTGTCTAGGGAGTGTGCTCCTACTTGTTTATAATTGTTTACACAAATAGGATCGTTCGTTAAAATTTTGAATGGACTAAAAGAAAGTTTTTCCGCAAATCACTTACAATTGCTTGGTCATAAGCTTTTTCCAACCCTTTATGAAGTGTATAGTGTCACTATACTAGAGAATTTAACTCATAAAACTTTCATGTCATCTCCAATATCTAAAAATCTAGACATCTCATTATTTCAATTGCCGACGTTGCAATCAACTTATTGTCTCTTGGTTTCTTCGCTCAATGCAGATCACATTAGTACCCATTGTTCTCAATATCATAAATTCAAAAACAATAAATGATACTAATTCCAATCATTTTTCCATCCAGATGATAATCGTGTTTGCATGTTACATGCAAAAACTGTACCCAAATGTAAGGAATCACTTTGTCTCTTAATATTTTACAGAACTTTCTATTCAGTGAGAAAAGCTAACCAAATTTAGCCTTGTTCAACATTACTTATGTAGACAGTGTGCTCCCACTTGTTTAAAATTCTTTGCACAGATGCAGCACAATGATCAAGTTGTAAAATATTTTAATGGACTAAACGAAAGTTTTCTTCAAATAACTTACAATTACTTGGTCATAATCCTTTTCCAACCCTTTATGAAGTGTATAGTGTCACTATACTAGAGGATAAACTTAGAAAACTCTCATGTCCTATCCTATATCTATAACTCTAGACATCACATTATTTCAAATGTCGAGTTTGCAATAACCTTATTGTCTCTTGGCTTCTTCGCTTAATAGATAAGACATTGGCAAAAACTGTTCTCAATATCATAAAGGCTAAAACAATCAAGGATACTATTTTAAATCATTTTTTCCATGTAGATGATGATAATTGTGTTTGCGTATTACATGCAGATTTCGGTACACCAATCCAAGAGAGTCACTATGTCTCTGAATATTTTACAGAACTTTTCATTCAGTTGGAGAAGCTAACCAAATTTAGCCTTGTTCCACACTGCTTATGTAGGCAGTGTGCTCCCACTTGTTTATAATTCTTTGCACAAATGCAGCAAAATGATTGAGTCGTTAAATTTTTTGAATGGACTAAACGAAAGTTTTCTGCAAATCACTTACAATTACTTGGTCATAAGTCTTTTCCAACCTTTTATGAAGTGTATAGTGTCAATATACTAGAGGATAAACTCAGAATACTCTCAAGTCATCTTCTATATATGTAATTCTAGACATCACATTATTTCAATTGCCGACTTTCCAAACACCTTTTTGTCTCTTGGCTTCTTCGCTATATATGTAATACTAGAGATCACATTGGCACAAACTGTTTTGAATATCATAAAGGCTGAAACAATTAAGGATACTATTTCAAATCATTTTTTCCATGCAGATGACAATCGTGTTTGCGTATTACTTGCAGAAATTGGTACGCAAATCCAAGGTAGTCACTCTATCTCTGAATATTTTACATAACTTTCCATTCAGTGGGAGAAGCTAATCAATTTTCGCCTTGTTCCACATTGCTTGTGTAGGCATTGTGCTCCTACCGTTTTATAATTCTTTGCACAAATGCATCACAATGGTAAGTTCGTTAAATTTTTTAATGGTCTAAATGAATTTTTTTTCACAAATCACTTAAAATTGCTTGGTCACAAGCCTTTTCCAACACTTTATGAAATGTATAGTGTCACTATACTAGAGGATAAACTCAGAAAACTCTCATGTCATCTCCTATATCTAAAAATCTAGATATCTCATTATTTCAAATGCCAATGTTGCAATCACCTTATTGTCTCTTGGCTTCTTCGCTTAATGGAGAAGACATTGTCACAAACTGTTCTCAATATCATAAAGGCTAAAACAATAAATAATACTATTTCCAATCATTTTTTCCATATAGATGATAATCGTTTTTGTGTATTACATGCAGAAATATGTACCCAATTCCAATGGAGTCACTCTGTCTCTGATTATTTTACTGAACTTTCTATTCAGTGGGAGAAGCCAACCAATTTTACCCGTGTTCCAAATTGCTTATGTAAGCAGTGTGCTCCTATTTGTTTATAAATCTTTGCACAAATGCAGCACAATGATCGAGTCGTTAAATTTTTGAATGGACTAAACGAAAGTTTTCTGTAAATCAAATACAATTACTTGGTCATAAGCCTTTTCCAACCCTTTATGAAGTGTATAGTGTCAGTATACTAGAGGATTTAACTCAGAAAACTATCATGTCATCTCATATATATGTAAATCTAGACATCTCATTATTTCAAATGCTGACGTTGCAATCACCTTACTGTCTCTTGGCTTCTTCGCATAATGGAGATTACATTGGCACAAACTGTTCTCAATAACATAAAGGCTAAAACAATCAAGGATACTATTTCCAACCATTTTTTCCATCCAGAGGATAATCGTGATTGCATGTTACATGCAGAAATCGGTACCCCAATCCAAGAGAGTCATTCTGTCTCTAAATATTTTACAGAACTTTTCCATTCAGTATGAAAAGCTAACCAATTTTCGCCTTGTTTCACATTGCTTGTGTAGGCAGTGTGCTACTTACTACTTGTTTATAATTCTTTGCATAAATGCAGCACAATGACCGGTTCCTTAAATTTTTGAATGGACTAAACGAAAATTTTTCCCGTAATTACTTACAATTGCTTGGTCATAAGCTTTTTCCAACATTTTATGAAGTGTATAGTGTCAATATACTAGAGGATTTAACTTAGAAAACTTTCATGTCATCTCCTATATCTATAAATCTAGACATCTCTACCATGTTTAAAGTGTCTACTTGCTGATTTTGGAATTAAGGTGGAAACAACTAACGTATTTTGTAATAATCGGTCCACATATATCTTGCCAAGAATCTTATTTTTTGTTGGACACAAGTGATGAACTCATTTTACTTCATTTGATCAAACCTGCATAATTAGAAGAAACCCCATTAGAGGAATACAGCCGCGAAGAAGATAGCAAACAGGAAGTCACCAAAGCAAAGAAAGGGAAGCAAGGACTTAAGACGTAATTATGACCCAATAACAAAAGGACAAGCTCAATAACAAAATGACAAGCCCAGATGAAGCCCAATTCAATAACTCAACACAAATTCCAACATACAAACGACTATTTTTGTAACGGCTAGAAATTAGGCAATAAAAGAAACCACCTTGTATACAGTTATATATCTGAATGAAACAACATTCTTCAAAACCTTACCAAGCTCTTCAAATTTCAAAGCTCAAGCTTAAGCCAAACGTATAGCTTCAAGTTTGGAAGCTAATTAAGCTCAATTCAGGCCACTAGAGTGTTGGCTACATATATTCTTTACATGGTGACAGCTGTGGGATCATAAACAAAGAGATCATACACAAAAATCAACTCTGTAAGCACAATATTATTCATCCGCTTAATTACTTTTGTACCTAACCTTGCAGAAAAATGGCTCCTACTTCACTGCCTCCACCCACTTTCGATGGTAAAATATCAAGTATGGGCAAGCAAAATGGAGATATACCTTAAAATTCATGATCTATGGGATGTTCTCCAAACATAAACTTAAGCCGACACCACTAAAAAAGAAATATCTAGAGCTATTGTAACAGATACAAAACCACGCACAGAACTTACAGCCCTGAATGTGTTGGCAAATGCTGTCGTTGGAGATGCATATGACCTGATAATCGGCTGCAAAACACCAATGAAAGCATAGGATATTCTGTCCAAATCATATACCATTACAGGCTATAAACTTGAACAAGAAATTGTTCATCAATGGAGACTCCTTTATAATCTAGCTCTGAAATATAGAGAATCAATTACCACTCTATTAGACAGTCTTCACAGCATTCTAAAACAATTAACAAAATTAGGGGAAGCAATGGATGACAGAAGAATCAAAGAGAAGATTATATCTGCCCTACCTGCCTCATTCGATCCAGCAATTTCATCAATGGAAACAACTGGATGCATGAAAAAATTTACATTTGATCATATATTGGATGCACTCTATAATTTTGAACTTAGAGACAAAGCACGTGCTAGCATGGAAAGAAATGAAGCGGCCTTTAAATCAAAATTCAATGACAAAAATTCTGCAGGAACGTTAGACAAACCTGGCCCCTATTCTCCTTGCCCTCATTGCAAGCAAAGAAATCATATAGTTGTGAATTGTTTTTGGCATCCATAAAAGATATGCTCCTACTGCAAAAACATAGGTCACATTGAAAGAGTATGCCCAAAAAAGAGAGAAAAACAGAATATCGAAGTAAATCAAAGTTATTTTGAAATTTCTGGAAAAGCAATGAGCAGTGTATGTTATGAATTCAATGAAAAGGAAGAGATTCATATTTACTCCTTGTGTTTAAACACCATACTAGCCTCAACAGCATATTTAAAGAAAAAAGGAACTTGGTTAATAGATAGTGGTTGCAGCAACCACTTAACTAACAATTTCTTCCTTTTCCGATCATACAAACCAATTTTTGGGAAGCAAATAGAGATAGCTGATGGTAATTACATAAAAATACAAGGCATGGGAACTATACAGTTGGAAACCGAGGAAAAACTGCTCAATATAACCGACGTCTACTATGTACCTAAAGCCTCCCACAATCTATTAAGTGTTGGACAATTATTGGAAAAAGGATTGAAAATAACATTCTCTGATTGTAATTGTGAAATAGCTACACCTACGGGAAAAACCATTCTAAAAATTCAAATGGAAAGCAGAATATTCTCTTTCAAGACTCAAGAAACAGAAGATGCAAATACCATGGTATGCATGACTACAAATGAAGAATATGAATTATGGCATCGAAGATTTGGACACCATAATTATGACTCTATACAAGTCATTCAAAGGCAGAACTTAGTAGAAGGAATAAGTCATAAAATAAAATCAGATAACTACCTCTGCGAAGTCTGCAAAATGGGAAAGCAATGTAAGTTGCCATTTGAAGGCAACTCCTGGAAATCAAATAAAAAATTAGAAATAATACACAGTGATGTGTGCGGACCAATGAAAGTATCAACACCGGGAGGAAAAGGTATTTTTTAACATTTATCGATGATTTTACTAAATATTGTTGGTTTTTTTTCTTATCAAACAAATCAGAAGTCACTGAATGCTTCAAAAAATTTAAGGCATTAGTTGAAAATCATAGTAGAGAAAAAATCAGGATCATTCGATCAGACAATGGAGGGGAATATACATCAATTGAACTTGCTAATTTCTGCAATTCAGAGGGAATTATACACCAATTCACAGCGCCTTATACACCTCATCAAAATGGTCTAAGCGAAAGAAGGAGCATGACTATTATGAATATGGCTCAATGTCTAATGATTGAAAAGAATATACCTATTAAGTTCTGGGGAGAAGCAGTCAATACCGCAATTTACCTAATCAATAGACGACCTACAAAAGGAACAAGTGAAATGAAGACTTCTTTTGAATTATGGCATGAAAGAATTCCAGATGTTCAACATCTCAAAGTTTTTGGCAGCCTCTGTTATATTTATATACCAAAAGAACAAAGAACAAAGAACAAAGTTGGACAAAAGAAGCAAGATTGGAGTATTTATGGGGTATAGCAACACACTAAAGGATATCGAATCCTAGACATTGAAACAAGAAAAATAGTAATTAGCAGAGATGTTGCAGTTGATGAAAAAAGAAAGTGGAATTGGGATGAGCAAAGCAATGCAACTAATCAACAAAAGACTGATCATCTCTCAAACTTATTAAATGTATTTCCAACTACAGAAAACACTACACATGAAGATGAAGAAATAGATCAAGTACCTCCGACCATTGATAACTTCTTAGGGAACACAGAAAATCATGAAAACTTGGACAATCTACATTCTGAAAATTCAGAGTCAAGAAGTCTTGGGGAATCCAATGAATCTGAACAAGAACACAGTGAGTTTCAATCAGTATATGAGCAACGAGAAAAAGAAAATGTTTTTAGAGACTCTGAGGAAGAGATTTCACCAGCACAAAATTCAACAAGCCATATCTCTTCAAAAAATTCAGCTGAATCTTAAATACTCAAGAGATACTTCAAATCAGGAGCAAGAAAATGTGGAAACTCAAACCATTGCTTGTCAGGAAGAGAAAAATACAGAAAACTTCGAATCACACAACAATCCAGTTAGTATCATAAACACTGAAGATATTAATGATGGAAAAAAACAACACTTGAAGTATAAATCACTGAAGGAGATTTATGATAAATGTTTGACAGTAACTGAACCTGAAACTCTTAACAAGGCACTTCAGCATCCTGCATGGTATCAAGCTATGATTGAAGAATTGAGTATGATCGAATAAAATCAGACATGGAGTCTTATCGACTTACCAAAAGGAAAAAAAGGCAATTGGCGTAAAATGGGTATACCGCACAAAACTCAACTCCGATGGATCTGTAAATAAATTGAAAGCAAGATTAGTTGCTAAAGGATATTGTTGAAGATGAGAGCATATATAAGAAATGAAGATAATGGTTCAAGCTTTTCATTCAGTCGATTATGCTTAAATACATAAGAATTGTTTCTAATTTAAGGAATGATGTAAATGTTGATGTAATTGCTCTTGATTGTTCTTGATAACCATTAATCATGTTCTTTCCATGATGTGCGATCCAATCATCATAAACGTTCTTGATTCTTGTTAATCACTTCTTGATTGTTGTAGATTCCAAACGTGACATTGATCTTAACACACTCCCCTCACGTTGGAATTACTTTTTGTTCCTGGAAGTTTAGTTTCTGTAGACATTCTTGAAAATTTCTTGATGGCAAGGATTTGGTAAAAATATCAGCAGGTTGATCTCGTGACTCCACATGAGTAAGTCGGATAAATCCTGATTTGTAATGATCTCTGACTAAATGACAATCGACTTCTAAATGCTTTGTCCGCTCATGGAATACTGGATTTGAGGTGATTTTTATTGCTGCCTTGCTATCACAAAAGATATCCACGGGCAGAGCAATCTTAATTCGCATACTAGAGCTCCCAAGCTTCTGTATTCTGCTTCCGCCGTCAATCGTGACACATTTGTTTGTTTCTTTGTCTTCCAAGAGATTAGAGAAGGTCTAACATCACTCCATAACCTGTGAGTGATCTTCTTGTGTCTGTGCAAGATGCCCAATCATCATCACAATACCCTCTAAGTGTTAGGTCTCAATTCTTCTCATACATTAAACCCCTGTCTGGTGCTCCCTTCAAATATTTAACCACATGACATGCTGCTTCCCAATGATGTTGCCCCGGATTTTGCATGTATTGGCTAAGATGTTGGGTTACATACCCGATGTCTGGTCTGGTAAAACTCAGATATAATAATCGTCCAACTAACCTTCTATAGAGCTCTAGATCGTCTAATTGAGTGGAATCCTCAACCTTCAGTTTTAATCCTGGTGGAAGTGGGGTTGGCACTGGGTTTGCTTCTTCAAATCCTATGTCGTGAATAATATCCATAGTGTATTTTCTTTGGTTGAGAAATATTCTTATTTCTGATCTTGCAATCTCGACACCCAAGAAGTATCTTGCCTTCCCATGTCTTTGATAGTGAAAGCCTTATCAAGAAGAAATCCTTTTACAGCATCCAGAGGATGGAGAAGGGAAAGGAGGCTGAACAATGGAAGCTGCCGGCGGTGGGTATTGGTCAAGAGGGAAAAATGGGTGATGTAATAGGCGACGGCGAATGTATTCTAGTGATGCTGCGGCGGCAGAGAGGAGGAGGAGGAAGAGTATAAAAATGGGGGTGCGGTGGTGCATTTTGAGACAAGATTCTGAGTTGGATATTGCCTCGTGATGTTGTTTCACTTTCATCCAACGGTGCGCGGCTTAAAGTATAGTAAACAGGGGACGTGCGGGCTTGTTGACATCACTGACTCGAGTCAGTGGGATGACTCCACAACGATGCATTAAATACATAACTGTTTTAATACAAAAAAGCTGTAAAAATTAGTGTTAAAAACGTGATGTAAACAGTTATGTCTATGAAAAACTCTGATTTAGAATACGTCAATGGTAAAATGATTATTAATTTTAATTCACTGATATTTTAATTTTAAAAGACTTGTCAGCATGCTACAGGAAAATTTTTGCCCATTTTGTGAAAGGAAGTTTGTAGCTTCCGAACTAGAAGCCTCGATTTGTAGGATAAGTCCGGAAATGGTGAACGATATAGGGTTGATAACCCTTATTCAAAAGAAGAACGATAGAATTAATGTTTGATCTATCTGAATTAATGTTTGATCTACGAACGTGAAATTTAGAAGAACTTCAAAAGGAATGTGTCGGCTCAACCTTTCTTAATAAAATATGAAAACCCTTAAATTACAATATTTCAACTAATACATCATATTTATAATTGATAAGTTGGGCTTGTGGCCCAACACATGAATCTTCGGAGGCCCAACGACAACATCAAATCTAACATGTTGAAAGGCATTTAGAGTAGCTTATTTCTCTAGACTGTCGAAAAGCTCACTGTTTCAAAGAATTTTATTCTGTATTCATCTGCAAGTGCCTGTCCCTTGGAAGTTGGTACAGCCTGAAGTATTATTATAAACAAGTTATATAATACCAATCAAAATATGTGGGCTTTTTCGGTGAAATAATACTGAAAAAAAGAGGGGTTTTTTTTATGTCGTACGCCGAAACAAATTGAGGCCGTGTTTTATTTAAAAAAAATTTTTTTTTTCCTCCACTCCTATGAATACCATTACATCCATCCAATTTTTTACACACCTTTTCAATATTTTCCACTTCATTCTCTTTCCTTTTCAATTGGTAAAGATATAATTTATTTTTGTATTATTTATAAATTTTTGTTTTGTAGTATTTGAATTGTTGATTAGAGATATTTTGTTTTGTAATTTAATATTTATATGATTTTTAGTTGTTAATATTATTGTATAATATGTTTAGAGATATGTTGTATAAGATTTTAATATTTATATGATGTTTAGTTGTTTAATATTGTTGGTTAGTATGTTTAGAGATAAGTTGTTTAAGATTTTAATATTTATATGATGCTTAGTGGTTTAATAGACATATTTTGTTTAGGAATTTAATATTTATATGATGTTTAGTTGTTAATATTGTTGGTTAGTATGTTTAGAGATATGTTGTTTAGGATTTTAATATTTATATGATGTTTAGTTGTTTAATAGGNGATACGAAAGGAGCAGCTTGTGATTGCCGGATGGCTCCACACATCTAAAGATCTTATTATCGGCGACTCATAGAAAATAGTTCCTTTTGGGGACGAATAGTCAACTTCTATAAAACACATGGAGGTCCAAGCTGCAAAACCCGCGACAAAGAAGCCATTCGGAAGAAATGGGGCCAAATCACTAAAGCCTTCTCCGAAATTTGTGGAGCCTACGATGGCGTATGTACCCGTCATCCAAGTGGATATACAGAATATGACTTTCAAGGAGGCACTTGCTGCTTTTCGGTCAAAGGAATGAAAATTTTTCGCTTACGAGCATGCTTGGCGAGTCCTAAGAAATGAGTCGAAATGACAACATGAACAAGGAAAAAACTCTCACCGCTCCTGTCATGCCCCGAAACCGGGCCTAGCCATTTCCGGTGCACGACATGCCCTGTTCCACTCTTCATTGGAACACAATGTGGTTTTTTTGTGGTACAACATAATTAAAATTTACAATATCAGAGTATTTATCCTAAATAAACTTATACAACTTTATCTAATTCTTTTCAACTATTCATCTTTCTAATATCTTAATGAACTCACTTTACTCTCGACTTCGTAATCACTCTCGGTATCAGCCGACAACTAACGGATCCCACGCTTCCCCTTATTTTCTTCCTTTCCTACAAAACTGTAGAGCGGTAATGATCAAATATTAGAAACTTCGGTTAAAACTCTTTAAGAGCATAACCTTATTTAGAAAACATCTTTTCTTTTGAAAACTCGTCTTGCTTTGAAAACTTCTTTTAAAACTCATTCTAAAACATTGTTATAAAAATCATACTTGAAAACTTATATCATTTTGAAGCTCATTTAAATAACTTTATAAAACTCGTATAAACTTATCTTGAAACATTACCTTAAACCTTACTTATCATTTTCTAATGTGCCATTTACTTATCTTTCCGGCTCTATTTTACATGCCCGGTGACATGTCTCACCCAAGCCGATCGTTAGGCTTTTGTCGACTCGACGAGTCACATGCTTCCCTTCTCTAAGTGAGTACTCAGGCGCTACCCATTTTCTCACTCGGTTCTATTCTGCCAATTCCGTACGTATCCTTCTATTTGGAACTTTCGTTCCCTTCATTAGGCATGTCCTTCCTTTGGCAAATCGTGTGCTAGGTACGATGCCGGGTCCGGTCGGACAATCCATCCTTCCTCACCCCGAGTTTTATTCTTTCATAACATTTCATAAAAATAATATAAGGACACCCTCTCCCGACGGGTGCTTGCATCCACAGGGACAACGTATCTCAAAACATTTTAATTTAAACATTTCATCGTAATAAAAATAAAATAGTATAAACCTTCTATTATTTGATTAATCATTCCGCGTGCCTCACTTCATACTTTGTTCACCGCTTTATTCGATGAATCCTTGCCCTTTTTCATATTGTCGATACGAAGACAAATCTGTGGCTAATACCCGAACTAAAGAAGCATTTTCTACTGGATCCTGAAATCACCAATGCATTGTTGTATCTCATGTGATATTTCTCTTCCCATTTTCAAATAAGAGCACTTATGGGGCTTCCCAACTCTTCAACTCTTCAATACTAATCTCCCAATTAGTTAAAATATCATCCACCAAGGATATAACTGAAGGATAAAGATCGAGCTTTCAACCGGAAAAGGATGAAAGCATATGCAAGGTACAGAAAACTATCAATACTTAAATGAAAATTTTATTGATGCTGAAACTTTATCAATTCAACATAGCAAGAATGAAAAGCGTACAACCATTTATAATGATCTTATTTTCTAATTATGGAATCTAACTAGAATTAAGTAAAACAGGACATTAAATAGGATAAGATTGTAGCCTTTGATCATGCCTTAGGATATGCTGTTCCTTTGTTAGTTGAGTGATTCTTGTCTTTCTTTGTTTTGGAAATGATATGATTGTGATCTTCATTGTTAAGTCCAACAATTTCCCCCTTGAAGTGAGCATCAGTAGTCATTCCAAGCATCTTCTTTAGAATATCAAACTGTGAGATTAGTAGAGCTTTAGTAAAAATATCCGCTACCTGTAAAGTCGAGGGACAATGTTCAACTTGAATCTTTCCATCCTTTTGTAACTCCCTTATAGTGTGATATTTGACAGAGATGTCTTGTCCGGCCATGAAATACTGGATCTTTTATCATGGCTATTGCACTCTTTGAGTCAAACTTTAGTATGGTTGGAGTTGTTTGAGGATGTCCTAAATCCAAAAGAATTTTTCTTAACCAAGTGGCATGATTTGCAGCAAGAGATGCTGCAATATATTCCACTTCCGCAGTAGATTGAGCAATTGTACTTTATTTCTTAGATGTCCAGCTTATCATGGCAGTACCAATATGAAAACAATAGCCACTTGTGCTTTTGAGATCAGAATCTCCTACAAAATTCGAGTCTACACACCCTTCTAACTTCAAGTTCTTATTTCCATCATAGTAAAGTCCATGACAAATAGTTCCTGCTACATACCGCAAGGTTCTTTTTGCACAAGTGAGCAGATTTGCATTCGGTTGATGCATATATCTTGAGAGAAAACCAACTGTTTGGACAAGATCAGGTCTTGTGTTTGTTAGAAACATTAGACATCCCACTATTGATCTAAACAAAGTAACATCAACTGGAGGACTGTTCTGAGGAATTAAATCAATAGCTTTTGTACCTTGAAGTAGTGGGGTGAGACTTACACTGCATTCATAAAGTCCAAAGCGTTTCAGCATGTTTGATGCATAATTTTTCTGCATTAGTAAGATTCCATTTGATGTTTGAATAATCTCCATTCCTAAGAAATTGTTCATTAATCCCAAATTAGTCATTTCGAATCTAGCACCCATGAATTCTTTGAATTGAACTATCAGATCATGTTGACTTCCAGTTATGAGAATGTCATCAACATAAATAACCACATAGAGAGTAAGATGTCCATTTGACTTTTTTTGAAACCAAACTCAATGAGTGTTGCTTCAAGTCTTGAATACCATGCTCGAGGTGCCTGTTTCAGTCCGTAAAAGGCTTTTGAGAGCAGCATCACTTGATTTCCTGGTACTTCAAAACCAGGAGGTTGAGAAACAAAAATCTGTTCGGATAGTTCTCCATTTAGGAATGCAGATTTGACATCCATTTGGTGAACTTTCCATTGTTTCTGAGCAGCTAATGAAAGTATGAGTCTAATTGTGTCAAAACGAGCCACGGGTGCAAATGTATCAAAGTAATCTACTCCGTACTCTTGATTGAAACCTTTTGCCACTAGTCTGGCTTTGTATTTTTTGACTGATCCATCAGAGTTTGTTTTTGTGCGAAATATCCATTTTATACCAACAATATTTACTCCGATTGGCCTGTCAAAGAGTCTCCATGTTTCGTACTTGTTTATCGTTTCCAGCTCCTCAATCATTGCTTGTTTCCATTGAGGTACAGAAAATGCTTCTTGGACAGTCCTTGGGTCTTGTTCTTGGACTACGACATTGGCATATTCATATATCTCACTGAGCAACCTTGTACGACGCGGTGGAGATGAGAATTCATTTGATTCCTGATGATTAGTTGCTGAATTATATCCATCTTCATCAGATTCTGGATCAATGACATGATTCTGATTTGAGTAATCTTCATTCCATTCATACAAGCTATCAATATCATCAGCTTCATCATAGGTATAAGTAGATTAAGAGCTTTCTCCTGTGTTTTGAGTCACAATTGAATTTGAATTCCAATCCCAAATGTCATTATCATTGAAAACAAGTGTTCTTGACACTGAAAGTGATTTCGCGGTAGGGTTGTATACTCTGTATCCTTTGACAAATTCATAATATCCGACAAAAATACCAACTGTAGATCTATCTTCAAGCTTACCACGTTTTTCCGATGGAATATATGTGTAAACAACAGAATCAAGCAGTTTAAAGAAACTGCATGAAGGGGAATTGCCTTTCCAGATTGTATAGGGAATATGTCCTTCAATACTCCGACTAGGAAGTCGATTCTGTATGTAAACTGAAGTAGCAGCAGCCTCTGCCCATAGAAACTTTGGTAGCCCATTTTCTAATAGCAAACATCTTGTCATGCTAAGGATAAATCTATTTTTTCTTTCGGCAACACCATTTTGAGATGGTGTATAAGGGACATTTTCTAGTGTGATATTCCAGCCTCCTTGAGATAATTTTCGAATTCACATGAGTTGAATTCACCACCATTATCAGATCTCAAGCATTTTATTGTATCACACACTCATTTTCAACCAACGATATGAACATTTTGAAGTGTTCAAAGGTTGAAGTCTTCAACTCTGAAAAATATATCCAGCAGAATCTGGAAAAATCATCAATAAAAATGAGGAAGTATCTGCTTCCGCCAACTGATTCTTCTGAAATCGATCCACACATATAAGTGTGAACAAGTAGAAGTATTGATATGGCTTTAAATGAGGTCATAGAAGGAAATAGTTTTTGTGAGAGCTTCCCTTTTGCACATACTCCACATGGCTGCTGATATTCATTTTTGAACTCAGACAACCCTCTGATAAGTTTCTTCTTTGATGCTAATTGTATATCCTGACAGTTAGCATGTCCAAGAATTTTGTGTCAATCATTTAGCTTTGCTAGAGCCACTGTTAGTACTCCATTTCTGCTGCCAGAGGGAACCAAAGGCCAATTAAGATAATATGTGCCTTGATGTGCCTCTAGGGAAGTCAATTTTTTATCTGTCGAGTAAAAAATATTGTAGCAATTTTTACTGAATGTGATTTTGTACCCCTTTTCTCCCAATTGCAATACACTCAAGAGGTTGAGATTAAGCATGGGGACCCAAAGTACATATTCTATTAACTTGATTCCAAATGGAGTGTCAATTTTTAACTGTCCCATTTCCTTTTGCTTCAATAACCGAGTCATTTCCAAGTTGAACTTGTGCTTTGCATGAGTGATCGAGATCCTGAAAGAATTCTACATCATAGATCATATGACTTGAGCATCCAAAATCTATTAACCATCCATTTTTTGATGATTTTCCATGGCTGAATTTTAAGGCAAACATGAATTCCTTTTTTTCTGTTTCTGTTTCAGGGGCAGTGGATTGCACCAGAGATGGAGAAGCTTGTTGTCTCTTAGTTGGACATACCTTCTCCACATGACCAAGCTGACTGCATATCTTGCATTGGGCATCCGGTCGAAAAAAACAATACTTATCCAGGTGAGAAGTTTTCTTGCAGAATGCACATGGTGGGAATTTATTTTTTCCCTGCTTTTGATGTTTACCTTTCTTTTCTTTCGACTCGGTAGATTGACTAGATTTGATAGCAGTGTTTTCAGATTTCTGATAATGAGTATGTTCTTTTGATGCGAATAGAGCGCGTTCTTCGGATTTATTGTCTCTCAATAAGAGTTTGTTTTCTAGAGATTGCAGTGCACTTGCCACTTTTGCCACTATGATTTTTTTGTATTCCTTGCTCCATTCAATTGTGCTTACTTTTGGTTCATACGCAGGCAAGACAGTATGAAGTATCTTCTTTGCTACTGTAAATTCCAACATTGCTAGTTGGTTTACAATTTTCGATACCTTGTCCACATATTGTTTGATAGATTCGTTTGATCGCATTTTCAGTAGCATCAAACTCCATTTCCAGATTTGCAATCTGGAGTTCCATGGTTTGTTCATCCCCTTCAAATTACTCTTTTAATTTTGTCCAAATCTCTTTTGCAGTTTTGCATGAAAGTACTCGAGGTATAATTGATCTGTCAAGACCAGAGAAGAGAACAACTTTGGCCTGACCTTTTCGAGCGAGAAGTTCTTCATGTCTTGTAACTTGTGTTGCAGAAGGATTTGCACCTACGATGACAGGAGGATCTTCAAGAACAACCTCTAACAGTTTCATTGCTTTAAGCTATGCCTTCAAATGAATCTACCATATTGCATAGTCTTCTCCGTTGAATTTTCATACTGCTCCTAAGTTAGTGGCATCCATTATGAAGAGGTGTTGAAGTAGCAGAATCAAGTATCAAAATGTTATCAAGGCTCCGATACCAAATGAAGGATAAAGATCGAGCTTTCAACCGGAAAAGGATGAAAGCATATGCAAGGTACTGAAAAACTTTCAATACTGAAATGAAAATTTTATTGATGATATGATTGTGATTCCTTTATTAGTTGAGTGATTCTTGTCTTTCTTTGGAAATAATATGATTGTGATCTTCATTGTTGAGTCCAACAATAACCCCAAGAATAAATGACAGAGTTGACATCTTCTTTCACAAATGATTCAAAAGTCTGATCATCATCAAAATAGAAATAGATCTCGGGGAAAACAATAATTCCGGCAACTTTGCGGCAAGAAAATTGTTCTGCAAAAAAATGGGATACGGAGAGATGCAATGTAGGTTCAATCCGACAGTCTCAATAACTGAAAAACACCTATTATGAAATATTTTTCTTCTCCTGCATTTATAGTATCTCTATTAATTCTAAATTTACGTTTTCTTACCGTCTCCTGCATTTATAGTATCTCTATTATAGTATCTCTATTAATTAATATTATCTTATATTAATCATAATATTGAAATCATATTTAATTTATATTTAACTACATATTATTTCTATTATTGTCATTCATTTATCCCATCCCAACTAATACTTTGAGTACATCTATTTTCTTTATTTATAACTCAAGTTTACTTATTTCTAATAAGTAAATTAATAGATATTATTAAAACATTTTAATAATAATTCAAAACATATTCTACAAATTAACTAATATGACTTATTACAGGGCGATGCGCAAATATAGTCCCCATTGTTTAGGGATAATGGCAAATTGAGTCCCCATCATTTTAAAATTTTGGCAATTTTGAACCCCAAAGTTTTAGAATGGTAAAACAAGTCCTCGACTTTGTATGGTTTGGCAAAACTAATCCCCATTGTTTATCAAAATTGACAATATTAGTCCTTAAACTCTTCAATTTCGGCAATGTTAGTCCCCAAACAAAAACAATGGTGTATTTAATCCTCATAATTCCAGAGTTTTGGCAAAAAAAGTCTCTAACGGTGTTAGAGATTCTCAACGTTTTGAAATATGACAATTACGGTCGTTAAATAATTTTGCAACGGTGTTCCTCAATGTTTTGAAAAACGTAAACCCTAACGGCCGTTAAATAATTTAGGGATCAATTTCGCAAAATTCCCCAAATTTGGGGACTAGTTTTGCCACCAAACGTAAATAATGAGGACTTGTTTTGCATTTTTTAAACTTTGGGGACTAATTATGAACTTTAGGGATTGAATTTGCCAAATTTTACAAACTATGGGGATGAATATTGGCAATTAATTGAAATTTGGGGACTCTTTACGCAAAAAAATAATTTGGGAATCAAATTTGTCAAAATCAACAAAATTTAGGGACCAAGGCTGTCATTTTCCGCTTATTAAATAATTTCATTTCAATATATTTTATTTATTCAATATTATTAATATTATTCTATATTTCACTTCCCAATATAATCAAAGTATTCTATATTAATTTATTGTAATATACATTTATTCATAACTGTATAATCTACATCGTTACACCGTTTCTCATTCATTTACATTATATATTTATCTATCATCTATTCATTATTAAATATAATTACCCACTTTCTATTACATTGAAACTAAAATATATATTCAATATATTAAATTTTGGTATCTTCATATTATATACTGAATAATATTTATTACTTATCCCATTCTCCTCAAATTTCGGGTTGTGACAGCTCCGGTGAAAACTTTGACATACCCCAATCGGATCTGACACTGGAAATCCGACATATTGGGAGAGATATTGCTAAAAGAACACAAAACATAAAGTATCTAGGACGAGCGAATGTTCTTCATCTAGAGCAGAATGAAGGGCGGAGAAAGACCGGAATATTGATGAGAGCAACAAACGCTTCGACGAATTCAATAAGCTATATGAGCTAGAGATAATTGTAAGGCTAATGAATATTGATCCGGACAAGTTGAATTATGCACAGAGGCTATTATTCGAGAATACTCTTCACAAGCTCATCACACGTAGTTCGATTAATAGCAGTGGTGGATCTCATAATTCTGCTAGTAACTCGAAAAGTAGTGGTCAAGGTAACGATTTAGATGATTTCGATGTTTAATCTTTAGTTATTAATTTGTATTGGTATGTTTTATTTGATTCGATGTATTTCGTTTTTTAGTTTCGTACTTCGTTTTTATTATTTACATTTTAAAACTATTAAATTTAAAATAAAATTACATATTTAAATTATTAAACTAAATTAATAATTTGAGTAAATATAATATTTGTAAAGAATTGTATATTAAAATAATATTTAACAATATATATATATATACATTAATGAAATACAATAAATATAATAATATTTTTTTATTAAAATAATGCTTCTCCATGGACAGGGGCGCCGAAGCCCCTATCCATAGAGCGTATATTTCCGTGGCCACCACGGCGCCCATGTAATTGGGCGCCTTATTTACATATGGTCATTTTTTCCGTTATAGACAGCTTTAGGATTAACCTAATGTAAAGCGGATAATATTTATCAGAGTAGAAAATGACCGTTATAGACAGCTTTAGGATTAGCCTATTTTTTGCAAACGGGAAGACGAGTCGTTACATTTGATATCAGAGTAGGACTCGTGTTATCGTCGATGTGTTGGGCAAACTTAGCGATGATATATTTACTTAATTATTACAATGCATACATATGCCATGTCATATTAAAATTTTATATTATTTACCTCCTATCAAATTTATTACATTTGCGAACAATTTATATTATATTTTACCAAACAATTTCATATTTTCAACGCTTTAAAATACATTTTTTAAACATAATTTTCTTTAAAATCATATAATGATAGTGAGGATTTAAAATACGAACAAATAAAAATAGCTATTGGTCATAGATCTCCAACACATTATACATGTGTTCATATTGTGAGAGACTCATAATAACGTGAAATATGAGACCGGATTGAGCACAGTTTTAGCCTACACTTGATATGAAAACTCTGAGGTCCTTCAATTTTCTTGTATGTTGAGGCGAATCCTCAACCTCGCTATCACTCAGCTCAATATAATGTATGTCTTGTGTATCTTCCTTAACTCGTGGGGCTGGACTTGTGAGATCAATAATCTCCTTTCTGAATTCCATACATGAATCAAATCCATCTCCATGTGAACTCTTCTTTCCACGAGAACATAATTCAGTGAGACGATGAGACGTACTTTCCTGTTCTATTTCTAGAATCAACTTGTTGAGCTTTTCACCTATTTCTTTCGTTATTGATTTCTTTTGTCCACCATCTCTGTGAATTGCCTTGGATTTCTTTGCTTTTTTCTCAAGGAACTCGAGGACCTTTTCAGGGCAAGCACTGTACTTACAATAACAAGAGATGATTATGGTACGATTTTTCTTGAATTCCGGGAAGTTCAATAATACCTTTGTACAAGATCAGCTGGTACAGTGGATGATGCTTTTGGGGAATGGACATGTTGTATCCAAGAAACTTCATAATACAATATTCCTTGGATTTTTCTTTGTTTGATAATGTTGGAAACTGGGCATTTCACAGGCATCTGCAGCAAGTAAAAGAAGAAAAGTTTGAAGATAGAGCGGCTGATCAAATTGAACTCCATACCTCATGTACTGGTGGATTGACTCCTAATTGCGATGAAGAGGAACGAAGATTCGCGAATCGTCTCAAGCTTCTTTCAGCTATTTTCGGAAGAATGTATTCATCTGATACATGAATGCTAACTGAGTCTATATTCATTTGAATGAAAAATCAAATGAGTAGTTGTAACCTGTCATTTCTGGAGGCCATTTGAAAAACCGAGCACATATCTCGTGCAGTTGGCTGTTATTGAAAGGATAGAGGGCAAGGACCCTATAAAAACAGAGAAAGAAACCAACTACTACATTTGTTCGAAAACTCGGAGGAAATGACAAGCTGAAACCCCTTACCTGACCACGTCATCTGAATCTGCTGAGTGACACTCTGGCTTCAAGTAGGCTGTGATCACACTGTTGAAGTGATTCTTCATTTTCCACAAATCAGACTCACTTTCTACAGAGTTGAAGACAGAGTAACATTAATTCGACATTATGTATGTAGCTTGAAACCAGTCATTTACCATTTGAGTTTAGATAATGGCAATTGACGTTTTCTTTATTGCCACTGATGCAAATTTGGTCTTTATTATTTGATACTTTTCCCTTCTTCAGAGTTGCTAAGACTTCAGATGCAAGTTTCTGAAGTACGACGGCATCACCGAGAAACTTTACAATTTTACAAGCTGATTCCTACAATTGAGAAAAGAAGTGAGCATGAAGGAATGGTCAATTTGAGGAAGATAAGCTCCAATAACTCACAGGCCCGAAACCACGAATTCTTTGGGTATAGTCACTGCCAAGAAGGATGGCTAGAGCAATCTGAAAGTCATGTGTTATGAAATTATGATCTAGATTTATACTACAATTTTGAATAGAAAATTTCACCAAAGAATTTCTCCCAAAGCCAAGTTTCGTCTCAATATCACCCATTTCGTAGCAAACTACATAACCACCATCACCTGAACTTTTTAGATGGAAATCAGTAAATCAGAACCAAAGACATTAAAATGGGAGATAAAATGAACTCACTGAGGCAAATATCTCTGTAAATTGTTCTTGCACCAAACAAAAAGGCATCTGAATCTGAACTGTAACATCCATCCTGAAGATTGTGTTTGTTTCACCAGTCACAAGCAGTTGTATTTCAAATAAAATAATATTTTAGCAAATGTAGCAAATAATAGCTCCGAGAATAAGATTCCATTTACACATAATAACTCAGAATTTAGTAATGCACATTGCGCCTCAGCCTCTTCGATCCTGCATGTTTTTGGAGCAATACGGATTAGATGACTAAGTTAAATTTGAACTAGGATATTCATCAACCTACCCATCAAGGCATGGAATCCCAAGAGCCATTCCAAGAAGCTTGGCTTCTTTAATCATACATGAAAATGCAGACCCCATGGGCCTCTTAACTGATGATACACCATAAGGATCTAGAATGGGCTGTATGTATCATTCAGTGCAGTACATTATTTTTAAAAAAAAACAGAAGGATGAAAATAGTATGCTAAGAAGCTTTAAATTTTACCTCATTCACGACATTTAATCGGCGCCTATATGTTGACACCTTGATAGCAGGAATTGCACCATCTAAAAAACAGAGATTTTCATGGGGCATTAAGGATACACTCACCATTTATTTCGAAAGGGTATTGTATAATCACGTCTTAATGAGAATTGAGAAAGAATAAAAATACCAGCAACAAATATAATGCTGCAATTCAGAGCAATTAGGGCTTTCAGTCGGTGGAAGAGACTCTTCAAATAAACCTTATCATTCGTGGGACAATGAGATTTATTCACGGTGTGAAGCTGAACAATCCAACAGGACAGATCCACGCACACCCTCTTGTTCCTTGTCAAAAATTACACCATCCAAAACAATGAAGTTCCAAGTTCCGACCTAGAACGATTAATGAGCTACAAAATAAAAAATTCACTTACTCAAGATGATGTAGAGGAAGAGTTTTCTTGCAAGATTCCAGGATATCCCATAAATTCTTCACTCCCATTTTATATAAACTCGAAATCTTTTTACCTTTTCTCACTAGAGAGATCCATCAAATCAAGCACTCCGTTTTTTTTTCTGAATTTCTTGAATGAGAACTTTCCGAAAAGTAGGAAACTTTTGACGGTAAGAAATATGTAATTTGAGTGCCGGTTGAAGTAGCCGTTAGTTTTATCGCGTAACATTTTTCGAATTCATTTATGTAGAGTGGGCCGATCGGCTCAATTCGGAATACAGTAGAGTTGGATTCCAACCTAGCGATTAAAAATGATGAATTTACGCAAAAGAAGAAATCTAAAAAATTGAATATATCTTTTTATGTTTTGATTTATTGAATTAATGAATCGAATTTTTGGGTAAGGGAAAATCTCTTTTCGGTTTATTATTAATTAAAATGAAAGAAAATAAGAAACATATATATAGAGAAACTCATGACTAATTAAAACAGCTACCGAATATATATGATATATATCTACAAATATATAATAACAAACTTATGTAGATCTTATATAAATAAGTCTATGATTGTCTAACTAAAATATATAAGTAATATATATAGTAAATACCTTTTATTTAATATATCATACATATGATATATTTACTTTCCAACACTCCCCTTCAAACGTGGTATATGTAAGTTTACCATACGAAGCTTGACAGATAAATAATTGAAACTCTTTTAAGAAAGAATCTTTCTCAATATGTGAGCGAGTTGCTCATTAGTCTTGATATTCATCATGATTGTCGCTTACTCTGGTTTCAATTTCACTCGTCGATTGCGCCACCACAGTCCTCTTCTTTGACCTCCATGAGATTGGTTTCCATCTAAACTGGTTGAAAGTACTTGTCATGGATAGTCGGGGTCGAGTTCGCAAGTCGACATCCAAGGTAGACTATTCGGTCGACTTGATGACAACTTGATCTCGTCTAAAAATGTTTTAGAGTGTTTATTTTTAGATCAGTCAATTTTTAATTACTTGAAATTATTTTGTTATGAGGACACGAGCGATATACGAGGTTGAGCCCACAATGTGTGAGCTTACGTCCTCGGGAGAGCGAAGCTCTACCTTGGTTTCCACTATTATAATCAAAGGATACAAGTACAATGAGGTGATAATAATAACACGGGTAAAAACGGCTCGAAAAACGATCGAAAACACTCAGTCGAGCTCAAAAGGCTGGCAGCCGCGAGTTGTGGTCAACAACTTGCGAAATATACTGTATCAGCAACAACTCGCGAAATATACTGTATCAGCAACAACTCGCGAGACAGGCTGGGTAGCAACAAGTCGCGACTGTGTGCAGCAGAGCGATAACTCGCGACTACGAGAAATAAGTCGCTGATGCAGGATGAAGAGCAATAACTCACGACTCAGGCTAGGAGGCAGGCAACAAGTCGCGGCTACGGACGAAAAGTCGCGACTCTACAGTATGCCGAATAATACTTTGCTTTGGAAAGTGTGATAACAGTCTCCACCCGTCCAAATGCACTAGGGCTTGTATTTATAAAAAAATCTAACCCAACTTCAATTATATGAGCCCATAAGCCGAGTTTACTTCACTTAGCCCAAAACACTTAAATAACCTCTAATTCTAACATAATAAATGCCATGCTGATCCCGAAGTTTCGGGAACCTATCCCGGTCAAGACATTGGTCGGAAATACGATAAGGAAATACCGAAAAACCTCGCAAATTAGTTCTTTGCCTCCCAGCAGTGAATACGCAGCCACATAACATCGTTGCACCCGACCGATGTGCTCCCGGGTGGCAAATTACGAAAATACCCCTGGCTCCGTCCGGGGCCGAGATAACTCAAAACATCTCAAAACGCATACAAAAACTTTATATGGGGCCCAGTGAGCCTGAATTACGAGAATACCCCCTGATAGTGCCTCGCGATAGACATATGAAAATACCGAAAACACTAGGTAACCATGTCGGACGAGCCCCCAGGTAAGGATAAATACAAGAGAATATACCTGGGTAATATCAATAGTCATCTGGTTTTCAGATTCAGATTCTGAGTCGTAAACCATATATCACCAGCTCGTCCCGAAAGTTGATTATCGTTCGGGAGCCCCGCCGAAGAAATCCTTAGCTCGGTTGAGATTCTTTTGTCAATACGATCGTTTTGACACTAAGAACGTCAGATTCTGAGCTCGGGTTAAAATTTCAGGATTTTTCAACTCGGGAAATCACCCTTATAAATACCTTGTACGCTCCTCATAACTCACTTTCTCGCGCGGACTCTTGAGGACTCGCGACTTGTCGTAGCTACTGTGCAATCCTCAACTTTTCGAAACAACTCGCGACTTCTTAGAATTTCGACAACTCGCGAGTACTATGCCAGTCGCGACTATAACCCGCGACTGCCTTGGACCAGACTAATAACCACAACTCGCTAGCACTGTGCTTCTCGCGACTTTTCGTCAATAACTCGCGACTTCCAGAATCACTTGCACTAACTCGCGAGCACTGTACCACTTGCGACTAAACTTCCACAACTCGCGACTAAGGACTTAAACAGTAATTCTCGCGACTTTCGCCAATAACTCGCGTGACACTTAATAAAATTTGTAAAAATAATTTCAAAAAATAAATTTGAATTAAATTTACCAATGACTTCCTATCGCACCGAATCCTCGGGATCCGTCACTACTTCATCCTCAGATCATTCGGACTCCTCATCTGGTTCGGAGAGTTTCGATTCGATCACAACCCCTTTTCCTCCCTGCCTTTCCACCATTAATTCTCATTTTTTCGAGAGGATCGCTCACCTCGAAAACACCCTCGGCCCTCAAAGTTCCGCGGTTAAAGCCCTCAAATCCTTTAACCAACCTTATAGCATGCATGCTCGGAAGTGGGTATCGATTCTTAAACAGTATTATCTCCTTTCCGACAGTGTCTTATACCAACCTGAACCCACCGACCGTCTTTTGACACCTCCGATCGGCACCCACACTATTTCTCTTGAATATTTAGAATGTGACCTTCGTTTCCCTCTTCATCCTTTCCTCGTAGAAATGCTCTCGCATCTACAAATTCATCTTTTCCAACTGAACCCTAATTCAATTTCTTTTGTCGTCGCCTTCATATTATTCATGGAGGTGAATTGCATTCCTTTGACCATAGACCTTTTCTTTCAAATCTTCCACATTAGTACTGCCGTCAATTTTGGTGTCCAAGGTTGTATATTTTTCCGCCCGAGGCACAAGACAAGCCGTTCCCTTTTTTCTACTCCCCACTCCAATCACGACTGGAAGAAACACTTCTTTTTGTTTGTGGTGTGGGGGATACGAGGCTGTCTCCTCTGAGTTTTCCTTGGCGGTTCCCCGTTGAAGGGGAACCATTTTTCCCTGAAGCCTACGGCCCTATTCCTAGGACGACCTTTCCGAGACCTCTGAGGAAGGCACTCCTCGATTGCGCTAGGTCGGACGGCGCTGACTGGACCGTGAAGACCTTATTCTACGCCCCGATCCTGGTTGCTTTCAACCTTCTTCCGGTCCCTCCCAATTTTAGTAGAGAACTACTAGATATCTGAACCGTATATTCATATCGGGGCTAAACTTGATAACTCTTCTTTGATAGGAAAGAACCTTAGGAACTTGATTTATACTTGTTTTAAATTTCCACATCGCGTTTCTCACCTAACTTACTTGTCTTGCAGATAAAATAATGGCTCCAGCTAAGGATCCAACAAAGAAGGGGGATCGGCTAAATTTCCTCCGTGACATACTTGCGGAGGATGATGAGCTCATCTTTGAGGCGCCACCGGGGACTCGGAACCGAACTGTCGCGGCCGAGTTGGCGTCAAGTCTACAAGAGGTGTCATCCCCGACTGGGGAAATAAGACGCGCCACTCCTCCACCACCACAATCTGCTGCAAGATGGTCGATCCAGAGCCAGTAAATGAGGAGCCGGCTGTAGCAATTACTGAGAGTCCTGAAGATCTAATCTCCTTGTCTCGGCGAAAAGAGTATGCTGTTGAGGAGCCCACCCCCGATGAAGGCATGTACGACTTTGCCGAAACATTAGTGAATATCATCGGGGACGATGAGGAGGGCGAGATTAGCGAGGACCAGCCGATGGACCCAGCCGATGGACCAGCCGAAGAACCCGTCCGGAGGGAGTGACCAGCCAAGGCACCCGTCCGGACAAGGGGAAAAGACCGGCGGAAGGTCCCACCGTCTTGGAGATCGCGGAACCCATCAGAAAGTGTGGGTTAACCGCTGAATTTATCGACGCCTTCCGTATACATGACATCCCGAGACTAACGGTTAATGAATGACTCGATATGGGACGTCGGGCCGGCTTTGTGTTGATTAAGGACAGACTCACCTTTCGAATTCCAAGAGGTGACAACGTATCGAATCGGCCGGCTCTGGCATATTTGGAGCGGAACCCAGAGTTGCCGCCTTGTGGTCGGGATGACCACACGGTGTTTACCGACATAGGTCGGTTAATGAGTCAGACCGCGACGATGCGTCTCGCCATTGGGGAGGTTCGTTGCGATACTAGCAATTGCTTCCCTATAAATTATATACTAACCATTCTTGTTATCATTTCAGATGGAGCGCACCATAATCGAGTTGGGCACCGCAGCTATAGTAGGGGAATACTGTATGCTCAGGCATTCAGAGCTCGACTCGCCAGACATTATTGGGGAGCAAACGAAGAAAGCAGCGGAGAAGTTGATGCAAAATCAGCGAGATAAGCATGCCCAAGAGGTGGCAGCACTCCGAGAAGAGCATAGTAAGGCGATCGAGTCTTTACTTTGAGCTCATCGCAGCGAGCTGACGGAGAACTCCGCTTTCCATATCGGGCAAAGGCATGCCCTTGAACAATCCATATAGACCGTCAAGGTGAATGAGAAGTACGCGCAGGACAAATTGAAGGAGACCCGGGAGTAAACTGAGTAAAAACTGAGGAAGGCCAAAGAGGAAAATGCGGCCGATAAGAAAGCTCTCGGGAAAGCCACGGAGGAGGTTAAAAAGCTAAAAGCAAGGAATGAAGGCCTCCAATCCATCACCGATCGACTCCGGGCACGAATCACCAAGCTGCCGTCCCAGATTAACGACTGCTTCCGAAAGTTAATATGGGAGTACACAGTACACTCCCCTACTTTCCGGAATCTGGGGGCGTTAGCTAATGCCAAGTCGAATTTCCTGTACTTCTTACGAGGGAGTGTCCAGACGCAGAGAATCCTGGGCATATCCCTGACAGTTGAGGAGAAAAAGAAACTCGACCCCAAACTCACCGGGAAGTTCGAGCCTATACCCGGTGAGGACATGTTGGATTGTTCACAATATCCGTTCGGGGCGCTACATTTTAACTTGGATGAAGATCTTCACCAGCAACTCTACTCGGAGGATGTCGAAACAGAGGAGGGCCCATCTCCGGATGCATTTAGGAGGTTGGTTACTTTATTTCCGGAGCCAGTGGGCCCCCTCGTGGCGGAGATCCTGAAAGATGATGTGATGGCGGCGTATGACCCTCAGATATATACTCCCGCTAGTGTGACTGGAGCTCGGGAGCGCCATGAAGATGAAATGGCGAGGTTCGCCTCCAAGAAGTTGGCCACTGCGGGGCCTCAAGAAAAGGCGTCAACCCTCAATCCTCCCAAATAATAAAGCTGGTGAAAAAGCGCCCCAGTGAACTTGGTGAAGGCTAAGGCTCTCAGAAGAAGAAGAAATAAACTTCTATATATAGTTTCTTCACTTTTGTATTCTCTCCTCATTTTGTATTCCACATGTATATAAAATTCGTTTTTGTTTTCCTTTCAATTTCTCCACTGTACTTTTAACAAAGAACTACACTCTGAATAATATAACATCTCCTCTTCTCAACTTTCTTTTCTCGCCACATTCTTCAAGGAATACATAACTCCGAATAATTCAATCCACGAGAAATTTAGAATCTACCTGAATCCTAGGTATTCCCTTACACAAGTAGGGGTGCTCAATAATAACGCGCATAATACTAATAGTAATGCGTAAGAGTCCCCAGTGTAGCGGGGCTTGAATGAGTCCGCGATAACTCTAAGGCGAACGCCTCTTTAAAATGAGTAGGTACTTAAAATAAGTCTACCGATCTACCTTCACCAATATATCTTCGCCACCGGTATATACTTACACCCGGGGCCATCACACACTCGCCACCGGTATATACTTGCACCCGGGGCCATCACACACTCGTCGCCGGTATATACTTGCACCCGGGGCTACCACACTCTCGCCACCGGTATATACTTGCACCAAGGGCCATCACACACTCGCCATCGGTATATACTTGCACCCGGGGACACCACACTCTCGCCACCGGTATATACTTGCACCCGGGGCCATCACACACTCGCCACCGGTATATACTTGCACCCGGTGTAATAGCCAGGAAAAAGGTATGTCGGGATGATAGTAGGGAATATAGTGATAAAGTCTAGAGGAGAAATAACGAGGGATACGGGAACGATAGAACGATAAAAAGAAACGAAAAGATTTAAATGTAAAGCATGAGATAAAGGAGGGGTAAAAATGAAAAGTAGGAGGGGTCAAAATGTGAATTAGGGAAGTTAAAATATCTATAAATAGAAGTTAGAAGGCCCTAAAACCAAGTCATTTATCACTAAACCGCAAAAACGTACGGAAAAACGCCAAAACATTAAATTATCGCGGAAATTTCAAGATCAGTACAAATTGTCGTTGAAATTTTAGGCAATTTTTGTCGCGGAAATTTTAGTAAGCAACTTTGTCGCGGAAATGTTTCACGTGGAAAATTATCGCGGAAAATTTTACGTTGAAAATTGTCGCGGATTCTTTAAAGGAGGAAAATTGTCGCGAAAATTCAATGCTTGATAAATTATCTCGAAAACTGAACCATGTGTTGTTTGTCGCGGATTTCAGGAACAGAGTAGTTTTATCGCGGAAATATACAATTAGGGTGTTTTCGTCGCATTTGAACGTCGGATCGTTAAGGAGAAAGATACGAAGGGTCTACGGTAACCAAACAGTCAATAATAAGATAATAACGTCAAGAAAAATGAAGTACTAAAATATGTTACGAATTGCAGGGAAGCACCAGAGATTGTAACAAGTGAAAACAACAGGTAAGCGGAGTGAACACAATATAGTAAGGGAAGGTTCAGACTTAGGGAACGGGATTGGGGCTAATAAAGAAGAAAGAAAAAGGACACGAATGAACGAGATAAATGTTAATAAGACTCGGGGTGAGGAAGGATGGACAGTCCGACTGAACCCGGCATCGTGCCTAGTACACGATTTTCCTAAGGAAGGGAATGCCTGATGAAGGGAACGGTAAGTTCCAAAGAGGAAAAGATACGTACGAAGAGGACAGAACGGATCCGGGTGAAAAAAGGGTAGCGCCTAAGTACCCACCCGGGGAAGGGAAGCATATGGCCCGTCGAGTCATCCAACAGTTAACGGTTGGCTTGGGCGGGACATGCACCGAGCATGTTACTCTCGACAATAGTAAAGTTAAAGTATGATGGAAATGATAAATGTAAAAGAAGAGGGAAATAAGAAAACGGTTAAAAGGAATGATTCACGTGTGCGTGTACGGTGTAATTAAGAAATGAAAAGATAATGTGTAGCGTGTGTGAAGTTTCCTTTAATAGATTGTGACCGTTTTACAGATTTTGTAGGTGACGCGGACGAGGTATGAGAGGGGCATGGGAAGGAGGTCATCGGTTGTCCGGTGATAGAGTCCGGTCCTTTATAGAACACTCTAAATTATGCTGTCGAACTTTGATGTTTTCGAACTACGTTTTTAAGTTTACATTCGAATGTTTTCATTTCATTTAGCACGTTTTAACAAAACAGCTAGGCCTAAATTAGGGTCGTTACAAGAAATGTCGTATGTACTACAATGAAGCATTGAAGAAAGCGGGAATGAGCATCTTCTGAGGGGGTAAGGCGGAAGATGCTGAAGCATGGATGATCCAACTGGAGGAGAAGTTCGACTTGGTGGAGGCGCCTGTTGAGATGAGATCGGGACTGGCGCCGTTATGGTTTGACGGGAGTACCGCCCGCTGGTAGGGGAGTGTATCGGCATCCTTACTGAAGGAAGGCCCAATTCCATGGACGAAATTCAGAGAAGCATTCTTGGACTATTATATTCCGAAGGGACTGAAAAAGAACAAGAGAGAAAAGTTTGACAAGCTGACCCAAGGGAGCCGCATGGTCATGGATTACATGCAGGAATTTGTCGAACTGGGTAGATACGCTCCCGAGGTCATGGAGAGTGAACAAGAAAAGATGCATCGCTTCACGGAGGGATTGAATGAAAAGATCAGACTAGCCATGTACAGTAGAGACAACGAAGAGATTTCGAGTATGGTAGCGGCCGCGGTGCGAGTGGATGGAGGATTCAGGAGGTTGGACAACGAGCGAACCAAAGGGGGAACAAAACAAATTTCCGCGACCGAGGTGCGTGGAAAGGAAAGAGCAACGCAGAGAGTATAGGGCCAGCACAGGGACCTCCCACGAGGCCGACTTGTCCTAAGTGTCAAAGGAACCACTATACCAAAATTTCAGACCGATCCAATGGTTCAATAATCAGAAACAAACTTAATACCGAAGCTGCGCTGAATCAAAAATATATTCGCGTTTTCCATCCTAAACTCCGGATAAAAACTCAATGGGATTAAAAACGTCCCCACGGACGGCGCCAATGTTATTGCTGCTAAAAATCCGCAATAACAAAATTTAGACCCCCTTTTACGAATAGGGGTCGAACGAAAAAGTAATACGAAAGCAAGAAGTAAAAAGACACGATTTTTGTAGGTGGAAAACCTTTCATTAAAAGAAAGGATAAAAAACAACCTCGGCCGTAGCCTTTGAATCCACTATAAACTTCAAGTTCGTAGATTTACAATAGGAGAACATGATGTAGAAAACAAAAGAAAAAAAATCATGTTTTGATGGTCGTAGTCATAGGTTTCCCGGGCGAAAAAGAAGTGAATAGCGGCCTCCACCTTAGGTCAAGAATCCAAACCCCTTTTTCTTTCTTTAGCCATGTTTATATAGATGATTAGTCCAGCCCAATTATAACTCTCTCGGTCAATCAATAATGAAGTCCAATAAATAATGATCAATTAATATCTAAATTAAATATAAAGATTCATTAAATAAGTAACCCGGTCGAATACTACAAAAGCTATAACGAAGTCAACCATCAAATATCTCGATCTTTTGAATNATGCCTGATGAAGGGAACGATAAGTTCCAAAGAGGAAAAGATACGTACGAAAAGGGCAGAACGGATCCGGGTGGAAAAAGGGGTAGCGCCTAAGTACCCACCCGGGAAGGGAAGCATATGGCCTGTCGAGTCATCCAACAGGTAACGGTTGGCTTGGGCAGGACATGCACCGAGCATTTTACTCTTGGCAACAGTAAAGTTAAAGTATGATGGAAATGATAAGGATAAAAGAAGAGGGAAATAAAAAAACGGTTAAAAGGAATGATTCACGTGTGCGTGTACGGTGTAATTAAGAAATGAAAAGATAATGTGTAGCGTGTGTGAAGTTTCCTTTAATAGATTGTGACCGCTTAACAGATTTTGTAGGTGACGCGGACGAGGTATGAGAGGGGCATGGGAAGGAGGTCGTCGGTTGTCCGGTGATAGAGTCCGGTCCTTTGGAGAACACTCTAAATTATGCTGTCAAACTTTGATGTTTTCGAACTACGTTTTAAGTTTACATTTGAATGTTTTCATTTTATTTAGCACGTTTTAACAAAACAGCTAGGCCCAAATTAGGGTCGTTACAAATAGTATCAGAGCGTAACATCGTTACTAAACCGGTAACGGTGCGGTCCTACGTAGAAGAGTCTAAGAAAAAAACCATAGGAGGACAACCGACCATAGGAAGGGATGGGCATAGAATGTGACGGATGACATGAGTAGACATAGATATAACAAAAGCTTAATGTAGGAATGGCTCCTAGGACGAGAGCGCATGGAAACCGAGAGGAGGATAGCAATGCATCAGAACAAGCACCGGCGACAGAGACTCCGGTTGCGGATTCATCGACGCCTCTCACGTTTAGCTAGGAAAGTCTCAGGGATCTGTTCCAAACCATGGCAAGTTCCTTAGTTAGTGCAATAAGATAGGGACAGACAGAGAGGGGAAACTCCGTGCAAATGGAACCAGTGCCAAGAACCGAAATGGGTAGGATGTACTACAATGAGGCATTAAAGAAGCTTGGGATGAACAGCTTCACGGGGGATAAGATGGGGAACGCAGAGGCGTGGATTATCCGCCTTGAAGAGAAGTTCGAGCTGATCGAAGCCCCAGAGGAGCTTAGGGCAGGATTGGCCCCGCTATGGTTCTATGGTAGTACTGCTCGATGGTGGGGGAGCGTGTCGGCCTCATTACTGAAGGATGGACCCATCTCTTGGGAGAAGTTTAAGAATGCGTTCTTGGATTACTACGTGCCGAAGGACTTAAGAAAGATAAGAGGGGCGAATTTGACAGATTGACTCAAGGAAACCGCCCCGTCATGTAGTACATGCAAGAATTCATAGAACTAGGCAGGTACGCCCCCGAGATCATGGGGAGTGAACAAGAAAAGATGCACCGCTTCACGGATGGGCTGAATGAAAAAGTGAAACTGACTATGTATGACCGCGACGACGGGGAATTTTCCAGTTTGGTGGCGACGGCAGTCCGAGTGGATGGAGGATTACGGAGAATGGATAAGGAACACACTAGAAGCTCTGCAAGGAACGAAGTTCAAGGATGAGGAGAGTGGAAAGGAAAGATCACTACAGAGAATTTCGGATCGGCACAAGGACCACCGATCAGGCCTGCGTGCGCCAAATGCGGGAAGAACAATTTTGGAGAATGCCGAGCAGGAACCAACAGTTGTTTCAAGTGCTGCCAGGAAGGACACTTTGCCAAGGACTGCCCGAAGAGGAGGAGGATCGAAACCGGAGTAACCGAAAACAGGGTAAGGGAAAGGATTACTGGAAATGCTCGAGTGTTCGCTGTGAACAAAAAACAGGCTTCGGAGGCTGAAGACGTCGTGGCAGGTACACTACTTATTAACAGCTTTCGTGTTATTTGACTGTGGGGCTACACATTCATTTGTGTCGGAGAAGTTAGCGAAACTGTTTGGGATAATGGGAAGTAACGCTAAAATCAAAGTAAAAAAACCGGGATCCGAAACTATGGAGGCAAATAGAATCTATAAAGGATGCACGGTGGAAGTGGACACAGTGCGAACAGAGGCATATATGATTGAGTTTGGGGATATGGGATTCGATGCCATACTAGGAATGGATTGGTTATCTAAGTACGATGCGCAGGTGAGATGTCGGGAGCGTACAATCACTTTTAGTACGCCGCGGGAAGGAAGAAAAAACATGGTCGGAAAACCGATTATGAGTGAGGATGAGGAATATAAGGATCGATCGAACTGGTTAGCATTCGTCACGACGGAGAACAAGGGACGCCATTGAAGTCCGTTCCAGTGGTTTGTGAATACAGTGATGTATTTCCTGACGAACTACCGGATCAACCGTCCTAGAGAGAGGTGGAAATGGAAATAGAACTACTCCCTGGAACACAACCGATCTCCAAGACTCCATACCGAATGACACCCAGAGAAATGCAGGAACTGAAACAACAGATTGAGTCGCTACTGGAAAAAGGATTTCTTAAGCCAAACAACTCCCCTTGGGGAGCACCAGTGTTATTTGTTAGAAAGAAAAGCGGCGAGTTGTGACTGTGTTAAGACTACCGGGAGTTAAACAAGGTCACGATAAGGAACATGTATCCGTTGCCTAGGATCGACGACTTGTTTGATCAGTTGCAAGGCGCAAAGGTGTTCTCAAAATTAGACTTGAGGTCAGGGTATCATCAAGTACGAGTAAGAGAAGGAGACATACCGAAGACAGCCATTCGAACGAGGTACGGCCATTACGAATGCACGGTAGTACCGTTTGGATTGACTAATACCCCAGCAATTTTCATGGATTTGATGAATCGGGTATTTCATCAGTACCTAGACAAATTCGTGGTGGTGTTCATTGACGACATCCTAGTTTACTCTCGCAACCAGGAGGAACACGAGCAACATATGAGAATAGTATTACAGACTCTCAGACAAGAGAAGTTGTATGCCAAATACAACAAGTGTGAATTCTGGATGGACAGCATAGCTTTTCTAGGTCACGTGATATCAGTAGGAGGGGTGACGGTAGATCCAACGAAGATAGAGACAGTGACGAATTGGCCCAGACCGACGAATGCTCGAGAAGTAAGGAGCTTCTTAGGATTGACCGGGTAATATAGGAAATTTATCAAGGGGTTCGCAAAGATTGCTAAACCATTGACAAATCTGACCCGAAAGGAAACGAGGTATACATGGGATGAGAAATGTGAAGAGAGTTTCGAATGTCTCAAAACGAAATTGACATCTGCACCAATACTAGTATTACCCACACCATGACAGGACTTCACGGTATACAACAACGCATCGAAGGAAGGACTCGGGTGTGTACTGATGCATGGAGGGAAAGTTATAGCATATGCATCCCGTCAATTGAAGATACACGAGTTGAACTATCCGACACACGATTTAGAATTAGCTGCGGTGGTATTCGCAGTCAAGATTTGGAGACATTACCTGTACGGTGTGAAGTGTGAGATATTCACCGACCACAAGAGTTTGAAGTACCTATTCACTCAGAGGGAGCTTAACATGAGACAACAGAGATGGTTGGAATTGATAAAAGATTACGATCTGGACATTCAGTACGACCCTGGAAGGGCAAACCAAGTAGCCGATGCACTGAGCAGGAAGACTCATGGCGTGCTATCCAACACGTTGGTAAAGGAAATGGAGAACCTAACACTGGAAGTGGTTGAGTCGACCACAGTCATGTTAGGGACGGTTTCCGCGAAGCCAGGGATACTGGAGGAGGTACTAGAGGCATAGATATCAGACCCCGAGAAACCCGTAACGTGAAAAGAGGGAAACAGAACCGATAAATCAGAAATAAGCAAAGGAAGCGTTGGGCTAATCAGAATAAATGAACGTGTATAGGTACCAAACAGGCCAGAGCTAAGGAAGAAGATTATGGCAGAAGCACACAGTTCAGCTTTCTCAATTCACCCAGGAAGTACTAAGATGTATTGAGACCTAAAGACGCACTGGTGGTGGAATGGAATGAAAAATGAGATCGCAAACTTTTTGGCCAAATGCGAAAATTTCCAACGAGTTATGGCCGAACACCAACGCCCGGGAGGCGAGCTACAACCCTTAGAAATTCCAGAGTGGAAATGGGATAGCATCGTCATGGACTTTGTGGTAGGATTACCCAAGAGCCCACTGAAGAACGACGCGATATGGGTGGTGGTGGACCGTCTTACGAAGGCGGCTCACTTCTTAGCAGTCAAGACAACATACGGAGTAGACAGGCTAGCCAAAATATACGTGGATAACATAGTCAAGTTACATGGAATTCCAGTAAATATTGTGTCAGATAGGGACCCGAGATTCACGTCTAGATTTTGGCAAAGTTTACAGAAATCACTATGAACCCAGTTAAGGATGAGCACAGTATACCACCCATAGACAGATGATCAGACCGAGAGAACCAACTAAATTATGGAGGATATGTTACGAGCATGTGTATTGGAGTTTAAGGGAGGTTGGCAAGATTTCCTACCTGATCTAGTCTTAAAATATTTTTGGTATTTTTGATCAGTCAATTTTTTTTTTTTTTTTTATGTTGTTAAGACAGAAAGAATTACGAGGTTGGGCCCACAATGTGTGAGCTTACGTCCTCGGGAGAGCGAAGCTCTACCTAGGTGTTTCACTATAATAAAGTACAACATTACAAAATATGGTCTATTCAATCAAATAAATGATATAGACTCGATCTGGGGGAAGAAATGAGCACGATAATAACGATCGGGATGAAATCGTTGAATCATTATTCATTGCAAATTTTACTGTTCATACTGGAGGCACTGTTCATCGACGGATTTGCTATTTATTGCCGGAGACTATGCATCGCAGATTTCACTATTCACCGCCAGAGTACTGTTTATCGCGGATTTACTATTCATCCCGGAGTACTATTCATCGCAGAGTTCACTATTCACGACGGAGATACTGTTTTATCGCAGATTCACTATTCACCGCCGGAGTTACTGTTTTGTCGCGGATTTACTATTCATCGTGGATATCACTATTCATCCCGGAGTTACTATTTTATCGCGGATTTGCTATTCACGCCGGAGTTACTGTTTTGTCGTGATTTACTATTCATCGCCGGAATACCTGTTTTGTCGCGAATTTACTATTCATCGCGAATTTCACTATTCACTACCGGAGTTACTGTTTTGTCGCGAATTTACTATTCATCGCGGATTTCACTGTTCATCCCGGAGTTACGATTTTATCGCGGATTTACTATTCACGCCGGAGTACTGTTTTAGCGCGAATTTACTATTCATCGCGGATTTCACTATTCACTGCCGGAGGTGTTGTTTTATCGCGGATCACTATTCACCGCCGGAGTTACTGTTCATCGCGGATTTTAGGACTTGACTGATTTCAGGAATTCCAACTTCGAGTTTTTTTCTCAATTCATCTCCCATTCCCCCCCTTTTCAAGTGATAATGGACTTGTATTTATAGAGAATTCAAACCAGTAACTCACTTATTGGTTAAAAGCCCAATCTTATCCAGTCTGGCCCGATTTGACCCAATTTGCACAAAAACACCCGGTTTCAACCGGATATCTATCGTAATGTCCCCGATTACTCGCAATGCCTCTCGATCGGCTCGTAACTTGCGGAAATAAGCCAAAATACACTCAGCAGAGATCTATCTCAACAATACTCATCAGATATCCAAATTATCACGTAATATTTGCCATAACATCTTATGGACACCAAATTACGAAAATACCCCTAGCGACACTCCAACTCGGAATTATGCAATAATACTCGTGACTCCTCCGGAAACTTTCCATGCGGCCTCCGGATGCNGAAACGCATGGCCGCATCACTGAAATTCATCAAACTCACATGGATCTCCAAGTTTGATGTATGAGCATGAGGGTCAGTTGACCCGCGATACTGCGGAAGATCCTTTGGCATCTCAATAAACTCATAACGTGTGGCACTAATAATCGCCGTGGAAAAAGGAGATAAGGCATTTGAAGTGTTCCACGGACTTTGCAAAATTTACATAGATGGTAAAGCCTTTCCTCGATTACTGATGGGCTCATTAGCCCTCTCATTCTCAACATAGTCTCCCTCATAAGCCGAGGTCTGATGAGTATCTCGGGTGTGCTCCCCGTACACTCGTCTCATTTCCTGGCCAAGAGTCAAGTTGGTCTCCAATTGACTCATTCGGGCATCGTTCTGTTCGATTTTTCCACTTATCTCCCTGAATTTCAACTCAATTAGCTTTCCGATCTTTTGCAGAGTATTGTTCTGCTCTGCGGTTGCTGCCATATTCGCTCGCGGCTCCGGAACACGATCAATATCTTCCTCTGCTGCCACATCATTAACAGGTTCCGGGGTAACATTGTTCCTCCGGGCTCTCCTTTGAGCTTCGACTTGTTCTAACTGAGCGATTAAACTACGCCTTCACTCTTCCAAATCTTCATCTATTTCCGTTTGATCCGCAGATCTAGAGCGTGCAGGTGGCGAAAGGCTGGCATTGTTACAGACAGCAACTCGGTCAACTCTCGCGAATTCATAACACTTAGATAAACATTGGCGTGATTGAGGATAAAAACTAGGTGCCCTTCCGGATGAAAACCCGCTCCGGGAGGACCGAATAGTTACATTTTGAGCAGGGGGCTCCTCCAGAACTGACGACCGAGCCCCTGTTAACGCAACAAACTCATCATTAACCTGAGGAATAGGATCCACCTCAATTTCTTCATAAAAAATATCTTCATCAGAATTCCTAGTAGTCATGATAATAGAGATTCAAACTCAACAATAAAGCTCTCAATGGGATAAAAATCTCGATCCCCACGGACGGCGCCAAACTGATCTTGTAATAGCCAGGAAAAAGGTATGTCGGGATGATAGTAGGGAATATAATGATAAAGTCTAGAGGAGAAATAACGAGGGATACGGGAACGAAAGAACGATAAAAAGAAACGAAAAGATTTAAATGTAAAGCATGAGATAAATGAGGGGTAAAAATGAAAAGTAGGAGGGGTCAAAATGTGAATTAGAGAAGTTAAAATATCTATAAATAGGGGTTAGAAGGCCCAAAAACCAAGTCATTTATCACTAAACCGTTAAAACGTACGGAAAAACGCCAAAGCATTAAATTATCGCGAAATTTCAAGATCAGTACAAATTGTCGCGGAAATTTTAGGCAATTTTTGTCGCGGAAATTTTGGTAAGCAACTTTGTCGTGGAAATGTTCCACGTGGAAAATTATCGCGGAAAATTTTACGTTGAAAATTGTCTCGAAAATTCAGGGATTGATAAATTATCGCGAAAACTGAACCATGTGTTGTATGTCGCGGATTTCAGGAACAGAGTAGTTTTATCGCGGATTTCAGGAAAAGAGTAGTTTTATCGAGGAAATATACAATTAGGGTGTTTTTGTCGCATTTCAACGTCGGATCGTGAAGGAGAAAGATACGAAGGGTCTACGGTAACCAAACAGTCAATAATAAGATAATAACTCCAAAAAAATGAAGTACTAAAATATGTTACGAATTGCAAGGAAGCACCAGAGATTGTACCAAGTGAAAACAACAGGTAAGCGGAGTTAACACAATATAGTATGGGAAGGTTCAGACTTAGGGAACAGGATTGGGGCTAATAAATAAGAAAGAAAAAGGACACACGAATGAACGAGATAAATGTTAATAAGACTCGGGGTGAGGAAGGATGGACGATCCGACCGAACCCGGCATCGTGCCTAGTACACGATTTGTAAAAGGAAGGACATGCCTGATGAAGGGAACGATAAGTTTCAAAGAGGAAAAGATACGTACGAAAAGGGCAGAACGGATCCGGGTGGAAAAAGGGGTAGCGCCTAAGTACCCACCCGGGGAAGGGAAGCATATGGCCCGTCGAGTCATCCAACAGGTAACGGTTGGCTTGGGCGGGACATGCACCGAACATGTTACTCTCGACAATAGTAAAGTTAAGTATTATGGAAATGATAAGGGTAAAAGAAGAGGGAAATAAGAAAACAGTTAAAAGGAATGATTCACGTGTGCGTGTACGGTGTAATTAAGAAATGAAAAGATAATGTGTAGCGTGTGTGAAGTTTCCTTTAATAGATTGTGACCGCTTTACAGATTTTGTAGGTGACGCGGACGAGGTATGAGAGGGGCATGGGAAGGAGGTCGTCGGTTGTCCGGTGATAGAGTCCGGTTCTTTGGAGAACACTCTAAGTTATGCTGTCGAACTTTGATGTTTTCGAACTTCGTTTTAAGTTTACATTCGAATGTTTTCATTTTATTTAGCACGTTTTAACAAAACAACTAGGCCCAAATTAGGGTCGTTACACCCGGGGCCACCACACTCTCGCCACCGGTATATACTTGCACCCGGGGCCATCACACACTCGCCACCGGTATATACTTGCACCTGGGGCCAGCATACTCTCGCCGCTGGTATATTCTTGCACCCGGGGCCATCACACTCTCGACCCGTCCATATGACGGCGTCACCACTTACTCGGCCCGTCCATAAGAAGGTGCCATCACATTCTTGACTCATCCATAAGATGGCGTCACCACTTACTCGGCCCGTCCATAAGACGGCGCCATCGCACTCTTGACCCGTTCATAAAACGGTGTCATTCGGCCCGTCCATAAGACGGTGTCATCGCATTCTCGACCCGTTCATAAAACGGTGTCATTCGGCCCGTCCATAAGACGGTGCCATGCGTAAATGGACCAGCCTCCGGCGAGGGCGCGACCCTCGTCGGCGTATCATGGAGGAGTCAGGTATATACTTGCACCCTGATTTGCCACGGAAATATACATCACAACAAACATGCCTCTTAACATATTCCAATAGTAATTATGTACAGACGGTTCTGCCGCGGACAGGAAGACTCATCACGTTCAAAATATTTTTTGACACAGTATTTAATTTGACGAGTTTGAAAATGATCGACTATAAGACAGGTGGTACATTGCGTTTCTAATCTAACTTATTTAATTTATTCCATCCTCCTTCGTACTAAAACGCATTGGACCTACTCCTACCTTTCCAGTCCCCTAGTCGATTGAATTCATGTCGTCAAAAGATATACTTAAAAAATTAGAATATGACCACAAAAAAGAGGGGAAATTTTTATTTTCAAAAAGATCGATGAGTCACGTCTATATATAATACATGCGCAAATTTGAAATATGTCAAGTCCGTGGCAGCTCCGCCCCGCTCATATTTGCGATTTTCTAAGTTCGTTCCCTCACTACGACCGTTACTCTTTACGGTCCTTCCCACTTTCGATCCAACTTGCCAACATGCTTCGAGACTTCCACTTTCTAAAGAATCAAGTCTCCAACTTTTAACAACATAGGTCGAACGCCTTTGTCGTGCTTCTTAGCCATCCGCCTTTTACATACCTCCATTCGTATTGCGGCTCTATCACGGATATCATCAATACAGTGAAGGTCCAACTTTCTCATATCATCGTTCAACACATCTTCATAAGCGATAACTCTTTCTGATAAAATAGTCACTTCTACCGGAGACACGGCCTCAGAGCCATATACTAAAGAGATGGGGCTGAATCCGTTAGTGGACCTCGGTGATGTCCGATATGCCAACATCACATTATGCAATTCATTCACCCAAGAGCCTTTGGATTCATCTATTGGCGTTTTCAGCTGTTGCAGGATAATACGGTTGATAACTTCTGTAAGCCCGTTTGTTTCTGGGTGTGCCACGGAGGTAAACCGCTGTTCAATTCCATAATTCTCACACCATTCACTAACCCTCTTTCTAGCAAATTGCGTTCCGTTATCTGATACCAAAATCCTGGGAATTCCAAATCGACATACGATATATCTCCAAAGGAAACTGATAACTTCCTGTTCCCGAACTCGCGATACAGCTTCAACCTCTATCCACTTAGAGAAATGCTCCACAGCCACGATACATAACTTCTTTTGGCTAGGTGCCTTCGGAAATGGTCCTAAAATATCGATGCCCCACATATCAAAAGGACATGTTGTCGGCAGAGACTTCATACTAGCTCTTGGTACATGATGTACGTTCGAATGGAACTAACAAGCAGGACAGGCCGGAACGAAATTCACACAATCTTTTACCAGCGTTGGCCAAAAATAACCGGCCCTCTTAACCTTGTTTGCTAAGGATCGACCTGCTGAATGATCACCACAGTCCCCAGCGTGAACTTCTTCTATAACGGCCTTTGCCTGTACTAGGGACAAATATCGAAGATATGGGCCTCCGAAATTCTTCTTATACAGCTTATCATCCACATAGACAAAATTTGTAGCTCTTTGCATAGTTCTTGGGGCTCGCCTTCGTCGGTAGGCAATTCTCTCTTGATTAGATAATTTACAATAGCATCCTTCCAAGATGGCTCGTCGGTTATGGTATCCAATAAAAACTATGTCTCATTCGAAAGTTCCAAATTAGCCACCTCGGCTGTTTGTTTCTCCACAGGACTGATAGAGGGCTGGTAGTGGATCATTGTTGTTATCTTTGACTCATCCGAGAGTTCTAAAATCATCGCCGCCTTTGCAAGACCGCATGCACGCGTGTTTTCCACCCTTGGATATATGTAAGCGTGAATATCTTAAGATTCTTAGCCGCCTCTTTGAGATTTTCTAAACACCTCCACAAATAGTTCCCATTGGTGGCGTAAGTATCTGCAAATTGGTTCACCACTAACTGCGAATCAGAATGAGCATGCAAACGAATGATTCCAATTTCAACAGCCAAGTTAATACCAAATATTAAGGCTTCATACTCGGCGACGTTGTTAGTTCCGGGGAAGCGCAACTTTACAGCATATTCATGTTCTTCACCAGACTTCTTTCTTTAAAATAAACACCGATACCGGCTCGCCCTGCAGACACCGATCCATCTACAAAAGCGTCCCAGTACTCCTGAATACCCAACTCTTCCGACCGATTCATCTCTACTATGAAATCCACTAACACCTGGGCATTTAACGCTCGCCTAGAGATATACTCTATCTGATACTGGCCCAATTCGATATTCCACTTTGCTAGCCTACCTGAGGCATCAATCTTTGATAACACACTTCGGATAGGCTGATCTGTTAAGACTGCAATATGATGTCCTTGAAAAAAGTGCCTCAATTTCCTCGAGGCGACTATCAGAGCTAATACGAACTTCTCTAGAGCAATATATCGGGACTCCGCTCCCTTCAATTTCCTGCTCACATAATATATCGGTCTATGTTCTTTATCGCTAAGTCTGACTAACGCGGCGCTCACTGCCTCTTTTGTCACTGCCAAATATAAACCCAATGGTTCCTCCTGTGAAGGCGGTGACATAAACGGTGGTTTACTCAGATAATCTTTCAAACTCTCCAAAGCCCTGCTACATTCGTCGTCTCAATACAAAAGGTTCGTCTTACGTAAAACCTTAAAAAATGGCAAACTTCTCTCTGCTGATTGCGAAATGAAGCGATTCAATGAGGCCAATCTTCCAGTTAGCCTTTGAACTTCCCTAACAGTCGTCGGAGAGGACATTTCCTGGATAGCTGTTATCTTGTCAGGATTCATTTCAATTCCTCTCTCAGATACCATAAAGCAGAGGAACTTGCCTCCTTTCACACAAAACGCACACTTAAGCGGATTCAATTTGATGAGAACTCTAGGATCGGGTACCTTGTGATGGGTAAGGCCCAGCAAAGATTGGACCAATTCAAATGGCGAAAATGAATCCCTATAGCCCATTTTATACCTCCAATGAAGAGCGGCCCGATGTTCAACTGGAGGACCGAAGCTGGCCTTGACAGAATAAAGCATTTTCTGCCAGCTGGCACCTGGGTTCGGTCCGAGCAGTTACAACTCACGTTTACCACGCTTCGGGCCTCCCCACGTTTACCACTCTTCGGGCCCGATCACGCAGGCCACGCCTCGGTCCCAACCTCGTTTTACATCCCGCGATAACAACCTCTAACAAACCTGTCAGAGGCGGTTACGGAGCGTGATTTACACATGCTATGAACTCTATAAATACAGGGCAAGACGACGGAAATAGGAGGACCCTTTGGACGCGGAAGAACAGGCTGTTACCATGCCGGAATTCTTACCGCTTTCTTTACCTTGTCATTTTCATTAGCCTCTCTTGTATTGACTATGAGTTATTTCATTAGTGAACAGGCTAAGAGCATAATCAGCTCTTAGTCGAGTGGTTTTCACCCCAATTCTTGGGGTTTCCACTATATATCACCGTGCACTTACTTTATTTCCAGCTTTTGATCGTCTTCCAAACGTAAAATAAATCAGAACCGAGTTCGTTTGTTGAACAAACCGGACGACTGTTGGTACCCCCTAAAAATAGACAATAACAGTTTGGCGCCGTCCGTGGGGACGATTCTCTAATCCCATTTGAGTTTTCTACCAGGGATAGGATAATCAAAGGCATGGCGACTGGAACTCCGACGAATAATAGTGACGTGCTTCCCGACAGTCTTCCAGCACCAACATTCACTTTACAGGATTTGGAAGCTGTCGTAAGGAAGGTGGTACTGGAAATTACGTCGGAGAAAAGTGNGCCCCGTCCGGGGCCGAAATGACCCGAAACATCTCAAAATGCTTACAGAAGCTTTATACGGGGCCCGGCGAGCCAGAATTGCGAGAATACCACTTGAGAATGCCATCCGATAAAAATATGAAAATACCGAAGATACTAATAACCACGTCGGACGAGCCCCCGGGTAAGGATAAACACAAGGGAATATACCCGGGTAATATCAATAGTCCCCTGGTTTTCAGATTCAGAGTCTGAGTCGTAAACCATATGTCAACAGCTCGTCCCGAAAGCCGATTATCGTTCTGGAGCCCAGCCGAGGAAATCCTTAGCACGGTTGAAATTCTCTCGTCGATACGATCGTTTTGACACTAAGTACGTCAGATTCTGAGCTCGGGTGAAAATTTCGGGATTTTCCGACTCGGGATTCTGCCCCTATAAATACGCTGTTCGCTCCTCACAATTCACTCTCTCGCGCGGACTCCTGGACACTCGCGATCAATCGCACTTTCGCGACCAACCGTATTACTGTGACATTCGCGACAAATCATCACACTGTACCACTCGCGACATATCGTATTACTGTTGCACTCGCGACCAAATAATCAGTAAGTCGCGACTCGCAGATTAGACCTATAACTTAACCCAGGATCACTGTGCTACTCGCGACGATAACTCGCGAGTACTGTACCATTCGCGACGAAACTTTAATTGGTCGCGACTCGGACTTAAAACTTGTAAAATTAATTTCAAAAAATAAATTTGAATTTAAATTTACCAATGTCTTCCGATCGCACCGAATCTTCGGGCACTGCCACCTCATCCTCAAATCATTCGGACTCCTCATCCAATCCGGGGAGTTTCGATTCGAGCTCAGCCCATTTTCCTCCTTGTCTTTCCACTGTAAATTCTTATTTTTTCGAGAGGGTAACTCATCTTGAAAACACCCTCGGCCCTCAAAGCTCCGCGGTTAAAGCCCTTAAGTCCTTTAACCAACCTCATAGCATGCATGCTCGGAAGTGAAGATCGATTCTTGAGCGATATTATTTCCCTTCCGACTGTGTGCTATATCAACCTGAACCTAGCGACCGTCTCTTGACTCCTCCGATCGCCACCCACACTGTTTCTCTTGAACACTTAGAATGTGGCCTTCGCTTCCCTCTTCATCCTTTCCTTGTAGAATTGATATCGCATCTACAACTTCATCTTTTTCAACTAACCCCAAACTCAGTTTCTCTTGTCGTCGCCTTCATAATATTTATGGAGGTGAATTGTATCCCTCCAACTATAGACCTTTTCTTCCAAATATTCTATATCGGTGCTGCGTCAATTTTGGTGCCCAGGTTGTATATTTTTCCGCCCGCGCCACAAGACGAGCCCGTTCCCTTTTTCTGCACCCCACTCCAACCATGACTGGAAGAAACATTTCTTCTTAGTTTGCGAGGTGGGGGATACGGCGCTGTCTCCCTTGAGCCTTCCTTGGCGGTTCCCCTTTGAAGGGGAACCATTTTTTCCTGAAGCCTACGGCCCTCTTCCTCGGGTGGCCCTTCCGAGACCTCAGAGGAAGACACTCCTCGATTGCTCTAGGTCTAACGGCGCTGATTGGACCGTGAAGACCTTATTTTATGCCCCGATCTTGGTTGCTTTCAACCTCCTTCCGGTCCCCCCCCATTTTAGTAGAGAACTACTAGGTATCTGAACCGTATATTCATATAGGGGCTGAATTTGATAACTCTTCTTTGATAGGATCGAAACTTAGGAACTTGATTTAACTTGTTTCAAATTTCAACTTCGCGTTTCTCACTTAACTTACGTGTTTTGCAGATAACATAATGGCTCCAGCTAAGGATCCAACAAAGAAGGGGGACCGGCTGAATTTCCTCCGTGACCTTCTTGCGGAGGATGATGAGCTCATCTTCGAGGCGCCACCGAGGACTCGTAACCGAACTGCCGCGGCCGAGCTGGCGTCAAGTTTACAAGAATCGGCATCCCCAACTGGGGAAATAAGATGCGACATTCCTCCACCACTACAACCTGCTGCAACGGTGGCCGATCCCAAGCCGGTAAATGAGGAGCCGGCTGCAGCAATTCCTGAGAGTCCCGAAGACCTAATCCCCTTGTCTCGGCGATTAGGATATGCGGTTGAGGAGCCCACCCCCGATGAAGGCATGTACGACTTTGCCGAAACCTTAGTGGATATCATCGGGGACGAAGAGGAGGGCAAGATTAGCGAGGACCAACCGATGGACCCGGTGGTGGAGGAAATATGTCAAGAAACTCGTTCGGAGGGAAGGACCAGTCAGGTGTCTCGCTTGGACAAGGGGAAAAGACCGGTGGAGGAGCCCACCGTCTTCGAGATCGCGGAACCCAACAGAAAGAGTGGGTTAACCCTCGATTTTATCGATGCCTTCCGTATAGATGACATCCCGAGGCTGACGGTTAAGGAATGGCTCGATATGGTGCGCCGGGCCGGCTTTGTGTTGATAAAGGACGGACTCACCTTCCGAATTCCGAGGTGCGACAATGTGTCGAGTCGGCTGGCCCTGGCATACTTGGAGCGGAACCCAGAGTTGCCGCCTCGTGGTCGAGATGACCACACAGTGTTTACCGACATCGGTCGGTTAATGAGTCAAACCGCGACGATGCGTCGCGCCATTGGGGAGGTTCGTCGCGACACTAACGATGATTTCTTTATAACTTTATCCTTTACACTGTATATACTAACCCTTCTTGTTTTCATTTCAGATGGAGCGCACTATAATCGAGTTGGGCACCGCAGCTACAGTAGGGGAATACTGTATGCTTAGGCATTCGGAGCTCGACTCGCCAGACGTTATCGGGGAGCAAACCAGAAAGGCGGCGGAGAAGCTGATGCAGAATCAGCGAGATAAGCATGCTCAGGAGATGGCAGCGCTCCGAGAAGAGCATAGCAAGGCGATCGAGTCTCTACTTCAAGCTCATCGCAGCGAGCTAATGGAGAACTCCGCCTTCCACATCGGGCAAAGGCACGCCTTTGAGCAATCCATAGAAACCCTCAAGGTGAATGAGAAGTACGCACAGGACAAACTGAAGGAAATCCGAGAGCAAACTGAGGAGAAACTGAGGAAGGTCAAAGAAGAAAACGCGGCAGACAAAAAAGCTCTCGGGAAAGCTGTGGAGGAGGTCAAAGAACTTACAACATAGAATGGAGGCCTCCAGTCTATCATCGATCGACTCCGGGCACGAATCGCCAAGCTGCCGTCCCAGATTAATGACTACTTCCGGAAGCTAATATGGGAGTACACAGTTCACTCCCCTACTTTCCGGAATCTGGGGGCGGTAGCTCATGCCAAGTCGAATGTCCTGTACTTCTTACGGGGGAGTGTCCAGACGCAACGAATCCTGGGCATATCCCTGACCGCTGAGGAGAAAAAGAAGCTCGATCCCAAACTCAACGGGAAGTTCGAGTCTATATCCGGTGAGGGCATGTTGGATTGCTCACAGGATCTGTTCGGGGCGTTACATTTTAGCTTGGATGAAGATCTTCACCATCAACTTTACTCGGAGGATATCGAGATAGAGGAGGGTCCATCTCCGGACGCGTTTAGGAGGTTGGCTACTTTATTCCCGGAGCCAATGGGCCCTCTCGTGGCGGAGCTCCTGAAAGATGACGATGTAATGGCGGCGTATAATCCTCAAATATATACCCCCGCTAGTGTGACTGGAGCTCGGGAGCGTCACGAAGATGAAATGGCGAGGTTTGCAGCTGCCAAACCTCCATCCTCCCAAAGAATAAAGCTGGTGAAAAAGCGCCCCAGCGGGCCTGGTGAAGGCTCAGGCTCCCAGAAGAAGAAGAAATAAACTTCTACATCTGATTTCTTCGATTTTTGTATCCTCTCCTCATTTTGTATTCCCCGTGTATATAAAATTTGTTTTTTATTTACCTTTCAATTCTTCCGCTGTATTTTCGAATAAAGAACCATACTCTAAATAATGCAAACTCTCTTCTTCTCAACTTTATTTTCTCGCCACATTCTTCAAGAAATATATAATTCCGAATAATCCACCTCGAGAAATAACCGTTCTTTCACATAAGAATATATGTGAAAGAACCATACTCTGAATAATGCAAACTCTCATATTCTCCACTTTATTTTCTCGCCACATTCTTCAAGAAATATATAATTCGAGATAATTCACATCAAGAAATAACCCTTCGAGTTAATAAGAATATATGTGAATCTCCGATGTGGATGCGCAACAATAGCGCATATAATAATAATCAGGATGCGTAGAAGTCCCCAGTGTGGCGGAGCTTGTATCGGTCTGCGATAACTTCTAAGGCGAACGCCTCAATGAAATGAGTAGATACTCAAAATAAGTCCACCGTTCTGCATTTACCAATATATCTTTGCCATCGGTATACACTTACACCTGGGGTCGTCACACTTTCGCCACCGGTATATACTTGCACCCGGGGCCGTCATACTTTCGCCGCCGGTATATACTTGCACCCGGGGCCGTCATACTTTCGGCGCCGGTATATACTTGCACCCGGGGCCATCACACTTACTCGGCCCATCCATAAGACGGCGCCGTAGTACATTTGACCCGTTCATAAAACGGTGTCATTCGGCCCGTCCATAAGACGGTGCCATGCGGAAAAGGACCAGCCTCCGGCGAGGGCGCGACCCCCGTCGGCGTGTCATGGAGGAGTCAGGTATATACTTGCACCCTGATTTGCCACGGAAATATACATCACAACAAACAGGCCTCTTAACATATTCCAACAGTCATTATGTATAGACGGTTCTGCCGCGGACAGGAAGACTCATCACGTTCAAAATATTTTGACACAGTATTTAATTTGACGAGTTTGAAAATGATCGACTATAGGACAGGTGGTACATTGCGTTTCTAATCTAATTTATTTAATTTATTCCATCCTCCTTCGTACTAAAACGCAATGGACCTACTCCTACCTTACCAGTCCCCTAGTCGATTGGATTCATGTCGTCAAAAAAGATACTTAAAAATTTAGAATATGACCACAAAAAGAGGGGAAATTTTATTTTCAAAAAGATCAATGAGTCACGTCTATACATAATACTTGCGCAAATTGGAAANGTGACCGAAGCTTCTTGTCCGCAAGGTTCCCAAGTTGCAGTGACCGTTCTGACGAGTCAGATGCTCCTGCACTTGCCTAGCCCCATGGATGAGTCGTGATTCTCCCAGAACTCATTACGAACTAAGACATTCCCTTCAACGGCATTAAGTCTTTAGGGATGGCCTTTTGTACCTATGAAATCTGCTACAACGAAAGGAATGATAGTCAGCATATCGAAACATAAGATCGGTCCTAACATAAGACGTATTATGAGCCAAGCTTAGCCAGTGAAACCTAAGGGACTTTAATAGAACCAAGGTACGGCGAAAGCCCGTAAAAACTCATAATTAACGCAGACTACGCCTATTCAATTAAGTAATGATTCCAAGAACGGAATAACAGTGACCCATACACCATGTAAAACGACTGATCCAATCAAAATTGACGTAAATAAACTAAATATAACGTCTGTGACCGATGGTTGACACCCTGTAAGTGTCCCCGTTCTTATACTTGTTAGTTTATTCTGAAGTTAAGATAAACTACTTCGTTAAGTTAAAACTTGTTAGTTTATTCCGAAGTTAGTTATATCAGTTCACTCTGGTAATCAAAACAACTAAAGCTGAAGGAAAAGGGAGGAAAATTTTATATTAAACAAAAAAGAACGGCATATACAAAGTTAATATGCCGCTTCAGCTCTTCCTCTTGATCGGCCACCTTCTGGTTGACCGCTTTCTCCATCTCTTCAAAGAGATAGAAGAAAGGGTCCTCTTCCACCACAGGCTCTTCCAAAGTTGGAATGACCTGAAACTTGCCATCCTTCTCCAGTGGCTCGATCGCCTTCCATCGCTCGTCCGAGGGGGAGAGCCCGAACGTATGGATAACTTGCTCTCGGATGTTATCCAGATACTTTGCAGTGTAAACCCCATGTATGTTATCCGCTAAAGCGAACAACAACGGGGACTGAGCGAACCCCAGAACTGCTACCCGAACCGAACCTTCAGATGAAGTGCGGGCCCTCGTCAATTCTTCATCCAAGGACGCTTTTTTTTCTTGGGCCCTAAGGAGAAGCTCATTCAGCTTATTCCTTTTCTCCTGGGCCTGACCTTGGACTTGGTTGATTTCTTCGTCTTTGGCCCGCAACTTGGCCTCTAGGTCGTCTATTCGCCCCTGAGCCGTTTGCCCCACCTTCTCCATCTCAGCAACTTTATCTGCTAAGAGGGAGACCTCCGTCCCTACTCTTAGCAGCTCATTATCCAATCGGTCACGGTCCTCCCGTACCGTGAACAATTCCCCATGCTTGATCTCAACTTGCCTTTTTGCAAGGTCAAGTTGGTCTTGGACTTTATGGGACACAACGCTATCACCTTGGTATTTCTCCATGGTAATAGCCGTTGTAAAAGCTTTCATTAACATCTGCAAAAGACCACACATTGTTAAAAATAAAGCTTCGGGCCTCCAAGTTAAGCCAAAGTTACCTTAGATGTGAGGTCGATGAAGCTTTCCATAATATCTTCCCCAGATACGTACATTTGGACGTTATCCGGGTTCTGCTCCCCAAAAGGCGGAAGTCCTTCACAAAGGCACTCCGCCAGGAAGATAACTTCCTCCCCTTGTTGAACCTGTCCAACAGGTCCAGGGCAACTCCCCAATCGGAGTTGGTCTTCGGGCCCTACCCAGGTTCTTTCAAAACGATCCCCTTATTGGGGACCGGAGCGCGGCCCCCCTTCTTCAGCCTCTTCGGCTCCTGCGGGGCTTCCACTTCGGTCACCCTCATCCATTTTCCTAAGGGGACTGGTAGCAGGGAGACGTTCGGCTTAAGCTGAGGGCCGGGGAGAACCTTCTCCATGGGAACGGCTCCCTGCAGCAACAAAGTAATAGTCTTAGTGTTAATAAAAAAGCTGTTACCGATTTGATAGAGGCTGGATAAGCTCAAAGAACGAATCCGAGCCTTTATCACCTCCTCTAAAACTCCAAATACCCGAAACGCAGGCTCCTCTCCGCTTGAGGACTGCCCGGTGCAGCGAAGTGTCAACGTGCCAGTGCTGGTTGTTTGGATCGGGGGGTTCCCTGACATCGAAGGGACCACCGTGCCCCCCGTCGCCGATTCACTTGCTTCGGCGTTGCCCGATGCTTCCCTTTGTCCCTCAGAAGGACGGACCGAAGTAGCTGCCATACGTTTAAAACGTGCGCTCGGCATCGTCTCAGTTGAATCTGCAAAACAAATACATAAGGATCAGGAAAGATTAAAACATAAACACTATTTCATACCCGATCCTTCTGATGGATCTGAATCTGAACTAGAAGATAAAACCCCATTCAGGGCTGGGACTCCGGTCCTACCCGCAACACCCATCTCTATTAATCTTCTCTCCCGAAGCAGATCTATTTGCTTAAGGCGTGCTTCGGGAGGGGGGAACAACGCAAGTGTTCTTGCGGTGTCCGTGCGAGAGGGGTTGAACCTGCTTCGGTCCAACTGCCCTATGCGTGGGTGAGTTATGCGTGGCCATACTTTCAACAGATCTTCTTTCGGAACTGTCATCCACACATAACAAGCCTCCCACGCATGAAGAGACTCCTCTTTATCTACAATTGCGCACTCTTTGGTGCGCACCGCTATGTAATACAACTTACGACACCCCAACAAACTTTTTCCCTTTCGGGACCCAACCAAGAACAGGTTCAAGAAGTGTTCTAAGGTTGGGGCCCGATTCTGTTGGTGAATATAAAAAATGAACGCTACAATATATACATAACTGCCCGGGAATAACGTAAAAGTGGGGCAGTGGATTTCTTTAAACACGGCCGCTACAAAAGGATGTAGCGGAAAACGAAGCCCGCACTTTTAAGAGGCGTAGCTAACCGGAATAGCAGACGCCGGCACATTCATCTCCGCCGGAAGGAAACAGGGAATGTCTTCCCGTCCCTTCCAAATAGAGTAATGTGCCGGGATTGAAAACTTAGACCTAAACTCCTCAATGTCCAACTCAGACATAGAAGGATAACGCATTTTATGAGGAGCCATGAAAATATACCTTAGAAAAAGCGAATTGAAGAGGGTTGGACGAAAGAGCGATTTTGGGCACAAGAACTTGCTGCGATTTTCTCTTCGCGAAAATGACGATGAGAAGAAATAGTGCCCTAAATCCTGATTTAAATATTAATCTCCCAGCCAATGACGTGCCGCCACGTAATACTGCCCAAGACTGTGACAGTACGGAGCGCACTCATCATGCCTCTTGAACTACCGAAGGTGAAGAGGCGCGGGTTAGGATATTAGTATTTAAAGAATAACGAAAATAAAAGTATAATTTAAATATACGTTATTAGCTCTTAAGCGTGATCGATCCATACGCTAAGGCAAACTTCGGTCCCCTGGACTCTCACTACTTACAGGTACGGTCCCTTGTTCTCATGAATGTGCAAACATCATGTGATCGGCCTTGTATCACCTCTGCGATTGGCAATCAAGCCCGAGGGGTTAGTGATGAGAACTCTAGGACCGGGTACATTGTGATGGGTAAGGCCCAGCAACGATTGGACCAATTCAAATGGCGAAAATGAATCTCTATAGCCCATTTTATACCTCCAATGAAGAGTGGCCCGATGTTCAACTGGAGGACCGAAGCTGGCCTTGACAAAATAAAGCGTTTTCTGCCAGCTGGCACCTGGGTTCGGTCGGAGCAGTTACAACTCACGTTTACCATGCTTCGGGCCTCCCCACGTTTACCACGCTTCGGGCCCGATCACGCAGGCCACGCCTCGGTCCCAAGCTCGTTTTACATCCCGCGATAACAACCTCTAACAAACCTGTCAGAGGCGGTTACGGAGCGTGATTTACACACGCTATGAAATCTATAAATACAGGGCAAGACGACGGAAATATGAGGACCCTTTGGACGCGGAAGAACAGACTGTTACCCTGCCGGAATTCTTACCGCTTTCTTTACCTTGTCATTTTCATTAGCCTCTCTTGTATTGACTATGAGTTATTTCATTAGTGAACAGGCTAAGAGCAAAATCAGCTTTTAGTCGAGTGGTTTTCACCTCAATTCTTGGGGTTTCCACTATATATCGCCGTTCACTTAATTTATTTCCAGCTTTTGATCGTCTTCCACTTAAAATAAATCAGAACCGAGTTCGTTTGTTGAACGAACCGGACGACTGTTGGTACCCCCTAAAAAGGGACCATAACACAATTTCATTCTATACTTTCTCAGTACTCCGAAACAATCATTCAAATACTGGATGTGGTTATCCCCATGCTTACTCTTTATCAATATATCGTCGATATAAACCTCCAAAGATTTTCCGATCATATCTTTGAACATCGAATTCATTAAACGTTGATAGGTGGCCCCAGCATTTTTTAACCCAAATGGCATAACTCTATAGCAAAAAATGCCTTTATTTGTCATAAATGAAGTAAACAACTTGTCCTCACAATGCATAAAAATTTGATTATATCCCTTAAAAGCATCTAACATACTAAGGAATTCAAAGCCACAGGCCGCATCCACCATCATGTCAATGGCCGGCAGCGGATACGGATCCTTCGGGCATGCTTTATTCAAATAAGTAAAATCAATGCAAACTCTCCAGCCACCATTCGACTTTGGACCACCACTGGATTCGCGACCCAATCCGCATATCTAACAGGCTCTATGAATTCTGCGTGAAACAAACTTTCCACCTCCTCATCAATCGCTTTCTCTTTCTCAGGGGAAAAATTCCTCTTCTTCTGATGAACTGGTCGCACATAGGGGTTAACATTGAGTCTATGAGAACAAACTTTGGGATCAACCCCCACATAATCCTGATAAGACCAAGCGAAAACATCTATATTACTTTGCAAAAAAGAAATTACCTCCTTCTCAACCTCTGGTGACAACTGGGAACCGATCTTCACTGTCTTTTCAAGATTACCGGGGAATAAAGGCACTGTCTTGATTCCCAAATGCTCCATCTTCATATCGTTCTCTTTAAACTTCCTAAGAGACGGTCCGTCATTTGTATCAAGAACTTTATCGGACAAGAATTCCACCATACAAACAGGTAACTTCGCTTTTGATCCGTCCATACCACTTCTACACATCACATTATAACAAGAGCGCGCTAGCTCTTGATCTCCCTTCATCTTCCCAACCCCTAACGGTGTTGGGAACTTCATCATCAAATGTGGTTGAGATACCACAGCTCCAAATAGGTTCAAACAACTTCTCACAAGGATCGCATTATAAGGGAGTATAGGGTGATCCACCACTACAAATTCCACCATCAAAGTTCTTGATATTTCGGGATCGCCCAAGGTTACCGGCAGAAAGACAGATCCCTCAGCCTCAACATCGCTATTATTAAAACCAACTAACTTTGTGTGCACGGGCTGGAGTTGGGTGGTTCCTTTCAATGCCATCTGCTCAAAGGCCGCAAGAGTTAATATGTTGGTAGCAGCTCCGGTGTTGACTAACACTCGAGAAACATGATGATTCGCAATAATAGGGGAGACAACCAATGCATCATCTTGTGGGGAGAAAACCCAGATAAATCCTCTGGTCCAAATGATATTGTCATTTTATCCAAATCCGTTAACTGGACCATGTTCACTTCCATAAAGCGCCCCTTCTGATGAAATGCCTGATAAGAACGTTTGCGGGCGCGGTTCGAATCGCCGACACTTTTTCCCCCACGATAGTCATAATGTTGGGGCCTAGATTACCCCATCTTGGTTAAGAGTTCTCAACATTCAAAATAGGTTGACCTTGGTTGGGGTCAGCCGGAGGAGGAGGTAGTGCTTGTTGATTCGCGGGAGCTGGTGGGTAAGCTTCATATCTGTACTCCTGTTGATTTCTATGGGTTGATTTCTGCCGCGGCCACGATAATGGTTTTCTCTCCTTCCACCTCTCTGATTCTGTCTACCACCATTAAAGAATCATCTCTGGCCACCTCCTTGACGCTGGCCACGCTGTCCTCCATATCCACGTCCTCTTACANCGTTGATAGGTGGCCCCAGCATTTTTTAACCCAAATGGCATAACTCTATAGCAAAAAATGCCTTTATTTGTCATAAATGAAGTAAACAACTTGTCCTCACAATGCATAAAAATTTGATTATATCCCTTAAAAGCATCTAACATACTAAGGAATTCAAAGCCACAGGCCGCATCCACCATCATGTCAATGGCCGGCAGCGGATACGGATCCTTCGGGCATGCTTTATTCAAATAAGTAAAATCAATGCAAACTCTCCAGCCACCATTCGACTTTGGACCACCACTGGATTCGCGACCCAATCCGCATATCTAACAGGCTCTATGAATTCTGCGTGAAACAAACTTTCCACCTCCTCATCAATCGCTTTCTCTTTCTCAGGGGAAAAATTCCTCTTCTTCTGATGAACTGGTCGCACATAGGGGTTAACATTGAGTCTATGAGAACAAACTTTGGGATCAACCGGAGGAGGAGGTAGTGCTTGTTGATTCGCGGGAGCTGGTGGGTAAGCTTCATATCTGTACTCCTGTTGATTTCTATGGGTTGATTTCTGCCGCGGCCACGATAATGGTTTTCTCTCCTTCCACCTCTCTGATTCTGTCTACCAACGTTAAAGAATCCCCTCTGGCCACCTCCTTGACGTTGGCAACGCTGTCCTCCATATCCACGTCCTCTTGCATTTAGCCGTGGCGCATCGGCCCTTGGGGGTTTAGGTGTCGTCCCCTTCGAGACACTTATATCAATCTTTCCCAACTTAGACTCAGGTAGAGCCTCCACAGTACTGATCAGTTCATCAAGCTGGCCCAACTCTAGCAACCTTTCTACCTCAGACATTAATTCTCGACAATCATTTGTTGCATGTCCAAAACTCCGATGATAACGACAAAATACTTGGGACTCGTAAGTCCCCAGCGTTGGTTCTTGCAAGGGAGGGGGATAATGAAGAGATCCATCATTCTTTTGCTCAATGATGGCAAAAATCTGTTCATAATTGTACGTAGGGAAAACCTCTCAAAACGCCTACAAAAATTGTATATGGGGCCCAACGAGCCTGAATTATGAGAATACCCCCTGAGAGTGCCTCGCGATAGACATATGAAAATACCGAAAACACTACGTAACCATGTCGAACGAGCCCCCAGGTAAGGATAAATACAAGAGAATATACCCGGGTAATATCACAACTGATATGTTTTCATTCGGTAAACTAGCAATTGACTGAGATTCTACGATCGGTAATTCATCGATCAATATGTTCGCCTCTCAAGTCCAACCATAAGGTTTCGACTTGAAATGACCTGAACCAGCTCCAATATCTTGTTGGAATTATAGAATTTGGCCGAAATTACAACGAGGGAGGGTAAACAAACGGAATTAAGGGAAGGAACCAACATATTTAAAAGATTTGAACAAGTCATTATGTGATAGAATTCCCACCCTTATAAATCTAATTAATCTAACTTCTTTTTAGCAATGTGGGATAAATTCAACACTTCCCCTTGTTAAATTTCTAGAGCCGGGTCAATTACGTGGTAAGTGTACTCATATATAACGTATAAGAGGGAGAAGACCACACCATAATAGATTTGAATAAATCATTTACTATGGTCCACTTTCACTCTTATAAACCAATCAAATCAGCTTTCATTTTCCAATGTGGGACAATAACCACTATTTCAACACACCCCTTCAAGTCCAACCACCTCACAAGTTGGACTTGACAATTCAAATAGACAGAATACCAATTGATCAATATCATTATGTCGGACTAACCCTTGGCAAAGTCACCCGGTATTTTTCCGAACCTGCTCCAATACCATGTGAAATTTCTAGAGTCGGGTCAATTACGTGGGGAGTGTGCTCGGATATAACGTATAAGAGATGGGAGATCACACCTTAAAATACTTGAACAAATCATTTATTATTGTCTATTTTCACTCTTATAAACCAAATAGATCAACTGTCATTTTCCAATTTGGAACAATAACCACTATTTCAACATATAAAAATTGAAATGAGTTTTCATTTTTTAGTTGAAAAATTTTCTTTAATAAAGTATGATCGTTTTACGGATTTTGTTGGTGATGAGCTAAAGGTGTAGATGAGAAGGAACGAAGTCGTCTGTGGTCCGTAGTCCAAGTCGTGTCATTCGTTTTGAATTTAGAGAAAAACACATGTTTGTCTATTGTTAGCTTACTAACCCCGTTTTAAGTTGAATGTTTTTCTTTAATTTTTTTGTTGCCCCATGAACCAGTTCATCAGAGTTTGTAGGCGTTACAACTGGGGAAGGATGGCGATTGTCTTTTTGACGACGAGATGTCAAATATAAGTAAAACATATAGTTAGAAGGACATTGCCGATATGTTATTGTCGATCGAGATTGAAGAATGACTAATTAGTACATTCACTTTCTTTACCTTGATTTTATCTTAGACATTCTCAAGTTTCCTATTCTGTTTTCTTGACGAGCGTAGTAGAGAGGAAGTAGCAAAAATTGTGATACTACAAAATATAGGATTGTTATCGCTGCTAAAAATCCGCAATAACAAAATTTAGACCCCCATTTCCGGGTAGAGGTCGAACGAAAAAGTAATACGAAAGCAAGAAGTAAAAAGACACGATTTTTGTAGGTGGAAAACCTTTATGTAAAAGAATGGATAAAAAACCACCCCGACCGTAGCCTTTGAATCCACTATAAACGTCAAGTTCGTAGATTTACAATAGGAGAACATGATTTAGAAAACAAAAGAAAAAAGATCATGTTTTGATGGCCGTGGTCGTAGGTTTCCCGGGCGAAAAAGAAGTGAATAGCTGCCTCCTCATTTGGTCAAGAATCCAAGCCCCTTTTTCTTTCTTTAGCAATGTTTATATAGATGATTAGTCCAGTCAATTATAACTCTCTCGGCCCATCAATAATGAAGTCCAATAAATAATAATCCATTAATATTTAAATTAAATATAAAGATTCATTAAATAAGTAACCCGGTCGAATACCACAAAGCTATAACAAAGTCAATCATCAAATATCTCGATCTTTTAAATACCATCATCTTCTTCAATAACGACTATATAGAAATAGATACATTCTCAAATAATAAATTCGCATGGCGATATTAGAAATCCTCTGATTTGTGTAGTTGAAGTATTCGAGTACACAAATCATAAATTGCATTGACAATATTGTTGCAATAAACTCACAATAGTAATATCAGATTTTGTAAATAAAAATCCTATCATTTTAATTAGAACCAACCAAACATGAGTGAATAAGCATATCTTAAATAAATAAATATTATGAATGAATACTATCATCTCAGAAACTTCATATATACTTCTAAGATTATGAGTGCGAATTTTATCTTCTTATTACTGAACTTGGCAGTATACTTATCCAAAATCTCTCTCTCTGAACTCTGTAACACTTCTTTGATAACTTTTTGTTTCATTTGTTGTCTTAAAATTTCTGATAGTTTCCGACAATCGATAAGACTTCTGGTATGTGAGAATATTTTGATATGTCCGAATAAACTATTTCACAATTCCTCATATAATAAGTATAATTTTCCGAACACAAATAATAAAATATTCATTGTTGTTGGAGGTCATAACTGAGAGTCTCCAATAATAAATAAAATTTAGTGAAGTCCACGCCATAAGACAATCATTTGATCATCTTAGTCGTAAATGAAAATATATTATCTTAAATAATGAAATTCATGTCGGTGTACCATCACTTGGTAATCCTGATTGTAAAAGAAAATATCAGATCATAAATTAGAAAAATCATTCCATAATACAATAAGAATACCGCTTATCCATTTTGTTATGCCACGAAAATGCCAAGTCATAAAGAGAATCCATGAAATCCCAGTATTGGTCCTCAAAAATCGCCCAACACCCCTTACTTAGATTGGGTATAATCCCGTATAGGCAGATCCAGTACCTTGGCTTAGGTGGGCTTTAGAGGGGTACGGAGAAGGCAAATGTCTTTTCACGGATCTCAATAAACATCCAATATCGCCCTCACTTATGGGTCTCAACAAGCACCCAACAATCACGGGCCTCAACTAGCGCCCCACTTAACTTCATATGATCGGGTCTCAACAAGCACCCGTGGGCCTCAAGTAACGGCCATCACGTTTACCTTTAGGGTGTAAACTTGCACCCGGAATCAATACACTTTCCCTCCGGTATGAACTTTCACCTGGGGTCATCACACTTTCCCACCGGTATAAACTTGCACCCAGGGTCATCAAACTTTCCCTCCGGTATAAACTTGCACCAGGGCTCATCTCACTTTCCCACCAGTATAAACTTGCACCTGGGGTCATCATACTTTCCCTCCGGTATAAACTTGCACCCGGNGAGAGATACGGGAACGAAAGAACGTAAAAGGGAACGAAAAATAGAAAAGTAAAGAAAAGTAAAGAAAAAGATAAAAGAGGGGTCAAAAGCAAAAGAAGGAGGGGTCAAAGTGTGAATAAGAAAAGTTAGGATGTCTATAAATAGGGGTGAGGAGGCCCAAAAACGAGTTAATCATCATTAAGACCCGAAAATCCGAAAATACCCGCAAAGAAGGAAATTATCGCGAATTTTTCCCATGCATGCATTTTATCGCGGATTTTTGGATGAGCAAATTGTCGCGGAAATTGAACGTGTGTAAATTATCGCAGAAATCGTTATCAGTGCAGTATTATCGCGGATTTGATGATGAAGAGAATTATCCCGGATTTTCTTGATGAATAGAAATGTCGCGGAATTTGGTTCCAAGAGTAAAATTATCGCGGATTTGGAGTTTCAGCATAGAATTATCGCGAATTTCCAGGAAAGAAGTAAATTGTCGCGGAAATACTAAGTTTAAGTGTTTTCGTCGCGTCGCGACGTCGGATCGTGGGAGGAAAGGAACACGTAAAGTCTACGGTAACCATATAGTTAACAATAGGATAATAACGTTGAAATTCGAGTAACCGAAACCTATTACGAAATGCAGGAAAGCGCGGAAAGACTATAGCAAGCGAAAGTAAACGGTAAGCGGAGTAAACGCAATATAGTAACGGAAGGTTCAGACTTAGGGAACGGGATTGGGTTAATAAAGAAGGAAGTAAGGATACGAATGAACGAGATAAATTATAATAAGAATCGGGGTAAGGAAGGATGGACCGTCCGACCGAACCCGGCATCGTGCCTAGTACACGATTCTCCAAAGGAAGGGCATGCCTAATGAAGGGAACGGTAAGTTCCAAAAAGGAAAAGATACGTACGAAGAGGGCAGAACGGATCCGGGTGGAAAAAGGGGTAGCGCCTAAGTACCCACCCGGGGAAGGGAAGCATATGGCCCGTCGAGTCATCCAACAGCTAACGGTTGGCTTGGGCGGGACATGCACCGAGCATGTAATCTCGGCAACAGTAAAGTTAATGAATGATGGGAATGATAAGGGTAAAAGAAGAGGGAAATAAGGAAAACGATTAAGTGGAATGATTCACGTGTGCGTGTTCGGTTTAATTAAGAAAGGAAAAGATAACGTGTAGCGTGTGTGAAGTTTCCTTTAATAAATTGTGACCGCTTTACAGATTTTGTAGGTGACGCGGACGAGGTATGAGAGGGGAATGGGAAGAAGGTCGTCGGTTGTCCGGTAATAGAGTCCGGTCCTTTGGAGAATACTCTAAATTATGTTGATGTATTTTCATGTTTCGAACTATGTTTTAAATTTGCATTCGAATATTTCCGTTTTAATTATCGTATTTTTACAAAACAACTAGGCCCATATTGAGGGCGTTACAAATGGTATCAGAGCGTAACATCGTTACTAAACCGGTAACGGTGCGATCCTACGTAGAAGAGTCTAGGAAAACTCGTAGGAGGACAACCGACCATAGGAAGGGATGGGCATAGAATGTAACGGATGACATGAATAGGAGTAAGATATAACGCAAGTTTAATGTAGGAATGTCGCCTAGAATGAGAGCGCATGGAAACCAAGAAGAGGATAGCAACGCATCAGAATAGGAACCGGCGACAGAGACTCCGGTTGCGGATTCATCGACGCCACTCACGTTTAGTCAGGAAAGCCTCAGGGACCTGTTTCAGACCATGGCAAGTTCCCTAGTTAGAGCAATTAGACAGGGACAGGCGGAGAGGGGAAACTCCGTGCAAATGGAACTAGGGGCAAGGCCCGAAAAGGGTAGGATGCACTACAACGAGGCATTAAAGAAGGCTGGGATGAACAGCTTCACGAGGGATAAGATGGGAGATGCGGAAGCGTGGATTATCCGCCTTGAGGAGAAGTTCGAACTGATCAAAGCCCCAGAGGAGCTTAGGGCAGGATTGGCCCCACTATGGTTCGATGGTAGTACCGCCCGATGGTGGGGGAGTGTGTCGGCCGCATTACTGAAGGATGGGCCTATCTCTTGGGCAAAGTGTAAGAATGCGTTCTTGGATTACTACGTGCCGAAAGGACTTAAGAAAGATAAGAGGGCCGAATTTGACAGACTGACTCAGGGAAACCGCCCCGTTATGGAATACATGCAAGAATTCATTGAGCTAGACAGGTACGCCCCCGAGATCATGGGGAGTGAACAGGAAAAGATGCACCGCTTCACGGAAGGTCTGAATGAGAAAGTGAAATTGACTATGTATGGCCGCGACGATGAAGAATTTTCTAGTTTGGTGGCTGCGGCAGTCCGAGTTGACGGAGTGTTACGGAGAATGGATAAGGAACGCACTAAGAACTCTACAAAGAACGAAGTTCAAGGACGGGGAGAATGGAAAGGAAAGACCACTGCAGAGGGTTTCGGATCGGCACCAGGACTACCGATCAGGCCTGCGTGCACCAAAAGCGGAAAGAACCATTTTGGAGAATGTCGCGCAGGAACTAACAGTTGTTTCAAGTGTGGCCAGGAAGGACATTTTGCCAAGGACTGCCCAAAGAGAAGGAGGATCGAAACCGGGGTAACCGAAAACAGAGTGATGGAAAGAATTACTGGAAATGCTTGAGTGTTTGCTGTGAACAAGGAACAGGCCTCGGAGGCTGAGGACGTCGTCGCAGGTACACTACTTATTAACTGCTTTACAGCTTTCGTATTATTTGACTGTGGGGCGACACACTAGTTTGTGTCGGAGAAGTTAGCAAAACGGTTTGGAATAACGGGAAGTAACGCTAAAATCAAAGTAAAAACACCGGGATCCGAAGCCATGGAGGCAAATAGAATCTACAAAGGGTGCGCGGTAGAAGTGGACACAGTGCGAACAGAGGCAGATTTGATTGAATTAGGGGACATGGGATTCAATGCCATACTAGGAATGGATTGGTTATCTAAGTACGATGGGCAAGTAAGATGTCGGGAACGTACGATCACGTTTAGTACGCCCCGAGAGGGGAGACAGGACATGCTCGGAGAATCAATTACGAGTGAGGAGGAGGAATAGATGGATCGATCGAATTGGCTAGCATTTGTCACAACGGAGAAGGAAGGGACACCATTGGAGTCCCTTCCAGTAGTTTGTGAATACAGCGATGTATTTCCCGACGAGCTGCCGGGGCAACCGCCTCAGAGAGAAGTAGAAATGGGAATAGAACTACTCCCTGGAACGCAACCGATTTCTAAGGCTCCATACCGAATGGCACCCCGAGAAATGCAAGAACTGAAGCAACAGATTGAGTCGCTATTGGAAAAAGGATTTCTAAGGCCAAGCAATTCCCCTTGGGGAGCACCAGTATTGTTTGTTAGAAAGAAAAGCGGCGAGTTAAGATTGTGCTACTACTACCGAGAATTAAACAAGGTCACGATAAAGAATAAGTACCCGTTGCCTAGGATCGACGACTTGTTTGATCAGTTACAATGTGCGAAGGTATTCTCAAAATTAGACTTGATGTCAGGGTATCATCAAGTCCGAGTAAGAGAAGGAGACATACCGAAGACAGCCATTCGAACAAGGTACGGCCATTACGAATGCACGGTGGTACCGTTTGGATTAACTAATGCTCCAGCAATTTTCATGGATTTGATGAATCGGGTGTTTCGTCAATACCTAGACAAGTTTGTGGTGGTGTTCATTGACGACATCCTAGTCTACTCTCGCAACCAGCAAGAACACGAGCAACATCTGAGAATAGTATTACAGACTCTCAGACAAGAGAAGTTATATGCCAAATACAGCAAGTGTAAATTCTGGATGGACAGCATAGCTTTCCTAGGCCACGTCATATCAGCAGGGGGGGTGACAGTAGACCCAACAAAGATAGAAACAGTTACGAATTGGCCAAGGCCGACAAATGCTCGGGAAGTAAGGAGTTTCTTAGGTTTAGCCGGGTACTACCGGAAATTCATCGAAGGGTTCGCAAGGATTGCTAAACCGTTGACAAATTTGACCCGAAAGGAAACGAGGTATACGTGGGATGAGAAATGCGAAGAAAGTTTTGAATGTCTCAAGGCGAAACTGACATCTGCTCCAATACTAGTATTACCCACAGCAGGGCAGGATTTCACGGTATACAGCGACGCTTCGAAAGAAGGACTCGGGTGTGTACTGATGCAAGGGGGGAAAGTTATAGCATATGCATCACGTCAGTTGAAGATACATGAGTTAAATTACCCGACACATGATTTGGAATTAGCCGCGGTAGTATTCGCACTCAAGATTTGGAGACATTACTTGTACGGGGTGAAATGCGAGATTTTCACCGACCACAAGAGTTTGAAGTACCTATTCACCCAGAAGGAACTTAATATGAGACAACGGAGATGGTTGGAACTGATAAAAGATTATGATCTAGACATCCAATATCACCCCGGAAAGGCAAACCAGGTAGCCGATGCATTGAGCAGAAAGACTCATGGTGCGCTAGCCAACACATTGATTAAGGAAATGGAGAGCCTGCAACTGGAAATGGTAGAATCGACCACAGTCATGTTAGGGATGATTACCGCGAAGCCAGGGATACTGGAGGAGGTACTAGAAGCACAGATATCGGACCCTGAGAAACCCGTGACGCGAAAAGGGGGGGACAGAACCGATAAATGGGAAATAAGCAAAGGAAGCGACGGGCTAATCCGAATGAATGAACGTATATGGGTACCAAACAGGCCAGAGTTAAGAAAGAAGATTATGACGGAAGCACACAGTTCAGCATTCTCAGTTCACCCAGGAAGTACTAAGATGTATCGAGACCTAAAGACGCACTGGTGGTGGAATGGAATGAAAAACGAGATTGCCAACTTTGTGGCCAAATGCGAAAACTGCCAACGAGTTAAGGCCGAACACCAACGCCCGGGGGGCGAACTACAACCCTTAGAAATTCCAGAATGGAAATGGGATAGCATCGGCATGGATTTTGTGGTAGGACTACCCAAGAGCCCACGGAAGAACGACGCAATATGGGTAGTGGTTGACCGTCTTACGAAGGCGGCTCACTTTTTAGCAGTCAAGACAACGTACGGAGTGGACAGGCTAGCCCGAATATATGTGGATAACATAGTCAGATTACATGGAGTTCCAGTAAATATCGTGTCAGACAGGGACCCGAGATTCACGTCTAGATTTTGGCAGAGTTTACAGAAATCGCTCGGAACTCAATTATGCATGAGCACAGCCTATCATCCACAGACGGATGGTCAGACCGAGAGAACCAACCAGATTATGGAGGATATGTTACGAGCATGTGTATTGGAATTTAAGGGAGGTTGGGAGGATTTCCTACCGCTAGTGGAGTTTGCGTACAATAACAGCTTTCAGAGCAGCATTGGTATGGCGCCATATGAGGCATTGTACGGGAGGAAGTGTCGTACACCGCTATGTTGGGATGAGGTGGGAGAGAGAACGACCACGGGAACGGAATTAGTGGAAGTCACCATTGAAAAGGTAGCCGTAGTGCGAAAGAACATTAAGGCGGCACAGGACCGATATAAAAGTTGGGCAGACACAAAAAGGAGACCCTTAGAGTTAAAAGTAGGAGATCACGCATACCTAAAAGTATCTCCTATGAAGGGGGTGCTAAGGACCACAAGGACAGGGAAACTGAGCCCCCGGTATATCGGACCATATGAGGTGGAACGAAGGATCGGAAACCTAGCATATCAGCTGAAGCTTCCGGAGGAAATGGGGGGGATACACAACGTGTTCCATGTATCCCAACTGAGGAGAAAGGTGACTGAAGGGATCCAAGAATGTGTGGGGGAACCCATAGAGATAACCCCGGAACTAACGTACGAGGAAGTCCCAGTAAAGATCCTAGGCAGAGAGGAAAGAAGGCTCAGAAACAAACAAATCCCCATGGTGAAGGTACAATGGTCCAATCAAGGAGAAAGGGAAGCTACATGGGAAACGGAACGGGAAATTAGACAGAGAGCGCCGGAGTTAATGGAAGATTGGTACGCACGAGTTTCGGGACGAAACTCAAAATGAGTGGGGAAGGATGTAATAGCCGAGAAAAAGGTATGTCGAAACAAATAGTAGGGAATGTAACGGTAAAGTCTAGACGATAGATAATGAGAGATACGGGAACGAAAGAACGTAAAAGGGAACGAAGAATAGAAAAGTAAAGAAAAAGATAAAGGAGGGGTCAAAAGTAAAGGAAGGAGGGGTCAAAGTGTGAATTAGAAAAGTTAGGATGTCTATAAATAGGAGTGAGGAGGCCCAAAAACGGGTTAATCATCATTAAGACCCGAAAATCCGAAAATTCCCGCAAAGAAGGAAAATTATCGCGAAAATCTCCAAGGCACAAAATTATCGCGAAAAAGTTGAAGGCAAGAATTGTCGCGAAAATTTTGAAGAAGGAAAATTATCGCGAAAATCTCCAAGGCACAAAATTATCGCGAAAAAGTTGAAGGCAAGAATTGTCGCGAAAATTTTGAAGAACAAAAATTGTCGCGAAAATTTACGAAGGCAAAATTGTCGCGAAAATTCACGAAGAGTAAAATTGTCGCGGATTTCCAGTAAGGCATAAATTATCGCGGATTTCATCCCAGTGCAATATTGTCGCGAATTTTAATCCTAGGGTATTATTATCGCGAATTTCAGGGCAGAAGTAGAATTGTCGCGAAAATACTAAGTTCGAGTGTTTTCGTTACGTCCCGAAGTCGGATCGTGGGAGGAAAAGTACACGTGAGGTCTACGGTAACCACATAGTTAACAATAAGATGATAACGTCAGAATTCGAATAATTAAGACCTGTTATGAAATGCAGGGGAAGCACGGGAAGATTATAATACGCTAAAGCAAACGGTAAGCGGAGTGAACACAATATAGTAAGGGAAGGTTCAGACTTAAGGAATGGGATTGGGTTAATAAAGAAGGAAGAAATGATACGAATGAACGAGATAAATGATAATAAGACTCGGGGTGAGGAAGGATGGACCGTCCGACCGAACCCGGCATCGTGCCTAGTACACGATTCGCCAAAGGAAGGGCATGCCTGATGAAGGGAACGGTAAGTTCCAAAAAGGAAAAGATACGTACGAAGAGGGCAGAACGGATCCGGGTGGAAAAAGGGGTAGCGCCTAAGTACCCACCCGGGGAAGGGAAGCATATGGCCCGTCGAGTCATCCAACAGCTAACGGTTGGCTTGGGCGGGACATGCACCGAGCATGTAATCTCGGCAACAGTAAAGTTAATGAATGATGGGAATGATAAGGGTAAAAGAAGAGGGAAATAAGGAAAACGGTTAAGTGGAATGATTCACGTGTGCGTGTACGGTTTAATTAAGAAACGAAAAGATAACGTGTAGCGTGTGTGAAGTTTCCTTTAATAAATTGTAACCGCTTTACAGATTTTGTAGGTGACGCGGACGAGGTATGAGAGGGGAATGGGAAGATGGTCGTCGGTTGTCCGGTGATAGAGTCCGGTGCTTTGGAGAATACTCTAAATTATGTTGACGTATTTTCATGTTTCGAACTATGTTTTAAATTTGCATTCGAATATTTCCGTTTTAATTATCGTATTTTTACAAAACAACTAGGCCCATATTGAGGGCGTTACAGCGTATCTCAATAAGCATCTAATATTGTTCTCACTTCTGGGTCTAAACGAGCACCCAACAATCACGGGCCACAACTAGCGCCCCACTTAACTTCACTTCATAACTCAGGTCTCAACAAGCACTCGTGGGCCTCAAGTAGCACCCTAATTCTTCTAATATGATCGGGTCGCAACAAGCACCTGTGGGCCTCAAGTAGCGCCCATCACGTTACCTTTCGGGTATAAACTTGCACACATAATAGTCTCATAATGTATATGACTGACTTTTTCCATTCTCCTCCGCAAAGGTAAGTAAACGTAGGAAACCTTCGCTGTCCGAATAGAAGTAGTGTCAGGTTCAGGGTACAATCCTTAGACTGGCGTAAATATTTCACTCCTACTCAGGTAGCTCGGGTGCCTCGCATCAGAGGACCTTCACTATCTTGACGGAAGTAGCGTCAGGTTCAGGGTACAATCCTTAGACTGACGTAAATATTTCACTTCCGCCTTGATAGATCCAATCCCCCAGACTAAAAAGTCTTTGTGGGACAACGGAGGAGAATGATGTCTTTCTGCATCACATACTACCACGAACCTCTACTTGCCATCTCATCTGGACCTTTCCCGTTCTCCTCCGCAAAGGTAAGTAAACGTAGGAAACCTTCACTACCCGAATAGAAGTAGCGCTAGGTTCAGGGTACAATCCTTAGACTAGCGTAAATATTTCACTCCTATTCGGGTGGCTCAAGTTCCTTGCACCGGAGAGCATTCACCATCTAGACCGAAGTAGCATTAGGTTCAGGGTACAATCCTTAGACTGACATAAATATTTCACTCATGCCTAGATAGATCCAATACCCCGGACTAAAAAGTACATGTGGGACAACGGATGAGATGGATATCACTATGCTTTATATTTGCTAGCACGCTACACCATCATCACCATATCTGGACCTTTCCCGCACTCTACCGAAAAGCGTTGGGGGCTCTCACTCTCTATGCGGAAGTAGCGTCAGGTTCAGGATACAATCCTTAGACTGACGTAAATGTTTCACTTACGCTTAGACAGATCGAGTCCCTCGCATTAATAGGTTTTACCCACTTAACCATCGGGAGAGGCGGATGTCACTATGCTTTACACTTGCTAGCATGCTCCACCATCACAAATCGGACCTTTCCCGTTCTCCTCCGCAAGAGTGAGTAAACGTAGGTAACCTTCGCTACCCGAATAGAAGTAGCGCCAGGTTCAGGGTACAATCCTTAGACTGGCGTAAATGTTTCACTTCTATTAGGGTGGCTCAAGTTCCTCGCACTAGAGGACCTTCACTATCTAGACGAAAGTAGCGTCATGTTTATGTTACAATCCTTATACTGACGTAAATTTTTCACTTCCGTCTAGATGGATCCAATCCCCTATACCAAAAAGTCCATGTGGAACAACGGAGGAGACGGATGTCCTTTCTCACTGTGGACTGTGACCAGCCTCCGACGAGGGTGCGACCCTCGACGGCGTGTCATGGAGGAGTCGGGAAAAGGGCTCCCTTGTGCCACGGAATCATGCTCGGAACGTGGCCGGCTATCAAACAATCGGGCCCCTTGACATACTCCAACAATATTCATGTATTGATGATTCTGCTGCAGCCAGAGACTCTCCAATTTAAAAATTATTTTGACACAATATCTGATCTAATGAGTTTGAGATTGATCGACTAGAAGACAGGCGGTACAATGCATTTCTAATATATCCTAAATTGTTTAGTTTCCATCCTCCATCATACTAAAATGCAATGAACCTTACTCCTCTCTTACCAGTCCCCTAGTCGATTGATCTCTTGTTGTTAGAAAGGATACAAAAAAGAATATAATATTTTAAAAAGGAGGAGGATTTTTTTTAAAAAGATTGAAGAGTCTCGTCTATACATAATACTTGCGTAAACTGGAAATATGTCAAGTCCGTGGCAGCTTCTCTCCGCTCATATTCACAATCTCATACATTCATTTTCTTACCACCGCCGTAATCCGTTACGAAATATCCCATGCAAGGTACAACTTGCCAACATGCTTACTCATCTCAACTTTCTTCATAGTGAGGGAAATTAATATACGGATCCCCCATATTCCGATAGGCAAAATGTTGACATCGATTCAATTTCTGATAAATAGGAATTAATAAGTGCAATAGATAAATGAATTCCTTGAATAGATAGGCACGACGTTCTGATCCTCCAAAATATGTAGGAAGAATTCTCATAATATTAGATTTCACTCCATTCTATAAGTTTCCAAATGGAATAGACTCGAAATTCCTTGTATTCTTTTCGTCACTATTACTGGTTAACATATCACAATCATAACATTATCACTTCAATTCAAAACTCTCATAACAACTTCATGTCCTTCCATATTGGCCAGGTGTTTGTATTCATGAGTCACCAATGTTCATCGGTAATATTACAGCATAATATCTTAATTGTTTAGAACACTTCCTTAAAAGAAACTAATTAATCGGTTTCTCCTTGCTAGTTAATTATTCTGCATATACCATCATTTGCATAAGGTTCACATTCAAAAGATCTTAATGCTCCTCTCCAAATAGAACTAATATCGGTGTATCAAGATTTGACCCTTGATAGTTTCTTACTAACATAATTTATTGGCCGATGCTATTTGTCATTGTGTCTAACCAAGTTTTCTTTCTCAAAACTTCTCTTGACGGTACAAACTATAAAACCAACGACTTCCCAGGAAAATGTGGTGACATAAACGATTCTTTACTCTAACACTCCTCAAACTTTCACAAGCTGATCGACATTGGACAATATTAATTTATATTTGTCATGCAGATACATAAGACCAAAAACATTACTCCCATTTCTCAGAAACGCACATCTAGGAGGGCTGAACATCATATCATACTTCCACAAGATACTATTACATTCGTTCGTATGCTTAACATAATTTCCGCATTGTCGACTCTTTATACGTATTCCTTGATGTAGACTTCCACACATTCATCGATCGTATCCTTAAATATTAATCCACCTAGGTTGATACGTGCTTCCCTCATTCTTCAATACAAAAGGCATAATTAAGAAACTCAAAATCGCACCTCGAATCTATCATCATGCCAACTCTCCAACTATTATTCAACTTTGGGACAACCAATGGGTTTGTGATCCAATATACGTATCTTACAAGCTCGATGAGTCTTGCTTGCAACAANAAAGAAACTAATTAATCAGTCTCTCCTTGATAGTTAATTATTCTGCATATACCATCATTTGCATAAGGTTCACATTCAAAAGATTTTAATGCTCCTCTCTGAATAGAACTAATATCGGTGTATCAAGATTTGACCCTTGATAGTTTCTTACTAACATAATTTATTGGCCGATGCTATTTGTCATTGTGTCTAACCAAGTTTTCTTTCTCAAAACTTCTCTTGACGGTACAAACTATAAAACCAACGACTTCCCAGGAAAATGTGGTGACATAAACGATTCTTTACTCTAACACTCCTCAAACTTTCACAAGCTGATCGACATTGGACAATATTAATTTATATTTGTCATGCAGATACATAAGACCAAAAACATTACTCCCATTTCTCAGAAACGCACATCTAGGAGGGCTGAACATCATATCATACTTCCACAAGATACTATTACATTCGTTCGTATGCTTAACATAATTTCCGCATTGTCGACTCTTTATACGTATTCCTTGATGTAGACTTCCACACATTCATCGATCGTATCCTTAAATATTAATCCACCTAGGTTGATACGTGCTTCCCTCATTCTTCAATACAAAAGGCATAATTAAGAAACTCAAAATCGCACCTCGAATCTATCATCATGCCAACTCTCCAACTATTATTCAACTTTGGGACAACCAATGGGTTTGTGATCCAATATACGTATCTTACAAGCTCGATGAGTCTTGCTTGCAACAAACTTCCAACCTATTGATCAATTGTCTTTTCATTTTTAGGTGAGAACTTCTACTTCTTCTAATGAATCATTTTCAATCTCTTGTGACATCTCCATTTCAAACTGCTTTAATAACCACAGGTTTCATCAGCTTATTGTTTTTTTATACTTCCGAGAAGACCTCATCATTTAAATCCACTCATGTTTTCTGATAAAATATCCACAATTCAAACAAATTTCTTCGCACTAGAAACTACATAAGGAATTGGCACATGAAATTACAACAAGAACGTGCTAACTCCATGTCTCCTTTCATCTTTCTGATACCCGGGGGATAAAAAACTTCATCTTCAAATAAGGCTTGAATACAATCACCCCGAGCAAATATAAATCACTCTTTTAGAATATAATTACAAGGGATAATAAGAAGATCCATCACTACGAATACCACCATTAAATTCCTCGATAATTTTTTATCTTCCAAAGAGATTAGGAGAGAAATAGATCCTTCGGGAGCATCAACATTGTTCTTAAATCCGACTAACATAAAATGTAATGTCTGGAGCTTAATAGTTCATTTCAATAATGTTGTAGTTGAATTAAGAATGTAGATCCTGTAAATATATATTTCCGGAAGAATATCGTTCCAAACGATCATTAACATAAACTTGATGAATGGGAGTTCCATAAAATTAAATTTCCAGACGAATATCATTCTGGGCAATTAATAAAATATATAAATTCAATGTATCATTCACGATATATAACTCCAAACAAGTATTGTTGCTAGATAACTCCATTAATAAATTTAGAATGATCAACCAATCACCAATAGTAGACACGGTGATGTTATGACTAATAATCAAATGCTAGAAGTCCTCAGAAATATTATTCCGGACGAATACTATTCCGGATGATTAAGACTATTCCGAACGAATACCATTTAGGATGATTAAGAAAAACAATTACATACCTCATTAATGATATGCTCATTTTTTTCAATACAATGACCATCAAATAGAGTATAATCCAATTCCCTTAGTATAATAATGTTCTTTAACATCAAATCCTCAAACATAATGTCTAAAAGGATATTAGACAACATTACTTTTTCGAAACCTCCTTAAAGGTTTTTACATCATCTAAATGAGCGTGAACAGTGCACATATGCTCCTCTAGGTTCTCTTCGTCACCATTATGATCAGCCGCTCTTCGTGAATATACTATGGTGGGAGATGAACATTCCTTAGGCAAATACTTAGCCGCTCTTTCCAATTCAAAACATTTTGATAAATAATAGGAAGTAGATATCTAATAGATGTCCTACCGGATGAATTCCCGCTCGGAGAAGGATGAGTAATGATTTTGGCGACCGGGGGGTCTTCTAAAAGTATTGATTGAGTCCCCGGTAATACATCGCCCTTGTTTCTTCCAATTATCCGAGGGTTCGGCTCCGTTAGCGACCCTCGACCTCCAAAGTCATTTTATCTCAAAATATTCAGAATACATTGGAATGTGTGCCATAAGATTTTCGGGGTATCTAAATTACAAAAATATCCCCGAGCAATATCAATAGTGACCTTCATAGTTCATCGCAAAAAGATTCAACCCTTTTTAATTAGTCGCTTTGGTAGAATATCAAACCAACAACCTCGCATTTTTTGTTGTGCCATTGGCATACTGAGGGTTCAAATAGAAATCCGCTCTCATAAACTCAAGTGTCTTCAATCTGAAAACTCAACTTCGACTCCACGAATCAAATAGAAAAGAACCAACGTGCTTCAATCTTGTGATTTTTATGAATGCATTGAACACAAAGCCATGAACCATAATCCCGTTGTAAAAGCGTTTAAATTATGAATAGTTGTGATATAAGAAAAGAAAACCGATAGGAAACTAATATAATCTTCGTCCCAACAATTGTCGGCTAAATTCCCCCTTGTTAAAAGAAAAGAAAACCGAGAGTCATGATATAATATTTCAAAAAACGACCTATAATTATGAGCATGACCATAAATTTCCCCATAAAAAACCAAGAACTTTTATACTTCCTGTTTGTAATATTGATTTCCCTTGCGTTTCCAATAATGAAGTAAATCTCCAATTTCTCGAACCCTTAATACTTGTATTTGCTCAACATTTTGTATATCATAGAATCTCACATAATATAACTTGATCAAACTCGATCTTGATTGCTCTAATTATGGTAATAATCGACAATGACGATTATAGATAAGAAAATCTCTAACATTCATGAAATTATGTCAACTCCAATAACAAATGAGAAAATCTGTGTCATCCAGACGAGATTTTCTTGAATATTCTGATCATAAATAAAAACGTCAACTCTGAAACTTGCGTGTCTCGAAGGAGACAAATATCTTTCTACACATCCAAGACAACATCATTTCATATGTCGCTTTGTTATCTTTTCTAAGATTTTCTTGATATCTATAAGATTTTTTATTAGTTAAATAACTCGTTGTTAAGGCGGTGATAACCGACAACCAAATTAAGATGATAATGCACACGAGTCATCTAGTAAATTATTCTTAATATAATAGGGAGAATACCAGACTGAGGAGATTATCATATTATCATAAGAGTCACATCATCACAATCCATAAGATAATGAAATCCATCTTCTTTGGATTACGTAATTTAAATTCACAATAAATAAGATCTATCAATATACACTTTCCACAACGAAATATGTTCAGAACATTGAATAATCTTTCTTGATCAATATGACTAAATCTCAAAGTGATCCAATAGTAAAACAATTAAATCCATATCAGAATTCTTAAATAACGGATTCTGAAAAATCAAAAGAAACATTGTCATATTTCCGCTGATAGTTCGAACATTGAAATAATTACAGAAACGGATCTCCACCGTTGACAACGTAGAACAATGTGTCATTACTAATATACATAAATTTTAGAATAATCAAACAGTAAAATTAAGCACTACATATAGAATATCACAACTCAATATATCAGAAAACGCAGATTGAAACTTTGAAAGTTCGTCGTGAATTTAAAACCTAAAGAGAATTCAAAATCAATCTCCACCGTCTAGAACATTAATCAATACGTCTAGACTAATATAAATTAATTTCAGAAACATCCAACGGTCCAATTATGCAAACTATATAGAATACCCGAACATCGCATTAATATAGGATTAGAAATAACAACCATATATTTGGATAGTAAACCGAAATATGAAAGTACCATAAAAACTGCTTTTCACCAATCAGAAGACCGAAAGATATGTATTAAACCATGCTAAAATTTTCAGAACAATCCGATGTTACAACTATGAGATTCGAATCGAAAAACCAACTTTCGTGTACTTGAAAAATCAGAAACAGTCACTTGTAAACCAACGTTAATTCAAAAACACAAACGACCATAAAATTCAATCTTCACCGTTCAGAATCGAGATAAATATGTGTATAACTATATACCAAAATTTCAGACCGATCCAACGGTTTAATAATCAGAAACAAACTTAATACCAAAGCTGCGCTGAATAGAAAATATATTCGCGTTTTTCATCCTAAACTCCGGATAAAAACTCAATGGGATTAAAAACGTCCCCAGAGACGGCACTCTTGAAATTTAGGATTCAATTGGCCGGGGAGTGCAGCTCAGTCCATAAGAGAAGTGAATCACATTGAAAAAACTTGGATCAAGTCAATTACCCATGATATCACTCCTCTTATAAACTTGATATCTTCTATTTGCACATCTGATGTGGGATATATTTCAACACTCCCCCTCAAGTCTAATTGGCCTTAGTCCGGTTCAGACTTACTTCAATATGCTCGGTAGTGCTCGAATCATAGGTCAATCAATTTTTGTCGCCTAGGTCCGATGCGCTTTTTTACTCGAGTTTTTTTTTTTTTATCTAAACCGTTACGAACCAGCTCGAAACCCACCCTGAAGCTCCGATACCATCTTGAAAGTTAGGATTCAATGGGCCGGGGAGTGAAACCCAGTCCATAAGAGAAGTAAATCACATTGAAAAACTTGGACCAAGTCAATTACCCATGATATCACTCCTCTTATAAACTAGACATTTTCTATTTCCACATCCGATGTGGGATATATTTCAACAGGCGCCAATGTTATCGCTGCTAAAAATCCGCAATAACAAAATTTAGAACCTCATTTCCGGGTAGGGGTCGAACATAAAAGTAATACAAGCAAGAAGTAAAAAGACACGATTTTTGTAGGTGGAGAACCTTTATGTAAAAGAATTGATAAAAAACCACCCCGGCCGTAGCCTTTGAATCCACTATAAACGTCAAGTTCGTAGATTTACAATAGGAGAACATGATTTAGAAAACAAAAGAAAAAAGATCATGTTTTGATGGCCGTGGTCGTAGGTTTCCCGGGCGAAAAAGAAGTGAATAGCTGCCTCCTCATTTGGTCAAGAATCCAAGCCCCTTTTTCTTTCTTTAGCAATGTTTATATAGATGATTAGTCCAGTCAATTATAACTCTCTCGGCCCATCAATAATGAAGTCCAATAAATAATAATCCATTAATATTTAAATTAAATATAAAGATTCATTAAATAAGTAACCCGGTCGAATACCACAAAGCTATAACAAAGTCAATCATCAAATATCTCGATCTTTTAAATACCATCATCTTCTTCAATAACGACTATATAGAAATAGATACATTCTCAAATAATAAATTCTCATGGCGATATTAGAAATCCTCTGATTTGTGTAGTTGAAGTATTCGAGTACACAAATCATAAATTGCATTGACAATATTGTTGCAATAAACTCACAATAGTAATATCAGATTTTGTAAATAAAAATCCTATCATTTTAATTAGAACCAACCAAACATGAGTGAATAAGTATATGTTAAATAAATAAATATTATGAATGAATACTATCATCTCATAAACTTCATATATACTTCAAAGATTATGAGTGCAAATTTCATCTTCTTATTACTGAACCTAACAGTATATTTATCCAAAATCTCTCTCTCTAAACTCTGTAACACTTCTTTGATAACTTTNCATTAGATCACTGTGCTACCCACTAAAATGCTTTAAAAAGCCGCATAAATGTGATTGATAATACAAATGTTGGAGATTGATGATGTATGATGGTCCTTCCGAAATCATGCATTGGTCTTTATGTGATGGGTTTATAGATATGCAATAGACCTAGTGTAATTATGTGTATTTAAATATGTGGTTTTGGTGTAATTTTATATTGCAGATGCATATTTTCGAAATTTGAAACCAGTTGCTGCCTCTCGTTTTTCCAATTTCCACGCATTCGTGAATCTCTAAGGTGGTCTATCACCAATTTCAGACCACCACCAACTTGTTTATATATGTTTTTCTATTATGGTATCAGAGCGATAGGTCGAATCTTGATCTTTATCGTCTCATTTTGAATATGATTGTTAACACTATATTTTTCAACATTTTCGGGTTTACTATACGCCTAGGCTTCTACATCGAAAGCTACAAACTTCCTTTCGTAGTGATAGCTGTGGGATATGTCAAAAATGTTGAACTTTTATATGTTTTAATTTTTCTGTTTAGTTGCATCCGAGCCATTGCAGCTAACCAATGTTCATTTCAAGCTCATCATCCTTCTGCTCATATTTAAAAAATCAGTATGTAGCCCAAGAAGAAATCTATGGTCATCAACCACCTTGCCATGACGTCAACCGAGAGGAGAAATCATTCTTGAGCAAGGAGAGTTCATAAATCTTAAAATCCTTCTCGAAAACTGTTGGAGTTGCAGAGCAGGGAGTAGGCAGTTAGTCGAAGATGGAGACGTTAATCACCCTTCAACTTCAATGTTGAGTGATTGTGGTAAGCAATCAATGTATATTGTATTGTGTTATGACTTGTTTGATGTTGCATTCAATGAACAGAGCTCACGAATTGAAACGAAAAAGCAACGAAATGTTAGACTGAAATTTGACAGAGTTCTAAGAACTCATACATGCTAAAAACAGAAACTTGGCTTCTTGAGCCAAAACACAGTTCTCGATTAATCAACTAAAACATGAAAGTGGGCTAAACTTCAGGGATTTAACAGCTGATCTTCTGGAGCTGTGATCATGCGCAGTCCAGTTCATCTCGCAGTTCTGTTTCATTAGTTTCATCACTCCTCCATGATGGTAAGCCCATCACACACACCTATCTTGTTCCTGAGCTCTTTGAAGCGTGGGCGAGGGAGACTTTTGGTGAAGATGTCAGCCAATTGGTCCAAGCCTGGACAATGAACAAAAGATACATCTCCATCATTTTCAGCTTCTCTAACAGCATGATATTTTACTTTGATATGCTTTGATAGACCATGAAACACCGGGTTTTTTATCATTGCTACGGTGGATTTGTTGTCGCACATGATAACGGTGCCTTTGACTTGAGGAAATCCAATAGCAGATAGAAGTTCTCTTATCCATATAGCCTGATTAGTGCCGCTGCCGCAGCCATATATTCGGCTTCGGCTGAGGATTGCGCTACGCTGTCCTGTTTCTTAGATTTCCAGCAAAACATGTTGGATCCTAAGGAGAAGCAATATCCGGAAGTACTCTTGGAGTCATCTCCGCAACCTGCGAAATCAGAGTCAGTGAAGCCAAACAATTCAACTGATGTTCCTCTGCTGAAAACGAGACCCAAATTTACAGTGGCTTTGATGTAGTTCAACACTTTTCTTGCAGCATTGTAGTGGATAATAGATGGTTCCTGCATGTATCTCGATAATATGCTTACTGATAATGCAATGTCGGGTCTGGTAGTAACTAGAAACATGAGTGATCCAATAATGCATCGATACAGCTTGGCGTCTGCATGGGGACTTCCATCCTTGGCTTCAAAGTGAATTCCAGCAGTCATGGGCACATATGCATCCTCTTTCACATTGAATTTGATTAATAAATCAGATGCATATTTACGTTGACTCATGAAGATGCCCATGGAAGACTGATACAACTCAAAGCCAAGGAAATAGGAAGCAATGCCCAAATCATTCATTTCAAAAGTAGATTCCATACCTTGTTTGATCCGTTCCACTTCGGCATAATCATTCCCGAGAATTAATAAATCATCTACATAGGCTGTAAGTATGGTAGTGAAGCCATTGTGCATTTTGAAATACAGCGTTGCCTCAACAGAGCTCTTGTGAAAGTCAAGATCCAACAAATGTTTATCCAATTTAGCAAATCATGCTCGATGAGCCTGTTTCAAACCATACAGCGCCTTCTTGAACGGCAGGACCTGATGTTCGTGATTTTTAACATGAAATCCTTCAGGTTGTTCAACATAAATAGTTTCCTCAATATCCCCATTCAAGAAAGCCGATTTTACGTCCATTTGGTACATTTCCCATCCATTTTGAGCAGCAAGTATGACTAAGAGCTTGATCGTATCCAATCTTGCAACTGGAGCGAAGGTTTCAAAGAAGTCGATGCCTTGAATCTGTGAATACACCTTCACTACAAGCCTAGCTTTCCGTTTATTAATGATGCCATCAGTGTTTAACTTCGTTTTGAAGATCCATTTCATACCAATAACTTCCTGATTTTGAGGTCTGTCTGCAAGTTCCCACGTATTGTTCTTCAGTATCATTTCGAGTTCGTCCTTCATGGCTGAGGTCCAATCTGCGAATTGCATAGCTTCAGCAGCGGAGGAGGGAGTCATTGTTGCAGAGAGGCACCTGCTGTAAATATCTTGCAAAGTTCTTACCCACCTCGGAGCTGATTCATTCCCATCTTCTTCTTGATGTAAGTCGTTGATAGTCTTACTCTCAACACCAGTCTGCATGGTCTCAATCAGGCTAAATTGATCATCTTGGGAGAAAATTATGGAATCACTGATACTGCACCCCTGTATCCAGTCCCATCTCTTTCCTTCATCAATGCTAATGATTCTACTCACGTATACTTTCAGTGAAGTTGGATTAAGAACCCTGAAGCCTTTGCATGTAAGTGCATATCCAACGAAAATTCCTACGTTGGCTTTGTCTGCAAGTTTGTCCCTCTTTTCGGCAGGAATCAACGTGTAACAGATACTGCCGAAGGTTCTGAAATTTTTGAGCGATGGCTTGTGATCCATGAGTGCCTCATATGGGGTCTTATCCAGTAAGGATTTCGTGGGAATTCGATTCTGAATGTACGTTGAAGCATTCACAGCTTCAGCCCAGACAGTTTTGGGGAGTCCTTTTTCTAGTAGGAGGCAGCGGGTCATATTCATCAGGGTCCTGTTCTTCCTTTCCGCGGTTCCGTTTTGTTCAAGGCTGTAAGGAACTGTGAATTGATGTATTATCCCATGTTTCTACAGGAAACTGTCAAAAGCTGAAGAGCGATATTCTGCGCCATTATCATTTCGGAGAATTTTAATGGAGGAGTTCACTTGTTTTTCCAGTTCTGTCTTGAAGTGCTGAAAGGCTTCAAACGTGTCGCTTTTGTTTGTGATGAAGTAGGTCCAGCAGAATCTGCTCATATCATCGATAAAGGAGATGAAATAGAGACTTCCAGTGAGAGATGGTGTGGACATTGGTCCGCACAGATCTGAGTGTATTAGTTCCAGTTTGTGGCTCGACCTCCATGATACTCCTGTGGGAAATGGAGTCTTTGCCATTTTGCCTTTGTAACAGACTTCACACATGGTTTTGATCTGTGCTAGTGGGGGTATATCCATTACCATCTCTTTCTTTGAGAGCCTAGTCAATCTTTCATAGCTTATGTGTCCTGCTCGCTTGTGCCACAGTTGAGAGGTTTCATCCAGAGCCGACAGACATGTTTCATTCGAGTTTGTCATCTTCACTTGGAAGCATCTTCTAATCATGGTCACTTTGCATAGATATTCGCCATTGGGTTCATAAAGTATGCATGATGATTCTGCAAAAACCATCTTGAATCCTTCTTCGATAAATTGGCCTATGCTTAGGAGATTGTACGCCAAATCGGGAACAAAAAGAACATTTTCTAGTTCTAGTTTCTCCATGAATTTCACATTGCCTCTGCCCGCCACTTGAAGTATACGTTTATCGCCAATTTCTACTCCTCCAAATGAGCCACTTTCCAATTTTCCGAACCAGTTGCGATTTCAAGTCATGTGATTGGAACAGCCGCTATCAGTCATCCAATTTTCCTCTGGCATCTTGGTCACTAAGCATTGCTCGTTGTTTGTCAGAGTCACAGCGCACTTGAACGGAATGTATGAGACAAGTGCAGCATTTACATCAGTCATTTCTGGTTCTGTTTCTTGCTCCATTTCTTGAGTTGCATGGGCAGTTTGTGGTGTTTTGCAGACCTTAGTCACGTGCCCGAATATTTTTCATTTTTCACAGAAGGCGCTTGGGCGAAAGAAGCAGTCATTTTCTCGGTGGTTGGTCTTCTTGCAGTGTGGGCAAGGAGGAAAACGTCCATGGGCGAAGTGTGCCTCATTCCTGTGGGTCTGATGTCTCAGGGTCCCTGATGATCCAGTTACTGCTAGTGCTGCTTCTGACCTGAATTTACACGTCTCTGAGCGGTTCTTTTCTTCAATTCGAGAGTCCCATTTGAGTTCTAGAGTGAGTAACTCATCCGCTAGTTGTTGGGCAGTCATAAGCGTGGTGATGTCTCCATGGGCAAATTCCAGGGACGAAATCTTGTGATCATATTTTTCAGGTAAAGCATCCAGAAGATGTTCCATAACTTTAACCTCATCGTAAAGACCTCCCAAGAGTCTAATTTCAGCAACAATGTTCATAATCCTGTTAACGAAATTAGTAGTCTTCTCTGTATCATTCATTTTCATTTTGTCTAGTTGCCTCCTCAGTGCACACACTTTAGCACCATTTGCTTTGGAGCTTCCTTGATATGCTTCCGCGAGTGTGTCCCACAAGTCCTTGGCTGTTTCACATGTCATTACTCGACTAAGGACTGTTTTCTCAAGGCATGCTTGCAGTACATCTAGAGCCTTAAAAGATTTGGCGACTTGTTCAGCATGAAGTTTGATTTGAGTTGCATGTCGAGGTCTCGGAGTTGGTGGCAGCGCTTCCTCTCCCAGTTCCACGTACGCCCATAGATCTTGGGAGCGTAAGTGAACTTCCATATGCTTGGCCCAGAAGTGGAAGTTGTTGCCATCAAAGCGTGGTCCGTTGTTGGATCTATCTCCTTGCATTGTAGAGTGTTGTTGTTCCTGAAGCTCCGATACCAGTTCTGTTGGAGTTGCAGAGCAGGGAGTAGGCAGTTTCTTCGAAGATGGAGACGTTAATCACCCATCAACTTCAATGTTGAGTGATTGTTGTAAGCCATCAATGTATATTGTATTGTGTTATGACTTGTTTGATGTTGCATTCAATGAACAGAGCTCACGAATTGAAACGAAAAAACAGCGAAATGTTAGACTGAAATTTGACAGAGTTCTAATAACTCATACATGCTAAAAACAGAAACTTGGCTTCTTGAGCCAAAAAACAGTTCTCGATTAATCAACTAAAACATGAAAGTGGGCTAAACTTCAGGGATTTGACAGATGATCTTCTGGAGCAGTGATCATGCGCAGTCCAGTTCATCTTGCAGTTCTGTTTCATTAGTTTCATCAAAAACCTTGTTTTAAACTGCACAGGTTGCTTGTAATAGCATGAAGAACAAAAAAAATTCAAAACTTCCTATCCAAAACTCCAGGGAGGTTCAAGAAGGCTATTAAGCATGTGACTACCTGCAAAACATTGAAAAAGGGGAGCAATATTGGAGAGATAGATGTTGGGAAGAACCAAGAGCTACGGGATACTAAACGCTACTAGAGATAGAGCAATAGAAGAGCAAAAAAGGCACAAATTAAAGGGCTAAGCTCCCTGCCCGAAAAGAAACGAAGAAAAGTGATACAAGGAGATGGTGGCGAAAAAATGGGTCCTTGGAAGAAACAACATCCATGGTCAATTTAGCTAAATGACCCTCAGTCAAAATTAAGTTTTTGTTAAATAACCTTGTTTCAAAAAGAGTTTGTTGAATGATTTGTTTTAGGAAANCATCTCTTTCTTTGAGAGCCTAGTCAATCTTTCATAGCTTATGTGTCCTGCTCGCTTGTGCCACAGTTGAGAGGTTTCATCCAGAGCCGACAGACATGTTTCATTCGAGTTTGTCATCTTCACTTGGAAGCATCTTCTAATCATGGTCACTTTGCATAGATATTCGCCATTGGGTTCATAAAGTATGCATGATGATTCTGCAAAAACCATCTTGAATCCTTCTTCGATCAATTGGCCTATGCTTAGAAGATTGTACGCCAGATCGGGAACAAAAAGAACATTTTCTAGTTCCAGTTTCTCCATGAATTTCACATTGCCTCTGCCCGCTACTTGAAGAATACGTTTATCGCCAATTTCTACTCCTCCAAATGAGCCACTTTCCAATTTTTCGAACCAGTTGCGATTTCCAGTCATGTGATTGGAACAGCCGCTGTCAATCATCCAATTTTCATCTGGCATCTTGGTCACTAAGCATTGTTCGTTGTTTGTCAGAGTCACAGCGCACTTGAACGGAATGTATGAGACAAGTGCATCATTCACATCAGTCATTTCTGGTTCAATTTCTTGATCCATTTCTTGAGCTGCATGGGCAGTTTGTGGTTTTTGCAGACCTTAGTTACATGCCCGAAGATTTTGCATTTTTCACAGAAGGCGCTTGGTCGAAAGAAGCAGTCCTTTTCTCGGTGGTTGGTCTTCTTGCAGTGTGGGCAAGGAGGATAACGTCCAGGGGCGAAGTATGCCTAATTCCTGTGGGTCTGATGTCTCAGGGTCCCTGATGATCCAATTACTCCTAGTGCTGCTTCTGACCTGAATTTACACGTCTCTGAGCGGTTCTTTTCTTCAGTTCGAGAGTCCCATTTGAGTTATAGAGTGAGTAACTCATCCGCTAGTTGTTGGGCAGTCATAAACGTGGTGATGTCTCCATGGGCAGATTCCAGGGACGAAATCTTGTGATCATATTTTTCAGGTAAAGCATCCAGAAGATGTTCCATAACTTTAACCTCATCGTAAAGACCTCCCAAGAGTCTAATTTCAGCAACAATGTTCATAATCCTGTTAACGAAATCAGCAGTCTTCTCTGTATCATTCATTTTCATTTTGTCTAGTTGCCTCCTCAGTGCACACACTTTAGCACCATTTGCTTTGGAGCTCCCTTGATATGCTTCCGCGAGTGTGTCCCACAAGTCCTTGGCTGTTTCACATGTCATTACTCGACTAAGGACTGTTTTCTCAAGGCATGCTTGCAGTACAGCTAGAGCCTTAAAATATTTGGCGACTTGTTCAGCATGAAGTTTGATTTGAGTTGCATGTCGAGGTCTCGGAGTTGGTGGCAGCGCTTTCTCTCCCAGTTCCACGTACGCCCACAGATCTTGGGAGCGTAAGTGAACTTCCATCTGCTTGGCCCAGAAGTGGAAGTTGTTGCCATCAAAGCGTGGTCCGTTGTTGGATCTGTCTCCTTGCATTGTAGAGTGTTGTTGTTCCTGAAGCTCCGATACCAGTTCTGTTGGAGTTTCAGAGCAGGGAGTAGGCAGTTCGTCGAAGATGGAGACGTTAATCACCCTTCAACTTCAATGTTGAGTGATTGTTGTAGGCAATCAATGTATATTGTATTGTGTTATGACTTGTTTGATGTTGCATTCAATGAACAGAGCTCACGAATTGAAACGAAAAAACAGTGAAAAATTTGACTGAAAGTTGACAGAGTTCTAAGAACTCATACATGCTAAAAACGGAAACTTGGCTTCTTGAGCCAAAACACAGTTCTCGATTAATCAACTAAAACATGAAATATCAACGTAACTTCAGGGATTTGACAGAGGATCTTCTGGAGCTGTGATCCTGCGCAGTCCAGTTCATCTCGCAGTTCTGTTTCATTAGTTTCATCACAGATGCTCTTCATAGCGAAATCACTGAGGTTCACCCACAAAATCCTCCCAAGAAAACGAAAAAGAATGGAAGACTCTAGCGTCTCCACCGCCGTGCAATCAAGAAGATGCACACATTGCGGCGTTTCCAAGACCCCACAATGGAGAGGGGGAAATCCCTAAAATATTAATGATTTTATTCGGACAAAGTATTTTACTACCTTTCGAGATTGGGGATTGAGAACACAGTATTCTATATAGGCTAATGCGACTAGCAATACGCCATTGCTTAATGCGACTCGCAATAACGTATTGCGTCTCACAATGGTTAATATTTATTACAAATCAATTTAATCGTCTTTGACTCGAGATTCTCATTGTAAATTTTGCCCTAATCCCTCCCTTCCCCAATTTCCAGCACCCCCTTCACCCAATTTCTAGTGCTATTTCACCCAATTTGCAGCGCCTGTGACATTGGGATAGCTAAACTGCCTCTAAATCCTTTCTTTGGCCAGAGGATAGACGAAACTTCACCCATTTTTTGCATTCCCCAATTTCCAGAGCCCCCTTCACCCCGTTACCTTCAAATTCCCGTGACATGCATCTCCTTTAAATTCTAGCACCTGTGTTATTGTATTATCATCTCCTTTGTCTCCTACGGCCACCATCAGACATAGCTTTGTTTCATTTATGGTAACGTTAATATTAGTGTTAGAAATTTTGTTATAATTAGGTGTAATTTTGTCTTTGTGATTTTTGTTATGATTAGGGTTATTTTGCTAAGAATTTTATGATTTGTTATAAAACTATTTGAGATTGCTCTTTACCTATTATGGATTCCTTTGCAAGGACATATTTTGATTATTGTTTGTAGGTTGTTAACATAGATTTAAGATTTGTGTTGTTATATGAAATCATCATAATGTGTAATGTTTTGGTACGATTGTACATTTGTTTAATTGAATCGTAAATTTTATTTATATATGAGTCTTATGTTTTGTTCTATATGTAATTTATGAAGTTTTTTAATAAATGTTTTTGTATATTTTGGATTTTGAATTGTTAGTTTGATATGTTTGTTCAAATTTGTAAAAGAATTTGAAATTGGTTTTAGAAAATTGTTTTGCATATCGAATTGGAAGGAATTCCTGACTAGTGCATGGGAACGGACCTATCTTTTGTAAAAATTTTCATCCATTAAAATTTAATCCTTCATATTCATCTAATGAATTGGTCCAATATTAAACCTGCTATGTTGATTTAAACAAACAAGACATTGAGGGGTGTATTTATAGAGGGATATGAGAGACGGTCAACATTGGTTATTGAGAACCCAGTTCGCGATAGCCAATATTGACCGTTTTTTTTAATCGCCGAAATAGACTGTTCGAGATTGGCTATCACAATTGCAATAGCCAATCTCAAACGGTAGTAAAAATTATACCAGGAATAAAATCACTAATATTTTTGGGGTTTCCCCAATGGAGAGCTAGTCTGGGTTCTAAAACTCTGTGTAATGCTTGCGGCGTAAGGTTCAAATCTGGCCGTCTACTGCCAGAATACCGGCCGGCTTGCAGTCCTACTTTCTCCAGTGATCTTCACTCCAACAACCATCAGAAAGTTTTGGAAATGCGTCGGAAAAATGAATCGGAGATGGAAGCAAGCGGTGCCCAAGCCTAGTTTTGTATGAACCGGAAAGTAGAATTGTCATTAACCGGACCGCCGTCCCGGTTTAAATTATTTGCCGCGATATTGGGTTTGTTTGGTATAGCTTTTTAAAATTGCGGTGTGATGAGATGTGGTGAGGCGCGGTGAGGTGTGGTGAGATATGATAATCGTGATTTTTTAAATATGTTTGGAAAAATTGTGATATTATGATCGCGATTTACGTAAAAATACTAATATACCTATATATATATATAATAATAAATATAATTATATTATAATTAATAGAATTAAAAGTAAATTAGTATTTTCCAAAATCACGATGAGGCCACTGCTAGTTTTAATAGCTGTGATGATATCGTGATTTTTTAACGATTATCACATCGCAATTAAGTTTATGTTTTGTGTAACATAAGAAAATCACTATCTGAACATCGCATTGCACCTCACCGCCATTTTAATTTGAGTACCAAACAAACCCGTTATATTGGGTTTGTTTGGTATAGTTTTTTAAAATTGCTGTGTGGTGAGATGTGGTGAGATATGATAATCGTGAATTTTTAAATATGTTTGGGAAAATTGTGATATTATGATCGTGATTTACGTAAAAATAATAATATACCCTTATATATATAAAATAATAAATATAATTATATTATAATTAATAGAATTNAAATTTAGTAATAAAGTGACAATTGACTTCTTTATTACAATCTAGGCATACATTTCGTACAAGTCTAGCAATACATTTCCCTTTTTTCCCAAAAAAGGGAAAAATATTATGTAACATTATCAGAAATCCTATATTTTAATAATAATAGTACTTTTTCTGAAATAATAGTTTTGTTATTGACAAATTTGCATTCACATATATAGTACTGAACACTCACATTATACTGATATTTTTAAAATTATTTTATTATAATATAAATGTATATTAATTTATTAATTAGTTTAAATATACAAAATACATTATATAATATATTATATTTTAAATCTATATTATAAATTATTTTTAAATTGTTCACATGTATCCGTCACATAATAGGTGGTGACTCTTACACAATGTTTTCATATTTGTCCAGAATTATATATCGATCCGCACCTGTATGAACGATACGATCGGCATATTTTATTTTATTTTTAAAAAAATTAATATTTAATTAGTTTTTTAGGATCAAACCTGGAAAAACCCGAAAATCGACCCTAATACACGGTATCGGGCAGTATGAAAAAAAATACAGATATCAAGCGAAATTTGACATACCGGACGGTATGAAAACAGTGCTCTTACATACTTGGACACATTATGTTTTTTAGAAATGACAGAACATGAGATCAAATACATTTAGTCTGAAAATTCGATTTGCATGGTCGACCTGACCGAGTAGGGGAATTGATGGACTAATATGTATCAGCGTGGAACACCGACCAAGGAAATCTAATATAAAGCATTGATATTTATCAGTTTGATCGGTTTCGTCGATCGATCAATGTCTAATCCGACCTCTATCAAATAGACTCAGCACAATCAGATAATCAATCGACGAGACCAGTCAAACCGATCAGTATCATTGCTTTATGTTAGGTTTTCTTGATCGATCTTCCACGTTGGCCGATAATAGCCCCTCGATACCCCTTGTTAGTCATGCCGACTGATCAAACTAAGTCTTCCGAACTAAGTGTATTTGATCTTCCCGATCTGTAATAACCTACCGATCATAACCTTCCATTATCACCCACCCTCAATTTCTTATTAAAATCGGGTAACCAAGACTAATGTAATATATAATATATTTTCTATATTTAAATTAATCTAAATATCAATATACTTTGTATATTGTAATGAAATAGAAAAAATAAATCTATGTAAAATGTCAGTCGTCAATGTTATATTGGTGAAGATTAATTTGTCAGTGATACATTATAAAACTTTTAAATATAAGGCTACCTGTAAGTTTGTCCGCGCCCAAAACTATTTCCGCCGTATAAATCTCTCTACACATCATCATTCTCTCACATCCACATCATTTTCTCTTTCTACTTCTAAAAATTCTCACTCATCCACATCATTATTTATTTCTCTTTCATACATATCATATTCTCTCTCCAAATTTCATTTTATCTTTCTATCTCATCAACTTTATTATTTTATTATCTTATTTATCATTAAATATTACATTTCAATTTTAATATTTTAAAATCAATATTTTAATAAATTTTATATTACATTTTATAGAATTGAATATTATATTACATTATCATTAAAATAAATTAACTAAAAACATATTTAAAAAGATTACAAATACATCTAAAATTGATCAAGAAAATTTATTCTATACATGTTCAATAAGATCATTTTTTAATTGATGACAAGTTCTACGATCACGAGCATCGATCATACGACGAAGATAAGCATGAAAACTTGGATCAATTCCTCTTTGAATCGGTTCCGGTTCAGAAGAGTCTTTCGGTTGATCATAATCTCCAAGTGCATTGTAAGTTGCGGTGTGGTCGTCTCTCTCATCTTCGATAATCATATTATGTAATATAATACATGAATACATTATATCTCCAAGAGTTGCTCGATCCCAAAGACGTGAAGGTCGGGTGAGAATCCCCCATCGAGATTGCAATATCTCAAATGCTCTCTCTACATCTTTTTTTGCTCTTTCTTGGTGAATAGCAAATAATTTATCTTGTGGAGTTTGTGATAGCGTAATAGATTTAATAAAAAGAGGCCAATTTGGATATATACCATAACCTAGATAATAACACATATTGTATCGATGTCCATTGACTGTGAATTCAACTTGAGGGGCTGTTCCATTTTGCAATTCATGTAGTAATGGTGATTTGCAAAGAACATTCAAATCATTATTAGAACCCGCCATAACGAAAAAAGCATGTCAAATCCATGTATCCATAGAGGCAACAACTTCAAGCATCAATGTCGGAACATGCTTGTCTCCACGAAAAAATTGATCTCTCTGTGCCACGGGACAATTTCTCCATTCGCAATGCATATAATCTATACTTCCCAACATTCCAGGGAAACCACGATATTCCTCCAAGTGAAGCAGACGTTGAATATCTTCAGGAGTCAGACATCGTAGATATTCATCCCCGAACACTCCTCGGACCGCTCTTACAAAATGTCGCAAGCAGTCTAATGTGATCTTCTCTCCCAATCGAACATACTCATCTACTTGATCAGCGGCACAACCGTATGCTAAACATCGTATAGCCGCGGTGCATTTCTGATGAACCGTGAGGGACGTACGTCCAGTGGCATCTGTTCTTCTTTGGAAAAAAGGATCATATTCAACGAGTGCTGTCATAATTCGCTCGAATAGTGGACGTCGCATACGGAATCGACGGCGAAATTGGTCTTTAGAATACATCGGGTATTGACAGAAGTAATCTGCCATCAGTCTTGTGCTTCCCCACTCACGTCCCCTTTCGATGTGGCGTCGAGGATGTTTCTTTTTTGCCCCGGAGGGGGTGATTCTTCGGAATCATCTGAACTACTCGAAGATGAAGATTTCATGTACGCCTGTAGTTGTTTGTACAATTGCGGGATTTTGGAGATGAATGAATCTGTCAAACGAGATTGATCGTTGTTAGTAGAATTCATCTTCAATTGTTATGTTATGCAAACATTTCAACAAAGTTATTTATAGAGGAAAGATGTCGCGTCTCAAGATGTTGTAGAAAGTCGTGCAATGACTAATCAAATCGATCCAAAAAATGATATACATAGAAAGTCGAGCAATGACTAGTCACTTCATGGCACAGTTGTCGGAAAACATCGAGATTCGAATTTCGATTTGACAAAACATAGTGCGAAAATTGAAGGCCCTTGAAACACGCAATTGTGTTTAGTAACATCCCGGCACGGGTGTCGGAGATTCGAATTTCGATTTGACAAAACATAGTGTGAAAATCGAAGGCCCTTGAAACATGCAATTGTGGTTAGTCACATCCCGGCACGGGTGTCAGAGATTCGAATTTCGATTTGACAAAACATAGTGCGAAAATTGAAGGCCCTTGAAACACGCAATTGTGTTAAGTCATATCCCGGCACGGGTGTCGGAGATTTGAATTTCTATTTGACAAAACATAGTGCGAAAATCGAAGGCCCTTGAAACACGCAATTGTGTTTAGTCACATCCCGGCACGGGTGTCGGAAATTCGATTTTCGATTTGACAAAACATAGTACCAAAATCGAAGGCCCTTGAAACACGCAATTGTGTTTAGTCCAATCCCGACACGAGTGTCGGAAATTCGAATTTCGATTGACTGAACATAGTACGAAAATCGAAGGCCCTTGAAACACGTAATTGTGTTTAGTCACATCCCTGACGGGTGTCGGAAATTCGAATTTCGATTTGACTAAATATAGTGTCTCAACTATATAAGTAACTCTTATTCATCATTCTTCATACTTAACTTCAACAATATGTCTCGTAGATCAAATGTTGAATCGCATGGATTTTCATCTCAAGATGGTCTAGATAATTTACACAGTGGCAACCATGTCGCTAACACCGAGAAGGGTAGAAACACAAGGTGGACAATGCATGAGGAGCAACTTGTGGTTGCTGGATGGCTCCACACATCTAAAGATCCTATTATCGGTGACTCACAAAAAAGTAGTTCTTTTTGGGGACGAATAGCCGACTTCTACACAACACATGGAGGTCCAAGTTGCAAATCTCGTGACAAAGAAGCCATTCGGAAGAAATGGGGCCAAATCACCAAAACCGTCTCCTAATTTTGTGGAGTTTACGATGGTATATGTACCCAACATCCAAGTGGATATACCGAACATGACTATTTCAAGGAGGCACTTGCTGCTTTTCGAACAAAGGAATGAAAAGATTTCGCTTACGAACATGTTTGGCGAATCCTGAGAAATGAGCCGAAATGGCAACAAGAACAAGGAAGCAGCTCTCACCGCTCCGGTGAAAACTTCGACATACCCCAATCGGATCCGGCACCGGAAATCCGACATATTGGAAAGGATGCTGCTGAAAGAACACAAAAACAGAAAGAACTTAGGACGAGCGAATGTTCTTCATCTACAGCGAAACGAAGGGCGGAGAAAGATCAAAAGATTGATGAGAGCAACAAACGCTTCGACGAATTCAACAAGCTATATGAGCTAGACATAAGTGTAAGGCTGATGAATACCGATCCAGATAAGTTGAATCATGCACAGAGGTTATTATTCGAGGATACTCTTCACAAGTTCATCGCACGTAGTTCGATTAATAGTAGTGGTGGATCTCAAAATTATGCTACTAACCCGAGAAGTAGCGATCATGGTAACGATTCAAATGATTTCGATGTTAACCCTTAGTTATAAATTTGTATCGGTGTGTTTTATTTACTTCGATGTATTTCATTTTTTTACTTTGTTTTNAAATGATTTTGATGTTAATCCTTAGTGATGAATTTGTATCGGTGTGTTTTATTTACTTCGATGTATTTCATTTTTTTATTTTGTTTTTCGTATTTATTATTTTCTATTTAAAATTATCAAATTTAAAATATAGTAATATATTTAAAATATTAAATTAATAATCTGAATATATATAATATTTATAAACAATTATATATTATAAATAATATATAAATAATTATATATTAAAATAAAAATTTTAAGAAAAAAATATTTTTTTTAATAAAATAATCATCTTCACGGAGACGCTCAAACCCTTATCCGCGGAGCGTATAAAGACGGACGCACATTGACGTCCATGTATCCATGGGCACCGATATGGCGTCCAAAGCGGCGGAAATGACCGCATTTCCGCCAGGTGGCCTTATAATATAATATTCCTTGAAAACTGCAATTAGGCTTTCTTTACCGAGTTTTGTAGTTATTTCTGGTGAAATTTTGGTGGCGTGGATTACCATTGTAGCCTGTAGGGAGAGAAGACAAAATGATCAATCATTCAATTTTACACTTCACCATCATCAATTCCTCGCCTTTCTTGCAAAACTCTACTCTAGTACCCTTTACTGTGTTCTGAATATTATCCTTATTGTTAATTCTAAAATAAAAATAAAAATAAAAATAAAAATAATAATTTGGCCCCATACCATACTCAACCATATCTATCCGAAACTTTATTCTCTCATCTATATCAGCTTTCTCTTTGTATATATCATTATTCTTTAATTTTATAAATAATTTTTCTTAACAATCCTACAACAATATTCGGATACTTATAATTTATAAATTTTATTTTTTTACACATCGGATACCTTATAATCATAATATTATCGATAAAATTATTATATAAATATTTATATTTAATAATTATTTTAAAATTACTTTTTTATTAATAAAAGTATAGGAAAAAGAGTATCCCAGTCATGACACTCTTTTCTCACCCGCCCAAAAAAAGTGTCACGCTAATTGGGTGGCCAGCGTTAAGGAAGATATTATATCAATCTTTTGATCCGTAGTTGATTCATACGGGTTGATGAGTTGATTTTTTCATCAATCTATATACTTATCTTTCAAGAGTCTCTTCACGAATTGACCAGTTTCTATGGATTTGACCAGCTCATACCCAAGAAACAATGTGTCATTTTTAGGCGAATTAGAAGGCTATATATGTGCGTGCAGTTACTTATTCATTAGAGTTGGCTTATATTATTTATTTAAGAGTATTTTTTATTTTTTGGAGTAATAATTTTATAATGCTTCAATATAATAAATAACTATATTACTTCAAATTTATTTTATTTCCAATAGAACTCAAACTTTTAAAAATATTCAATTTCAACTCCGTTTGTTTGAAATCCTAGTCTACAAGTCTCTCTATGATATATATATCTACCCGATATATCCGAAATTTTGCATATATCAGTTTTGGCCAGTATTTAAACAAAATACTAATCAATACGGGTTTTTAACGGATCAGATATAACATGTTTGATCTATAAAAAAAATATATGAAGTTTGTAGAAATTTTATTTTTTCGTAGTTCACAATAATTTACAAATTATTTATTTTATCTAGGTTAATAAATTAGTTTATTTAATTATTTCGATAGTGACCCTATGTATATGTATTATAAGATTACAATGATAATATTAACTATGATAAGATATATAATTTTACTATATATCTTATCATAGTAAAATATTATCATAGTGACCCAATAAATTAACTATATTATTATCATAGTTAATATTATCATTGTAATCTTACTAAGTCTTAAGTCTTAGTTTTGTTTTATATTGAAAAAACGAATACAAAAGATAACTATGATATTACTAAAATTTCAAGGTTAGGTAACTAGAATAAAATTAAAGAAAGTAATAATATTTAGATATGATAATATACGGAAAAATGGCGACTTGGGTCCCCAAAGTTTGGATAATTTGGCAATTTTGGTCCCCAAAGTTTCAGTGGCAAAAACAGTCCCCAAAATTTTGATGATTTGACAATTTTGGTCCCCAAAGTAGCGTATTTTCACAAAATACGTCCCCAAAGTTTGCGAATTTTGGCAATTTTGGTCCCCAATTAATTTTCGTCCGGGGNAAACGGCATTGTATGCAAGTATAAATGGCCTTAAATCACCATAAATCTTGGGTGATATTGCAAAAGGCAATGATATAAGCAGGTAATCCAAGCGATGGAACAAGCCGGGTCATACCCATTACAGAATACATGAGAGCTAGGTTGTTAATCAAGATCTCCTTACTATTTTGTACGTTCATCCAATATCGAGTCGAGGCTTTGCTTGATACGCATTCCAACTTTCCCGATGTTCTTAACAACGGCATTTGCGACAATGGTAGCATTTCTACCGAACCTGTATTTTTATTGAAAGTAAAGGATTGAAGCATATTAGAATTCAGAATAGAGTGTTTTTTTTGTCAAAGGATGATTATAATGCTTGCCTCAAAAAGTAGTCCTCAGCAGCCGAATTCGATGGCTTAGGCAACGAACGATTCGGCAATCCATGGCCATCTATGAAATAAGGATCATAAATGAAAGAGTATATGTAAGGAGAAAAACTACATACAAATATAACAAAACTGTAATATAAGCTATCATTCGATTCGCAGAGTCGAATCAGAAAAATGGGAAAATTACCTTCTCTATTATCGCTATCAGTATCGGTAGTAGCAACTCTTCGATCTACAAGCATCTATGAAAGGCAAAAATATGGTTCAATAACCGGAATGAGCAACTTGCGAATCATGATATTATACACTCCCTAATGAGCTTTCTTGATATAACAACAAAATAAAGGTTCCATGATCGCATCGTAAAAGACTGTGATGATATCGAAAGTGCAACTTTCAGCGATTATCTCATTGCAATTTGTAATGTGTTTTATTTGACATACAAAAAAACAGTTGTGTAACATACACTGATCTATTTTCGACTAGTAAAAATATCAACAGTAATGATCAGCTTATACTGTAACTAAAAAACTATAAAGAATATTGGCATTTGCATATTGAATTAGCTTCACAATTAGTCTAATGGAATACTTACCTCAATACCAATACAAACAGGTAAGTCATTTTGAGTTTCCTGCCCAGAAGACTCTTGTTTCTTACGTTCAACAAATAGGGAATAACCAAGACAAGCATATCTGAAATCCCCAACACTCTTATCCTCTTTATTTGAGTTTCCTTCTGATTTGTCAACGATATAATGAGGGACTGCAGAAACACAAATTCATCGAATTAACAAACGAAAACCGCATTCTTATGAGCAATAAAAGACTGGGAAACCCAAGAAAATGAACCTTATNGGACCCAAAGCTAAGGTCAGGACATGGGAAACCATAACAAGGGCATGTGATTGCCTACTTGTTTCTTATTCGTGGGACCTTCAAAAGGAAAAAACTAAATCTCCAAGATCCGAACCTCGTGATTGTCGGAAGATATCATTTTCCATTTGTGTTTTAAATGGGTGTTTATTTAATTAAAAATATATACTCTACAAAATCAAGAAAATATCCAGAAAAATAGTTATAAATTATTAATTTTATATATTAAAAGTAGATGTATTAAATTTTTCTATCTAATTAATAGTTATAAATATTTAACTATACTACTTGATTAATTCAAATATAGTAACATTTGCCTAAAGAAATGCATCCCCTAAGGTTCTTATAACATACATTTAATCGAGAAAAAGACGCTAATAAACATTGTATTCAAACTAAATAATCAATATTTGATTCGATTAATTCTAAGTTTATTGATGAAATAGTATCATTTTAAAATATTTATAAACTATATAACAAATTTGAAATGTTGAATTTGGTTTGGGAGGATTAGTTAAAGAAGGTGAGCTGTAATTTGACTTGTTTATTAGTTATTTCAATGTTCAATAACTACTACTTATGACTTAGAATTAAATTCTTTAAAACTAATTAATTTAACTTATTTTTTATAATATAAATTATTCAAACTAGTGGTGTAAAATGAGTTAATATCAGTCGATAGATGTCAGAGTTCGAGTCAAATTTCAAATGAATAAAACCCCGAACATCAATATTGCTAATGAATGAGTTGAATAGCTTCTTGAGCCAATAAATTTATAATATTATATGAGTGATGTTTGTCATTGAGCCCTAAACTTTATAATACTGTAAATGTGGTATTTCTAATGTTTATAAATTGCATACAAAACCTCCAAAGTTGATATAATGTGTGTGGTTAGATCCAAAACTTTTAAATATTATAAACATTGTGCCCTCAAAGTTTAAGAATTGTGTAGTTGGCCCATGAACTTTTAAAACCGTTTATATTTAACACTTATACTCATTGATATTTTAAACGTCCCGAGAGTTTGTATTTGACCAATTAACCTTGAAAAGATGTTATGACTATGTCTCAAAACTTTTAAAATTTTAAAAATAAAGCATAAATTATCAAAACCACTTATACGACAAAAACGAAAACCACAACTATTCACTCGAGGGTCATTTTTGAACGATTTTGAAACTTTGGGGGCTTCTCACATAATTTACAAACTTTGGGGTATCATATTTACATTATTTTAAACATTATGGGTCAATTACGCAATTTTCTCAATATTATATACATTAATAAATAGTGTATATTATAATATTTAGTTTGTATTATGTATATTATTTGTAATTAATTCAAACAATAAATTTTATATTTTTGAACCCGAATTGAAACTCGAATCGAATCTTATCTATTTCGAGGCTAACTCGATCCATAAAAAAACACTTAGCTTCATCTCGGAGACTCGGATTGGTTCGTTTTATTTATGCCCCTAAATTCAATTATCAAATTCAACCATAGGATAATTTAAATAAAATTATAAAATTGGGTTAAAAAAAATTTGTTAGTTTAATGTGTGCGTGATAAATAAATAAATGTACGTATTATGTACCTCGTGTACCTTTTATTAATTTTACGAAAAAGGTACCCATCCGTACCTTCATTGGCCACCGGCACGCCTTTATACATTCATTCTTCTTCATCCACTTCACTCTGTGAAAAAAAGTCTATTTCTTAAGTCTTCGGTTTCAAATTCGATTCACTCTCAAAATCCAGAAAAAATGAAGAAATTGATAAGGAGATTATCTAAAATCGCCGATTCGTCGGAGTACAGTCGGCTGGAGGCGAAATCGAGGCCAGATTCGTCGGGAAAAAGCTACGGCGCGGTGCCGGCGGGACACGTACCGGTATACGTCGGAGATCAAATGGAGCGATTCGTAGTGAGTACTAATCTTCTGAACCATCCGATCTTCGTCCAACTGTTGAAAAGATCGGCGGCGGAGTACGGGTACGGGCAACGAGGCGGTTTGCGTATTCCGTGTGAAGTTTACGTTTTCGAGCGCGTGGTAGAGACGCTCCGATACGGCGGTGGAGATGTAGAAAATGAGGAGCTCCTTGGTTACATTTCCGATGAGTCGTAACGGCGGTAGAGTTTCGGAGATCTTGCTTTTCTAATTTCTGTTCGTCTCCTTTTATTTTCATTTTATTCTCGCTATTTTCGATTGTGTATTGTGTAATTGTAAAATGTAATTAATTAAATTAATGAATAGTAGAGTTATCAAAGTAATTAACTTAACATTCATTCTATTATTCTAACTATTTTTTTAATTCTTAATTATTGATTATTGACATTCTTTATTATTGGTTTATAAATCATTTGAATATTTGAAAATTATGTTAATAATCCATCAAAATTGGGGTCATACCCGAACCCACATATCCTACTGAATTTGTTCATGTATGGATCAACAAAACTGGGTCTCGGTTTGGGTAGCACTTTATTACCTATGTGGCACCGACATTTCAATTTTTCACATTTTCCCGTGTCGAGTCGAATCGGACTCTCCGACTCGCTCCAACTCTTGACACTTAACACAAAACGACGTCGTTTTGATTTATTCCTTAATTTGATTTTTTTATTCATCGGAAACGTATCTTATATGCTTTCACGACTTTTTAATATTGTCGATCTACTTGTGAATTCTTCGTACAAGCGATGATGGATCAAAAAGTAGTTGTTTTTGGGAAGATGGTAGAATCGACGAACGATATTCATTTTTTATAAATTAAATTTTTTTATATAATGAATTGCTAAATATTTGTAGTTTTAAACTTGACTTTATACAATTTTCTATAAATTCTAACAATTATTTTTTTAATTTTGCTTTTAATTAATATTATTTTATTTAATAATACGAATCGAGTCGAAAATCTGACTCTTATACTCTTGCCGAGTAGTGTCGAGTCGAGTCGCACGGAGTCGGTCGGAATCGATGCCGTATAGTTTATTACATTAAACCAAATATTAATTTCGGTCCAATACTACCGACCCGATACCCAATTTATTATAGACAATTACATATTTTAACTTCTAAAATGATTTATTGATATATTTTTTCTATTTATTTTAACAAAAAATACATTATTTGTGGGTATAATGATCTGTCTAGTAACCGAAATTATATGATTTCTTAGAATCATAATTAGACAAGAGCCTACCCATGCTAATCCCTATCTTAGAATAATCATTTTTCATTTTAATATTTAAAAAAACAAGAATTAGCTTGAATTTTCATTTTCAAAGCATATACAGCCGGAGCCCAGAGGGCTTATCTTACAGCTTCTCTCATAGTGGGCTTTGTTTAGGCCCATTTGTCAATAGAGTAAGCAAAAGTTTTACTTTAATGGCCCAATAATCATATTTTAGCCCAAATTGCCCATAAAGAAACAAATCAACTAGGCCTTTATAATTTAATTAAGATATTATTATATTATACTAAGATACTAGTCTTGTGTCTTACATCAAATGGTATATCAGTCATATATGGTTCGTACTAAATTTTCGACAACCCAGTATTTTAGTCGTATGATTATCGAGTTTGATCCTATGTTTAGCAGCATCCCGATGCCAATACTAATTATTATTTTTAATAATAAGCGGTTAGATACTAATAGAATTTCGGATTAATATGAAAATGTTGCTAGTGTCTCGTTTCATAAATTTATGTTGAGTAGATTATAGTTTTTTTTTATCTCCAACTTAAAAATTAATTAATGTTTTAATATCCGAATGTTAAATGTATACAATATTTTCAAAAGGGTGACGTTTGTAGGTGACTCTCCAACTTTCGGGTGGTGTAAAGGACATGCCCTCTAAGTTACAAAATTGCAAATATGACACTTCAAGTTAACAAAAATATGCAAATATGACACCACACGTTAATAAAAATATGCAAATATGACTCTCCAACTTTAATTAAATGCATGTACGACACCTCAAGTAAACAATATCGTTTAATATTGACCCTCTACGACATTGTTATTATTTTACGTCCGGATGCACATTTCTCGAACTTGAAGTATCAATTTTGTATAATTTTTCGTATAAAAGACTTATTTGTATAATTTGTGAACATTGAGAACGAATACTGCCAACGAAAAATGTTTGCAAACTTAACGGAAAATCATGTGCTAAATACCAGAGGTAAAAAACAAACAGTTTTGATAACTTGAAGGGTCATTTCTGCAATTTCATAAGTTGAAGGACATAGCCTTTACACAACTCGTAAGTTGTGGGTTATTTATGCAATTTTCTCATTTTCAAAAATATAAATACTAGTTTCTCTATTATTTACTAAATAAATAAATGTATATATAAAATAGTATTAAAATTATATAGATGGGTATTTATTAAGTTTAGTTGAAGTTTGTTTTCTATCATTTATTGTACTTGGATATAATTTCTATACAATATTTATATTAATATTATTTAATGCGCCTGAATAAAATAAATGACTTGACACCCTTCACTGCATTTGGACAGCACACGAGTAGTTTCACTTAAATGAAAAAATACTAATGTTTAAAAAACACAATGAATATATTCGATCCGTAAATGAATAAAAAATAAATTAAACTATTAACTAGATAAAATACTTTAATATAATTATCAATATATATTGTTGTTATTTCATAAAATAATAATAATTTTTTTACAAACTTTATTAACATTTTTCTCAAATTAAAATATTTAGATATGACCCAATCGATTAGACCCGAATCAAACGATATTATATTTAAAATACCGATCAATATCGGATTGATATACAAAAAAATTAAATTATTTAAAAATACTTATCAATAAGAGTCATGTTTCATTATCTTTTCGAAAATATCTTGAGAATTTTATTTAAATTAAATTTTTGCGATGACACAAAATTTTGGTAACTTAGAAAACGAGAAAACCGGTGGTTCAAAGTCAGGAAAACCGAGTTCATCTTCAAGACATATTGGAAAAATGGAGGGTTTTAGTTTGCTCAATAATTTTTAAAACTTATAATTTTAAAACTTCGCGTTTTTGTATATCTCGGACACGTGTTTCTGTGTCCCAGCTATAATACCCGTGTCTATTATTGTAATATATTATATTTTAAAATTATTTGTATTTTAGAATTTTACTCTAAATTGTTTTATTTTTTTTACTACATATTTAATTTAATTAATTATCATATGGTTATTTCATATATTTATATTATATGACATACGATTGATCTTCAAGTCATATATATTGATATTTTCGTTTATATTTTATTAAATTTTTATTTTTAAATCCTACATGGCATTGACGTGTCATAATGGATAGTTTAGGATGACCGTATATCCGTTCAAGTTTTTTACGTTTTTAAGTTAGCACATATCATGTGTCCCATAGCCTACATAACACTGACATATATTAAATAATTTACTTTATAATTTATATCAATTTATTATGTTACAGGCAAGTAAAAAAACATCAATCATAGTAAGTCCCTGTCATTCATTAAAATATTGTGATTAATGTTTTCTAAATTATTATTGTTATTTATTACTGTGGAATCAGTGACACATCAATAGCTGCCACCTATACACTGTTTTTTTATTTGGTAATTTCCTAATTATTTTCCCTTTTAAAAACTAGATATGTTTTAATTTAAAATAATAGATAAATATTTTAATTTAATAAAGAGATATACTAATTAAATTTTGAAATAGACTGATTATTGACATATGGCAGGGGGAGTTTTTTAATTTATTCTTCCACTTGACTATAATATTAACCAACATTCCCAATAAATACCAACTGCCCATGTAATAATAAATGCTAATTATGACAAGGTTTTTCAATCTTATTTTTAAGATATATTTAAATTATGGTGATAACCCTAAAATTTAGAATATTACATATGAATAATTAGGTTATCTTTTTTTGCTTAATTAGTTTTGATAATTTATATTTTATTTTTAAAATTCTCAAAGTATTGAAATATACGTAGAGGTCAAATACAAACTATATTTGTATACAATTTTGTACACCTTTTTATAATATTTTAGTGTTCTATACTTAACTCATATATTTAATTAGGACACATGTAAATTTAAATTTAATTATTTTTGGGAAAATGAAAATTTGGAAACATCATTGTATTTAAGTTTATAAGGGATAAAAAATACTCTATTTTTTTGAACCATCCTAGTTTATAAGTTTATTATCCAAATTGTAATATGGTCCAAATTAGCAATTAATAGTTTCAATGGGTCATTTTTGCTATTTTTATAACTTGGTAAATCACTTTTAGACCAATGTTTTCAAATACAATTCCTTTATTAAACTGTATAATTGAATCGAATTGTTATCCATCCTATGTAGAACAGATATTACAACATTATTAATTTGTAAAAAAATATTATAATTAAATTATATTATAACTTTTGAAATTTTTAAAATATTTTATATTAAAATAAAATATAAATATATTTTGAAAACTGGCCACAATATTCTGTGCTACACTCTAAAGCGCAGAATATTATAAATAAATTATTTATTTAAGTTAGGGATGCTTTTATCTTAATTTCATAAATAATGGTTTGAAGGTCAATTTGGTAATTTTAAAAATCATTGATAAAAACTAACAATACTGAGCGTTTATGATAACAAAATATTCCAATCTAGACCAACGTGTCAAATATAGACATGTAATATAATAAAATAAATATGTTGATTTATTTTTTTTATTTTGTATTATTTGTAGGGCGAGGAAGGGCAGAGCGTGTCTTAAAATTAAATATAAATAAGGACACGAGGATGCAAGTCTCAGTCGGAACAATAAAACTGGCTGACTCCATATTTAAGACAAGAAAACAACAGTTAATTCAAAATAAATAATAATATTAATAATGTCGGCATTTTAGATATTTTTTATTATATCATATTTTCACGAAATTAACAACATTTCAATATGAATAATGCATCCCATATTATTGTAATTTGTAATAATAAAATTAAGCATACTCAATTTGAACTAATAGGATGATGAATGATCCATTATATTGAAATTATAGATTTTAACTGAAATAAAAACGGGAGAAGGTAAAACAGTGAGAGTGACGAAATACATGGCTAAAAATGAATAGAAATTCGAAACAAATTAAATTTATAACATCGGTATACATGATATACCAATTCGATTAATATTTCATAGCATAATTATCCCTAATACGAACATGATATTGAGCTGATTCGATTCATTTAATTTTCGCTTATGTTTAGACTTGAGAGAGTGTGTTGAATTTGTCTCACATAAATTATAGTGTTGTGATTTATTATGTTTATAAATGTAAAAAATATCATCATATAATAACTTGTTCATTTTTTTAAATGTGTGGCTTTATCCATTTAATCTCGTTCCTTCATGTTATCCCGTCGTAAATTCGCTCAAACTCTATAATTTCAACCGTGTATGTCACATTACAAAATAATAATATGATTATCACATTAATAAAAAATACGGGATCTTGTAATTCTTTTTTTCAGCTATCTCTATTGCAAAAAATCACGACCAAGTGAATATATTAATAATGATATAATTATATTACTTTCAAGTTTCAACAACGATATATTAGGGGAAACAACTATCAATGAAAAAATGATACAATCTTAATATTTCAATAGTATCCATTATTTAAAAATAAATAAACCGAAAATAAATATAATACATTTATCAAACAAAAACAATCATATAATAATTGCTAAGGTCATCCTCATCGTTGGCCGCCCAGTCTGATTAGGTGGCTAACGTGGCAAAATTTCTTCCATCCGGAGAGAGAGAGTGTTCGGTCCGGGACACACTCTCTCTTCCAATTTTTTTTAAATTTTTTTTTTTAAAAATTAAATTTAAATTTAAAAGAATTATAAAATATAAAAATTATAATATTTTTATTTTTTTATATATTTGATGTGTAAAAAAATAAAATTAAAAAATTATAAGTGTCCGGACATTGTTGTAGGAATAAGAGGAAAGTTATTTATAAAATTAAAGAATGATGATGTGCAAAGAGAGAAAACTGATGTGGATGAGAGAATGAAGTTTTCGGACGGACATGGTTGATGATAACCTAACAGTACTACGATCGTAAATTATTTGATGTATTTTTTCCAATCTAACGAGCATATTTATCTTTTACATAAATACACCAATCATATTCTCAATGATTCACTATTGTCTAACGATTTTCGAAACATATTGGGTAAAATTGACAAATCAAAAAATTAATAAGAAATTTGAGAAATTATTTATTTTCATGTGCATATAAATTATTAAGTTATAAATTTATTAAATGATGTATACTTGTAACTATTATTATTCATTTTAAATTTAATCATATTTTAACCTCTTAAAATTTATGATATCTTATTTTTTTAATTTTGTTACTGATATATTATACCCTATAGTTATTTTAACTTGTAAACAAATTTTAAATTATAAACCATATTTATTATAAGAGTCATGTTTGTCATTGGCCACGAACTTGGAAAATAATGTAAATGCGATTCCCCGAAAATTTATAAATTACATACAAATCCCACGAAATTTATATAATGCTTGTTGTTGATCCCCAATTTTTTAAAATTGTAAATACAATGCACTAAAATTTAAGAAATTACATATTTGACCCCGAAGTTCCAAAATCAATTATATTTGACCCTAACGTTCGTTAATATTTTAAATATTACATAATTTGTATTTAATTTTTTAACCTTGAAAATATGTAATAAATATGTTTACAAACTTTGAAATTTTTTAAAATAACACATAAATTGAAAAAACCACTGGTACTAAATATGAAAATCGCTATTATTTACTTGATGGTCATTTTTGGACAGTTTTGAAACTTTAAAGAATTTGTATGCAATTTACAAACTTTAGAGTATTGCTTTTATATTATTTTAAACATTAAGAGCCAGTATCCTAATTTTCTATTAATTATAAACATTAAATTTCTTTACAAATTTATCAAGATTTTATAAAAAAATAACGTACTTTGAATCGAGAATCCTATCGTAACATAGATTTTTTGTTTTATTTTGAAAGAAAAAACATAAGAGGAATTGGGATAAGATGAGATGGGTATGAATTAATTAAGTCGTTGGGTGGTATTGAAATAAACATCACATTTATTAGTATTATTTAATGAAAGTTAGGTGTTGTGTATATATATTAATTAAATAACACACACTCTATTCTTAGTAGGTCATTTTAATTAATACCAACTGTACTACATTTATTTCCCTTGACGTGACGACCCATGCCCTTGCCGGCCCGTAATTTTTTTCCCTTATTTAGAAATACATCTTTTTATTAATTAAGTATAGTAAAATAAATTTGTATACCGAATCTTTATATTTTAATTTTATTTACTTTTTGTTTTTTGTAGTACGGTCGGATGATATAGTTGTACAATAAACTAATATTTTATATATCACGCCACAAACCGATTTTTCCCTCTTTATTCATTTGCTCCATTAAACAATTTTAAATTTCTATAATTTAATTCTTACTATATTTAAACAAGTTTATTATCTCATTATTTAAATAATGTATGTGCTATGCCGCACAGCTTGACTCTACTCAATTCGATAATATTGTAAGAGTTAAATTTTCGACTCGATTCGAATTTTAAATAAATGTTTAAATTTATTGAACGTTGCATAAATTTTAAGATTAAAATTGCAAATATGTTATCAATTTATTCTATAAAATAATTTACTTTATAAAAAATGAGTATAATTAATCGAACGTTTACTACATCCAATAATTAGAGAGTGATTGTAGATCTTCGCGTGCTAAAGAATATCAAACCAAATTTTGTCGGTCAGCTTATTTTAGCATATACCAAAATACTTAATTTTCAAAAAATAAATTCAATAAATAAAATTTAACCAAAATATTACATTTGAAAATATAATTAAATACAATATTTATTATTTTTAAATAAAATATCAAATTCGATATTCCGTAAATATAGAAACTGAATTTTTTACAGAACTAAAATCAAACACCGAAATAATCAATATTTGAAAATGAAATACTAAACCGATTTTTTCAATAATGATTCAATAAAAAATATGTATTCGATTGAGTAATTGGTTTTAACGTATTAATTAGGGGTGAACATTCGGTACCAAATACCGAACCAAACTAAATATTGAAATACCGAATATCAAACCAAACTAAATATTGAATACCGATTCCGATCCTATAATTGTTTGGTACCGATACCAAAATACCATATATATTTCGGTATTGGTACCAAAATTAAAAGAAAATAAAAAAAATTTCTCAATCAATTACATATAAAAATATTTTAAAAAATAAACATTCAGTAATTATTAAATTGCTCTATTTATATAATCAAACAATTTTCAATTCTTCTAGTTTCTACTCCAATATAAGTGTAAAATATTCTGAAACTTCTAAAAACAAATACGAAAAATAATTATTAGAAAATAAATGACAAGTTGATAGTTTACTCATGTGGAAACTAAATTATTATTCTCAAAGTTATCTTGATAACTCTAACTTGATAGAAATTAGAATAATGTCATAAAACCTTACATTCAATCCAATATTAATAATTGAATGTTTATGATCCATTTAAAACTTTAAAATATATAAATATTTTAAAAATTAATTTGGTATTCGGTATATACCGAATTTTCATTCTTATTACCGAATACCAAACAAAATACCACAATTTCATAAAATCAAATATCAAACCGAATATCGAATACCAAATACTGAATATCAAATATCGAAATAACAAAATTTTGGTATGTTATTTGGAATTTCAAAATTTTTGCTCACCCCAATTATTAATGAACCCCCTATAGCCAACACTGTTTGAATAATTAATTATATTTAAATCTTTTAAAGACTAAAATGCAAATATGGCAATAATTGTCATTTAGAAATAGGATCAATGCTCAAGATCTGATCATTAAATTTAAATTAATAGCTTTAATTATGATCTCAACATCCCCTTATTATTAAATCACACTTGTATTGTAACCAATAATTCATACCCGGCAACTTCAGTACCGAAATCAATCTGTACGGGTGATTTACAGATATACAAGTTATTAAAATAATGTGGAATAATTCTAATTTATGACGTATGTAATATCATCAATAATTAATTTGACTTTTCATTTTAATTGTATCCACCTCTATTGAATTATAAATATGTAAATTTGCATGGTGGTTTCGAGTTGGTCTATACTAGTTTAAACAAAAACAATTCTGGTAGCACAGCGCCTAGGAAAAGTAGATTGACCCAATGTTTTTATACCGACGAATTTTGTACATGTCCGGATTGATATGATCGGTACAGACGGTATACCGGATGATATTAAATTTTATTTTTGTATGTATATTAAAAACATTTAATATTAATATTTTATTTTTTAGGGTTGTACCCGAAAAAACTCTTAATTCGACCATAAAACTCGATATCGGACGGTACCGTAAAAAATACCGATATTTGATGTATTGGTCGATATACCAACGGGTATGAAAACATTTATTATTGACTTATTATTATAGTACTACCGAACATATTGAGTTTGTTTGGTATAACATTGATAAAATAAAGTCAGTTGTGATGAACTAAATTGTTGTAAGTTGAATGTAATTTAACGTTTAAAAATCACGTTACGATGGTAGATGATATTTAGAGGTGTGGCGAAAACACAAAAAATTAACACTAAACGCAACGTGATTTTTCTTGTTTGGAAAAATCACATTTTAAAAAAAGTGCGGTGAGCCTATTTTCTCCTACCAACGAACTAGATAGACACATTGAATCAAATCTAAATAAGATCAAAACTAGATAATTATAATTTATAAGAGATAATGATATAATAAATAATTAATTTTATTAGACTTCCAGTGTAATTTACTTCATTTGTAAACTAAACTAATACTTTCCCCACACAATTTAATACTGAATTTCTACCCTAGAGATAATGTTTGAATACACGTATTGACTTATACGACTTCATTGATATCTTTACAGATAAACGAAACGTTCATCGTTCATTATAGCATTCATATCGATATATTGAGATCAATACGAGGTTTCTTCATGGTCATCGGAACCGGAACTTGATTATAACACCGTGGGCATTTCGGTTTACTCTTTGAAATCAGCACGTACATTAGGCAGCTAGGGCACCCGACGGCGAACTGAGCCTTTTCATCCGTATCGTCTATGATGGATGACGATGAGTTTGATCTTACCGGGGACGATGATCTAGACACGGAAACAGATCGTTTCCTCGTCGTATTTCTCTCGGCTCTCTCCAGAGCTGATTTCACCTTGTCTAGGGTGCAAACACTCTGATAATTCGACGGTGGTGATTGAGATGATGATGTCGTGGAGTGGAGCTTTAGCTCTAGGCTTGACTCTTCGAAGAGGCTTAGTGTTGGCTTAAATGATGTGGGAGGGAAGTTCAGATATGTTGAAGCTTCTGTGTTTGCTGGATTGCAGCATTTTTGGAGATAAACTTTGCCTGACTGCAGGAACAATAGAAAAGGGGAGATTAATCGTGATTAAGGTTAATCATATAGTAATTAAGGAGGCATTAGGAAAGATACCTACATTGAAACAAACTCAAAGCAGTGAAACCGAAAAAGTTCAGATTCAATTATGAAACTGTTCTTGATGAATGATTACGAATAAAATCAAATCTAATAACGGAAGAGGAAGTGAAAATAAACTAACGCCGAACGCGCTTCGAATTCAATTTTTTACTATCAAAATCGATCTAAGTCCACAGCAACCATAACCGCAATGATTCGATTGCGCAGCGATTGGATACTGAAAAAGAAGAAAAAGAGAAAAGAAGAGGAAATCACCTTCAAATCGAGGCGTTTCTCCCATCCACAAGGAACCTGGACGTCGAGGTCGAGCTCTTTCAAATCAAGCGTACAGCAACCACCGAGAAGGTCGCGGGTGATCGGAGACGTCGATTTCGTCGACTGATTGGAATCAACACCGTTCATTATTCGAACAAGATAGCTCACATCGGCGGCCATCGGAAATCGGAATCCTTCCAGGAGCGAGAAAGAGAGTTGGATTTAGGGAAAATGAGGAAGAGAACTGTGTTATTTATATCAGAGCGAAGAATTTATTAGAAAATCGAAACAAATTTTGGTAATATTGAAAATCAATGTTTTAAAAGCTAATAATTTTAATCAAAATTTGGCTACCTTTTATTCTAGTCGATGGTCAAAATAGTACACGGATGTTTAATAGCTTCATGGTTTTCAATGATTTCATTTATTTTTCATAAATAATAAATATATACTTTTAAGAGATAATAAATATCTATTATATTAGATATTTTATATAGTTTGGTATATCAAATTTAAAGTGAACATAATATCAAATTTTATCAAATCATATGATAATTGATTTAAAGCAATTATCATATTTTGTAACTTTTGATAAAAACAGTTTCCAAATTTTTAATGTATATAACATAATTGGTCTCCAAAGTTTTTTAATTTTGACAATTAAAAAACCACTTCCAGGATCGAAGTGGCAATACTAGTTTATCTATCAATTCTTATGTAATTGCATTAGCATGCCCTTGCAAAAAGCAAGAATGAGATTGTGGTTGTGTGCTTAGTTTATCTAATTAATTAAATCATTAATGAGTAATGTTTTGGAATTAAATGTGTATTAAGTGATGGTGACTTTATAATTTATCATCTTCCCAACCTCTAAACGCCTAACAATTCCTAATCCTTTTTTTGCCCGACATCTCAACCATTTTACCTACAAATATAATGACCCTTTGTAGGGGACAGTACACACAAATCTATCATTTTTTTTAATTTGTCAATAAAATAAATTCCTTCAAAATCATATTATTTAATGTATTTCACTTTTATTATTTTTTCTATAATTACTTCGTCTTTGGTTGTATGATTAGCTAATCAAATTTATGGGATAAATTTTGGTTGATTCTGTACTTTGAAGATCAATATTATAAAAAAATATGAGTTGTATGATTAGCTTAGATTTGTGCAATCAAGTGCACAAATCTTACAATATGGAAAAAAATGATTTTTTTAAAAAAATAATTTGAGATATTATTTAATTATCGAATAAAATGTAAACAATAATATAGTTGTATTTTTTTATTAACGAATTTTAACACACTCTGCTCCGATTCATGCAAATTAACGAATCCAACATCCTCCATTCTTGTTGGTGCAACCTATAAAAATGCAAAGTTGGGGGATTAAAATTTACAACTACAAATATAAGATGAAATTTTATAAATTAACCTATGCGACACTCTTCAAATTTTCACATTTATCCGGATTGAGTCCGATTCTCCGACTCGCTCCGACACTTAACACTTGGTACAAAACGACGTCGTTTTGATTTTTTCCTTAATTTGATTTTTCTCTTCGTCGGAAACATAACTTAAGTGTTTTCACGACTTTATTATGTAGTCAATCTACTTGTAAATTATTTATCCATGAGATGATGGACTGGAAAGTGATTATTTTTTAGGAGATGGTAGAATCGACGAGTAATACTTATTTTTACAAGTTAAATCTTTTTATAGAATAAATTGATAAATATTTTTAGTTTTAAACTTAAAGTTTATTCAAACTTCAACAAATTCTAACAATTATTTTTATATTTTGTTTTTATTTAATATTATTTTATTTAATAATTCGAGTCAAATTTAAAATCGGACTCTTACATTATTGTCGAGTAGTGTCGTAACGAGTGGGTGTCGCATAGAAATTAACAAGGAAAATGAAGGTCATTTTTTTATTATTTGTTATAAGAATAATTATATTAAATTGATATTGGTGTTGGCACTGAAATACGGTACATCTAAGTATATAAACTTTTAGGGGTGTGACTTCACTACAAATTAACCACCACCAAATTAAATTAAATTAAATTAAATTAAAAATTCATAGTTTGAATTTCATTTTCAAATCATTTATTGGAGTAGTTAGAGTTAGGTGACTATTGTACTCAACATTTCACTAGTCACTGACTCTCATTGCTTCTTACATGGAGACGATTAAATTACAATTTCATTTATAGAATATATACTAATATAATTTTTATTTTTTAAAAAATGTTTTATATATCAATTAGTAATACTGAGAATATAAATATTATTTTTGTGATGTTAAATATGATTTATTTATAACATAAAACATGATCATATAAATGATATTTTAGTTTTAAATTGTAATACATGTTTGTATAAATTATTGGATAATAGAATTATTACACGTTTATACATTGAATTATAATTGATATGATAATTACTTTTTAAAAATTTAAATACTCTAAGTGGAATATTATATTATGGGAAAATTATATTACTTATTTAAATATGGGTTTAAATCGATTGTCTAAATTAAATGTAATAATGGGCCTGATAGATTACATTAACAAGCCCAGCCCATTATGCCCCAAAAATGGAGAAATTTTAAGGTGAGTCTACTTTACTACGTAACGTTCAAGAACTTACCACTCGGCGGAATCCAGTACGCGTTCGCCGTCGACGCATTTAATCATTCTTAGTTGGCGGAATGAGCAGTTGGAGAAGTCTTCTGCTTCGAATCGGAGAAAATTGCTCGGAGTACGATGGAATTACAGAGTCCAAAGACCAACTTGTGAGTACATTATTTAAGTTACAAAACCCTTATTTTTATTTTGTTCCTGGTCTCTCTTAGAAAGCTCGTTTGTTGTTTGCTTAATCCAAGTCCGTTTTTGCAGGAGACTTGTTTCGGAGTCGTTAGCCGTGAACTTTCCCATTCATCTGATGACATTTTGTCTGTGAGAACTTTTGTCTCTTGATTTCCGTCTGTTATTTTTTTATATAGTTTTCTTTTTAAAAATCGCCGCTTTATATCATAGTTTTGTAATATTGACCTTTTTTCTTGAATATGATGTCGGGTAGTTCCTTCTCCAATGCGCTGAAGAGCTACCTCACAAGGCTCCTTTGTATGGAACATTGGTACGATTTTTTAAATAGATTGCGAGTTTCCTGTATGTTCCTGTCCCATTTGAGTTTCTGGTATCTACTATTTGTGCTTGTAGGTTATGTTTTTTTTCTCTGCCTATGTAGGATATTCCTTTGAATATAGATATGCGATGTACTGTGCACAATAGTATGTTTTTTACCAAACTTATTTTTTAATTTCTACAATACCATAGGTTGGCCTTATAAATGTAGAAGATGAAGACTTTGCCGCGAAAGCTTTAGAGAATGTGCATGGAAATTTGCAGGTAAGTGGCTAAGTGCAGTTATTTGCTAGTTTTTATGGGAGTTGTATCAGTCCACAGTTTCCTTTTTCAGTCAATGCATAATTCCCGTGTTACTATTGTCTGTTTATGAATCTTTATATACAGAATTATATCTAATTATATACTGGAATCTGCTAATGTTTTCTAGATTCTCGATTGGTTGTAGAAAAATATGTTGATGAATCCGTTTTGCTTGTTTTTGCCAAAATATTTCAAAGATTTGTTTACTGTCTTCCTAAGTTATCTCCAATAACCTTCTGGACAGGATGCTCTGCAAATTGGAAACTGTAACAGGATTCGTGTACTTATGCGATTTCTGACTATATTGGTATGTCTTCAGTTTTCATTTGATTTTTAAGGTTTTGAAGGATTTGATTTTTTCTGATGCATCATGCTGAAAGAATCTGGGGAATGTAGCAATCTGTGACTGGCAACTTTTTATTTGCTTGATTTTTGTACATCTAATCACACTCTCATACAGATGTGCAACAAAGTTGTGCAACCGAGTTCCTTGGTTGTTCTATTTGAAGCATTAATATCATCAGCGGCAACAACAGTGGATGAGGAGAAAGGAAATCCATGTTGGCAGTCCTGTGCGGACTTTTACATTACCTCTGTTTTATCCTGCCTACCTTGGGGTGGAGCTGAACTTTTTGAAGTACGTTTCATCTCAACTCCCTTATACAAGATCTTCTGTTACTTAAAGTATGTCATTGTGCAGGTGATTTTTTTCTCTAAAACAATGTATTTAATTAATTTTATTTTATTTACAGCAAGTTCCTGAGGAGATTGACAGGGTTATGGTTGGTATACAAGCCTACATGAGTATACGAAAGCATGTTTCTGATGCTGGCTACTCCGTTTTCAATTCAACTGATGGTAGAGTAAACGATGATGATGAGAAAGTAATTATTGTATTCTTTACTACTTCTGGCCTTTCTAGTTACAACTGCAATCAATTCAGAGAATAAAATAAATGACAGAATACAGCTTTACTTTCGTATATTAATGTTTTGTTATTCTGTGCTTCAGGATTTTTTGGAAGATTTATTGGGACGAATACATGATCTTTCTAACAAGGAATGGAAGCTGGATAGTGGTAATTTTTTTAGTGTATTTTTCTATTCCTGTTTTCCTTTCGCTGTTGTTTAATCACATTTTTAGATAAATGCCTTCATTTTTTATGTAGAGTCTGTTGTGGAACTTTGGAGAAGCACCAAATAATTGATGGAACTAGATACCATGTTGAATATTTAATTCATAAATGGATTGTCGACTCAAAACTTAGAATCTGTTTTGCCATATTTTGAATGAAAATATTGTTAGAGCAATTTCTTATTTTTAAATATCTTTAAGCCCTCTGGGTTTTCTGTCCATATTTTCATGCATTGTGAATTAAAGTAATGAATCTTCTTATGCAACAGCTTTAGTTGTAGCTTATAAGTTGAAGTTCTGGTTGAAATTAATTTGAGCTCTACATATTCTTAAAAGTTAATTCATGTAATACTTTCAGTCATAGTACATAAACTAACAATGATTAATGCTTTTTCCATTTTTTTAGTTCCTAGACCACACCTTTACTTTGAAGAGCAGCTGGCTGCTGGGAAATCTCATGATTTTGGTCTGGTAAACTGTCCTGAACTTCCTGATCCTCCAACCTCCGCTTCCTTGATTGCATCTGGGAAACAGAAGCATGAAGCTGATTTGAAATATCCTATACGTATTCGGAGACTTCAAATATTTCCTGCTAGTAAGAGCGCGGTAAGTTCTTCATTACAATGACTATGCCTGTTTATTATCACAGAATTAATTTTATTTTTTCATGATGTGAAAGATATTTGACAGAAATGAGCTTCATATCCTTGAGAATTTTTCTGCCACAATCACAGCTGATTTCATGTCATGTTTGCAGGAATTGCAACCCATAGATCGATTTATCATGGAGGAGTATTTGTTGGATGTGCTTTTATTCCTAAATGGATGGTCAGTGTATTTAATTTTATTGTTTTTCGGAAATTCTATCAGTCCTTTCTAAATCTCATTTCTAGTGTGATATTGTTTACTTTTTTTCATTTGAAAGAACTGTTTTAAATTTAATTTTTTTATTCTTGGTGGAAATAAAGTTGACATCCTAATCATTGTGCGTTGGGTGTATTTGGACTGCATTTTTTGTATACTTATTCTGGAGTTGTTTCATGTCCTCACTGTGTGATTTTCTTCCTGGAAAGTTAGTCGAAAAGAATGCGCTTCTGCCATGGTGGGCTTGCCTGTCCCTTTTAGGTACGAGTACCTAATGGCTGAGACAATATTCTCTCAGGTACTTTCTAAGATAATGGTTGCTATCTATTTTTTCTCAATTTATTTTTTCGAATTTTTCATCAAAACTCTAATTGAATACACATACAAAAATATAGTTATACCTGTGAAGGTATGCTTCTTCTAAAGCCACTAATTAGCAATTACAAGGCAGATGTGAAGCATGTGCATTAGACTGGATGTAGCCTTTTGTGATGTCATCAGTTCGTATGCTTCACAATAAGTGGTATCTTATTTGACCAAATTCATATTTTTTCAAGAAATTTTTTAATAATCCGAACATTGTTCTGAATAAAAATATACAAATTTTCAGATTATTACAATTTTTCTTGAAAAAATATTATTTTCGGAATTTACATTTGTGCCAGAAANTATTTGTAGGGCGAGGAAGGGCAGAGCGTGTCTTAAAATTAAATATAAATAAGGACACGACGATGCAAGTCTCAGTCGGAACAATAAAACTGGCTGACTCCATATTTAAGACAAGAAAACAACAGTTAATTCAAAATAAATAATAATATTAATAATGTCGGCATTTTAGATATTTTTTATTATATCATATTTTCACGAAATTAACAACATTTCAATATGAATAATGCATCCCATATTATTGTAATTTGTAATAATAAAATTAAGCATACTCAATTTGAACTAATAGGATGATGAATGATCCATTATATTGAAATTATAGATTTTAACTGAAATAAAAACGGGAGAAGGTAAAACACTGAGAGTGACGAAATACATGGCTAAAAATGAATAGAAATTCGAAACAAATTATATTTATAATGTCGGTATATATGATATACCAATTCGATTAATATTTCATAGCATAATTATCCCTAATACGAACATGATATTGAGTTGATTCGATTCATTTAATTTTCGCTTATGTTTAGACTTGAGAGGTGTGGTGAGATATGATGATCGTAAATTTTTAAGTATGTTTGATAAAATTGCGGTATTATGATCGTGATTTATGTAAAAATACTAATATACACTTATATATATAATTATATTATAATTAATAGAAGTAAAGGTGAATACGTCTTTTCCAAAATAACAATGAAGCCACAGCTAGTTTTAACAGTTGTGATGATATTGTAATTTTTTAATGATTATCACATCGCAATTAAGCTTGTGTTTTGCGTGTATTAAAAAAATCACGATTGGATCATCTCACCGCACCTTACCGTACTTTTAATCGTGGTACCAAACAAACCTAATAATTGCTAACAGTACTACTATCGTAAATAATTTGACATATTTTTTGCAATCTTACCAGCATATTTATCTTTTACATTAATACACCAATCATATTCTCAATGATTCACTATTGTCTAACGATTTTCGAAGCATATTGGGTAAAATTGACAAATCAAAAAATTAATAAGAAATTTGAGAAATTATTTATTTTCATGTGCATATAAATTATTATTATTATTATTATTCATTTTAAATTTAATCATATTTTAACCTCTTAAAATTTATGAAATCTTATTTTTTAATTTTGTTACTGATATATTATACCCTATAGTTATTTTAACTTGTAAACAAATTTTAAATTATAAACAATATTTATTATAAGAGTCGTGTTTGTCATTGGCCACGAACTTGGAAAATAGTGTAAATGCGATTTCCCGAAAATTTATAAATTACATACAAATCCCACCAAATTTATATAATACGTGTTGTTGACCCCCCAATTTTTTAAAGTTGTAAACATTATGCATTCAAAGTTTAAGAATTGCGTGTTTGACCATGAAGTTTTAAAATCATTTATATTTGACCCTAACACTCGTTAATATTTTAAATATTACATAATTTGTATTTAATCTTTTAACCTTAAAAATATGTAATAAATATGTTTACAAACTTTGAAAATTTTTAAAATAACACATAAATTGGAAAAACCACTTTTACGAAACATGAAAACTTCTGTTATTTATTTGATGGTCATTCTTGAACAATTTTGAAACTTTGGGGTTTTATATGCAATTTACAAACTTTAGATTATCGTCTTTACACTATTTTAAACTTTTAAGAGCCACCATCCAAATTTTCTATTAATTATAAACATTAAAATTCTTTACAATTTATCAAGATTTTCTAAAAAAATAACGTACTTTGAATCGAGAATCCTATCGTAACATAGATTTTTTGTTTTATTTTGAAAGAAAAAACATAAGAGGAATTGGGATAAGATGAGATGGGTATGAATTAATTAAGTCGTTGGGTGGTATTGAAATAAACATCACATTTATTAGTATTATTTAATGAAAGTTAGGTGTTGTGTATATAAATTAATTAAATAACACACACTCTATTCTTAGTAGGCCATTTTAATTAATACCAACTGCACTACATTTATTTCCCTTGACGTGACGACCCATGCCCTTGCCGGCCCTTAATTTTTTTCCCTTATTTAGAACTTTATCTTTTTAATTATTAAGTATAGTAAAATAAATTTGTATATCGAATCTTTATATTTTAATTTTATTTACTTTTTGTTTTTTGTAGTACGGTCGGATGATATAGCTGTACAATAAATTAATATTTTGTATATCACGCCACAAACCGATTTTTTCCTCTTTATTCATTTGCTCCATTAAACAATTTTAAATTTCTATAATTTAATTCTTACTATATTTAAACAAGTTTATTATCTCATTATTTAAATAATGTATGTGCTATGCCGCACCGCTTGACTCTACTCAATTCGATAATATTGTAAGAGTTAAATTTTCGACTCGATTCGAATTTTAAATAAATGTTTAAATTTATTGAACGTTGCANAATTTAAATATGGTACAGTATCATCAAAAGTATATACACTCATAAACTTTTGTATACCAAACAAAAGGAAAACACTGAAAGGCTTCCATGCTTATACACTGACCTTCTTCGTCTGTGCTGTAGACGCAGACACAGACATCACTCGTAGCCGGCTCGCAATCTCGGTAAAAGATGGTCGCATTGCAGGATTCGGAGCCCAACATTGCTCCATTAATCGTCTCCATTCCGCATCACAATAGGTAGGAATCGTCGGCCTCAATGTATTGTTCACGATCCCTCCTACGTTTTTCAAGAGTTTGAATGTTTTCAAGACGAAACATAAACACGAGATTTTCGTACCTATTATTGCACCGTAATGCATGTTCGCATAAGGCTCTTCTCCCGTGAGTATTTCCCATAACACAATACCGAATGAAAACACATCGACCTACGGAACGAAACAATTCGTTTCGAATCACGAAAGCAGTAATTTTCATAATGAATCACTTACCTTTTCGGATACTTTATTGCTACTACCATTGAGAAGCTCAGGGGCCATCCATGGCAAAGTTCCTCGAACTCCACCCGAAACTAACGTGTTTCGTTTTATTTTCGACAGACCGAAATCACCAACCTATCAAAGTATTCAGACACCTATGTAATAATCATTGATGATGAATAAATGCTTAAGGCAATTTTGTCTATAAGAAACCTTGCATATAGGTCTTGAGGGATCTTTCAAGTTTACGAGGAGATTATCGCATTTCAGATCGAAATGTACTATATTCTTCGAATGCAAATATTCCATACCGAAAGCTGCGTCCATGGCAATTATGAGCCGTTTACGACGATCAAGATGCCTGATACATTTCGATAAAATGAATGTTCTGGAAAGAATCGTGACAACGAAAGAAATACTACCTGTCTTTACGGAGCAAAACATGTCGTAGAGATCCATTAACCATGAATTCTGTTACGGTAGCTAGAGTACCTCCGGGACCATCTTGTACAACACCATAGAATGCAACCACATTCGGGTGATGAAGCTTCGACAAAATCTCGGCTTCCCTCCAAAATTCAAATGTCTGAAGTTTTTATAAACATTTCAGTGATCTCCATATGCAAATATGAGGAATCGAAAAACGAAACAGCAATGATTTTCCGTTAAAACGGCAACGATGTCTCAGTTAGAATTTATACCAATCTTTCTTGTTCTGATTGCCTTCCAGTGAAGCAACTCTTTTTTATACGCTTGATTGCTACATCCGAACCCCTCCATTTGCCATGATACACAGTCCCGAATGTCCCGGAACCAAGTTCTCTCAATTCTTCAAGGTCAGCATCGCATATTATCTGCACCCGATCGATCAAATACGAAAAATAGTTCGTAATCCATGCGAAAAAAAGTAAAAAAAGCTAACCTGTAAAGATCTGATGTCGAATTCTATCAATAATGGATCTACGGAAGGCAAGTTCGTATTCTCTCCACCCTAGAAACTGATACGATTAACACATATTCGACACGATCGATATTTAGTATATTTACCTCATACTCCGATTCTTGGATTCGCATCAGATCATCGAAATGGATATCGTCATCGACTTTCCGTTGAGATACATTAGAAACAGCATGACTCTCACTAGTATTTTTTTTCTGATACTCTTCGTAACTATCTTTTACCGCATTTAGTTTTGTAGTAATTCCTTCGCGTATCACTGGAACAAGATCATATGCTTCAGGATCTTCCTCTTCAACTATTTTAGGTACAGATGATAATAATATATGATCTTGATCCATAAGAGAAACGTCTCGTTTTGCAAACTCGTCTCCAGCTAGTCTTTGAAAGAATGACCAGTGTTTTGGTTCATGGTTTTCTATGTTAACACTCAAACTAGCCGCATCGTTCTGTATCGGTCCAATATCAGAGGGACCCTCAGGAAGAACATGCTTCGAAAATATTTCAGAAAGAAGATCGTGTGGAAATCGATCATTAATATCGATTAAAATGTCCACTTGCTGAGAAGTCTGAGATTGGCTCACAGCCAAATCAACCCGAGGAACTTTAGAATCTTCACAAGGTTTCGGAGCATCCACATTTACCATAGGAACTTTGTTATCATTCGAGGGAACCTCGACACCACAATTCTCAGCCATTCTAGATTGATGAATTTCATTTTCAGCGGCTACATCTTCGACACGAGAAAGGGACAAACTTTCTACAGATGAGAGTACTAAATCTGGCTGAGCACTATTAGTACATGACTGATTAACAAGAAACTGAGCAGCAATTGAATCTTCAGATTTTGAAACTCTAGAAGGAGTACCAGCCTGCTCTCGAGGGAAGCGCTCGGAGTAAAATACCCTCTGTGGAAGATTAAAAGATTCAGTACTTCCAAAATCAGAATCATAAGATTTTGAGTTGATATTTTCCAGATCATAAGCATTACTAGACGTAAAACATTCGTCACTTGCGGATATAGGAACTTGGGATGCATTAGCTACATCAGGAATCGAAGGCTGCAAAGATTCCAGTGGCAATTCGCTCTTTGATGCTCTTGAAGATATCTCCTTATCTGGTTTAAACACCACTGGATCTTCAACAGAAAAACTAACCTTAGAGATGGCACTATTTATCACAGAGTTATCATTCGGAATATAATCCTTGCCACTTTCAGGGATAGTTGAACCATCAAATTTCGTAACCATCTCGCTTTCTTGAACTTGAGTAACTTGTGGAGCGAAGACGGAAAGATGCGTGCCTTCGGGAACATTTTCATGATCAAAAACACTATAGGGAGATACCAATACCGCCTTCTCCATAGGTGTAGAAAGAACATAGCCAGGAGTATGCTGAATCACTTCATATTTGGAAGAATTTGGTATAGACGATTCAGCTGCTGTTGTAGCACCAACAAAACCAGGCAAACCCGAGGCTTTATCATTGTCCGTATGTGTATCTCTTTCGAAATTCATCTGGTCCAAATCGTCAATATTCTTTCTGTACGAGCCGGAATGTTGAAAACTAGAGTCTTTTCGTGCTCCAAAGTCAATACCATTGACAGCAACAACATATTTCATTTCAGAGTCACCATCCATACTAGTTAAACTGCAATGAGCATCTGCCAAATCTCCAATGGAGAAAAGAAATATCCGAAGCTTCGTGGTTCCTTCTCCACCATCAAGTACATTGCACTCTTCCATCATATTCAACAAATCTTCATCACATGATACAGAAACTAAAGCATCCAAATCTTCTCCAGGAAGCTGATATTTTATCGAATAAGTTTCATCATAAATCGCAGTTGTTTTAATCCACAATTCTCTCCACGTACCGTCCTTGCTTATCCTGATAATCCGTGTCTCACCACCAACATATCGAAGCTTCCCATCAGAAGGTCGGGGTAAAATTCTACCACGAAAGCTACAGAGAATCTTAAGCTTCTTAAGTGAACTCTCAGATCCATGTCTAGAGCTGCTACTATGCAAAGACATATTCTTAGTTTCAAATTCTCCAGAACTCTTTTCCATTGTAGGCACATTGGAAACATTCGATCCACTCTCGCCGCCATTGTAATGAGTGCCTAAAATTCCCTTAATCTCTGAGTAACCAGGCACGTAACTTGGATCCCCGGAACTATTTGGATTAAATGCGTTCTTCTGATTGACTCTATCAAGCATGAATTCAAACTCCTCACCAGTCTGTATGGAATAATTTAATACAGGCTTGGGTTCTGAAAAACTCATTTCGTGGGGTTTTAAACTAGACTTTACACGAACTGATCCATCCACTTGAGCAACATCACTTGCTCGATCAAGCGAATTAGCATAAACGAAATTATGATATCTTTGTGGATCCATATACAGAATGGATGCTCTGGTATCAAGAACAATCTCTACTCAAATACATCAGATAGCACACAAAAGCCAGAAAGAATTTGTCCACAACGTGGAGTTGGAAGTTGCTAGCCTAATATAATCGATATAAACAAACAGAATCATCGACAAAGGTAAACAATTCATAGATAATCATCACTGATCACACAATTCAATAAAATAGCTCATTTTCTCATTAATTTTTAATTCCCCAATCGCGAAAATCCCACCAGATGAAACCCTAAATTTCGAAGTTATTTCCTCAAAAACCATAATCGGAAACAACTCCAGTCATCGAAAAGAGAGAATGAAAAATTGAAAGAAGTTGGTAATAGGATTAACAAGGTTTACCTTACTGGATTAAACGTAAATCCGTCATTACCGCAAGTCAATCCCGAGAATCAAAACTCAGAACAGCAGAATACAGCTGCGAACACATGAAATCCGTTGGATTCTTGATTGAAGAATAGAAAAGAAATGATATTTTATGGAAAAATAATCTAGAAACCAGATGATGAAAAGGGGGTAGAGTTTTCTTTTCTTGAAGAATTCCAACAACTATAATTACTCCACACAAGATTGCAGCGCACTGTAAGTTTGCTGAAGTCAAAAAGCATTAACATAATCCCTATTTCGCCCCCACCCTAAAATTCCGATCTTCTTCTCCATTAGACCAAACAAAAGAGTAAAATTCCACACCTGTAAATGCACAGATTTTAATATACTTATCAATTTGATTGAAATTTTCGATAATTATTTTATATGAATATTTTTTTAAGAACATCCTGTACATAAAATTAAATTAATTTATTTCAAATAAGATAATGTAATATAAAAAAACAAATATAATGCCAATAATTATATATTATGCCTAGGACTATTTGTAACGACGGATAAGAACGTATTTTCATGTCCGTCATATCGACGTCCATGGTTATATGGGCGCGGATTCCTCCGCGGACAAAGGTTTGTCCGCACCCTTGTCCGCGGAGAAGAACTTTTTATTTATTTTTATTAATTTAAAATATTTTAGTTTAATATATATATAATAAAATATTAGTTTTATTAATTTTTATTTATTTTTATTAATTTAAAATATTTTAGTTTAATATATATATAATAAAATATTAGTTTTATTAATTATTAATTTATTTTTATAATTTAAATATGTAATTTAGTAAATAAATATTTAAAAAATTATTACTTTTATTTTGATACGATAAATACATAACTTTATGTGNAACAATATTTTGATAACACCCATTTATTTTATATAAATTTAATACATATTTTGCACGATTCGTGGGGTGAGTGTCTTTCAATGCACCGAATGCAGAGTGCACGAATCTTCGGTGGTGTGTGATTATAAAATTTACATTATGATTGTATTTTTTTTCTCGGTCCCATTTTTAAATCTTGAAATTAAATATTCAATTTGATATAAATTATTTCAATTTTATTTCATTCTGATAACATAAATTCCCCAATATATCCTTTTTTAGAAAACTTCATTTGCGTTATTTAGATTCAAATTCATTCAATAGAAGAATTTACAAATATATGAAGTCAACCATGAGAATACATAAACAACAAGAATATTATACATTGACTCATTAGTATATACATATACATTATAGATATGTATACTATTATATATTTCAAACAAAAAAATAAAATATGTTTTATTATATAACTAATAATATTCCAATTAAATAGAAAAAGTATTTCAAACTTCTAAATATCAAATGCATCTTATATAATTTAAAATAAAAGTTGAAGAAAAAATAAAACAACACTAATAAAATACTTATTGTTATAAATTTGATTATTATTATTTTGTAAATGTTTGATTTTATATTTTAATATATATTTGTTATTAAATTATATTAACGAATCTCAATTCACCGCTATTTAAAAATTTACGCACCCCACACCCTCGTACCTAGCACCCTGTATCTCGTACCCACATCCACACCCGTGCAATCTAGTTTAAAACTATAAAATTACACTATTTATATATGTTGAAATATTATTCTAAATAATTGTGAAAATACAAATATTTTAATTTATAAGTATAGTAAAATTATAAATAGTTGGATTCATCTTACAGATATGATTTACTTTTTTTATAAATTAAGTGATAAATACACTATCCAATGCTATGTTGTTAATGACATTATTATCTTTATAAACTATAATATTTATATTTTCATAATGCAATATTTCAACAATATAGGATTCAACCTCAATTTAAAATTTGATTAAAATATTAAGCCTTGATCATCTAAGTACAATTTGACAACAAACTTAAGACTTTTGTTGTACGTTTACCGAAATGTACTTGTCCTATATACATATATCACTCTTTTAAATTTCTGGTCGGGCGTACCGGTTTCGATCGGTATTTTGATAAAATACCGGTCTGTACGGGTATTTTTCGGGTCGGATTTGGCTGGTTAGATCGGATTTTTTATTAAAAAAAATAAAATATGAATATTTTATAATTTAATTTATTTTAATATTCCCGGTACGGATCCGATACATATCCGATATACCCGAAACGTATCCGATATAACAATCTTGTCCCGTATAACTATCTATAAGGGTATTTAAAACATTGACTTCTACAAGACAAATGTTGTTCAGACAGCCACGCGTACGCTGTATGTTTGTATTTATATTGGTCTGGCGGGAGGCAAAAACTTCAACGAAAGTAAGTTACTCCTCAAACTGCACTCTTCAACGGCACCCAAACGAATTCGCAAACCCCGAGACGATGCAAATTTGCCCTAATGTAAGCGAGCTTTTGGCACCGGTTGATTCCGAACCGTCTTCATGGAAACTGAATATCAATATGTTCCGGTTACCGGAACGTGGATCCGATTCGATTAAACGTTCATTTGATATCTGTTCGATTATCAGAAGTAAAAGTAAGTCGCGATTTTAGCCGCGTTTTCTTTGTTTGAATGATTCAGTGCAGTTTATTTTAATGTAGTTTTGATTTTCGTCTTCGTTTGATGAATTTGTGGGTCGAATTTACTTCTTTTGTGAGTCTTGTGCTGCGTGCTTGATTCGTNTTTACGATTGATTAGTTGTAGCTATTTGATTTTTGACGATATTATTTGTGACAAATGAATTAGTTATTATATTATTTGTGACTAATTATTTCTCATATTGATGTATTTTTTCTACTTGAAGGTTATTGATCCGTTTTTGAATTATAACATGTATCAGAATTACGATCCATCTCAAATGGCAGAATCATCTTCTTTCATGGAGTTATTGTTGAGTCAAGGGAATCCATGTTTTTTATAATAAAATGTTATGTTATTATTCATTACACTTTTAGTATACAATATTTATTTGTTGTAGGTATACAACCAGAATTCAACACAAATGTTGAAAAAATAGTTGTTTTAAATTGTTGTTTTTAATGCCTTTTCGACATAAAAAAATGGTAGCTCAATTTCTATAATTATAGAAACCGAGTTACTAAAAAAACTGTCCGTTACAGACTGCAAACCAGCGCTATGTTTGTAAAACAAATTTAATCAATGACAAAAACAAAATCAATACAAAATTAATGATATTTTTTATATTTATTATTAGTGACAATGCTATCTCAAAAAGTCATTCATTTAAAATTTGATTAAAATATTAAGCCTTAATTATCTAAGTACAATTTGACAACAAACTTAAGACTTTTGTTGTACATTTACCTAATTGTACTTGTCCTATTTACTTCTACAAGACAAATGTTGTTCAGACAGCCACGCGTACGCTGTATGTTTGTATTTATATTGGTCTGGCGGGAGGCAAAAACCTCCATCCTTAATGGCTTAAAAACTTCAACGAAAATAAGTTACTCCTCAAACTGCATTCTTCGACGGCACCCAAACGAATTCGCAAACCCCGAGACGATGCAAATTTGCCCTAATGTAAGCGAGCTTTTGGCACCGGTTGATTCCGAACCGTCTTCATGGAAACTGAATATCAATATGTTCCGGTTACCGGAACGTGGATCCGATTCGATTAAACGTTCATTTGATATCTGTTCGATTATCAGAAGTAAAAGTAAGTCGCGATTTTAGCCGCGTTTTCTTTGTTTGAATGATTCAGTGCAGTTTATTTTAATGTAGTTTTGATTTTCGTCTTCGTTTGATGAATTTGTGGGTCGAGTTTACTTCTTTTGTGAGTCTTGTGCTGCGTGCTTGATTCGTTGTTGTTCTTGTCAAATTTAACAGAAAAAAAACGAAATGTAGAGGAATATTACGAGAAGCAGGAGAGACTTCTTGATGGGTTCAACCAAATGGAAACTCTAAACGAAACTGGACATTTACAAGAAGCTTTTACAGAGGTTTGTTTCCATTTCATTTTCTTTCATTTTTAAGACTCCTTTTTAAAGCCACAAATGTTATCTCAGGATGAAATGAAACAGATTGCTAATCGTGAGAGAATGGCTATTAATGTATCAAATGCAGTTAATTTGCTTCTTTTCATAGCAAAAGTTTTTGCTTCAGTGCAAAGTAGATCAATGGCTGTTATTGCATCAACTTTAGATTCTCTACTTGATCTTCTATCTGGTTTGATCCTCTGGTTCACAGCTTACGCTATGAATAAACCGAACCAGTATCGGTATCCAATCGGGAAGAGACGAATGCAGCCGGTGGTAACTCACTAACTTTTTAAATATTGTCTCATATCGGTTGTGAAAATATAAATATTTTAGTTTATAATAGGAGTGATATAATGAGTAATTGAATTAACCAAGTCTTTTCAACGTGATTCATTTCTCTTATGCATATGGGCTACACCGAAATTCTTGATGCCTATTAAATCCTGAATTTCTATAGTAACAAATGTGGATTTTAGATATGCTTACTTTTATGCATCGTTTTGTGAAGGGAATCATTGTATTTGCATCAGTAATGGCAACTCTTGGATTGCAAGTTATATTCGAGTCTGGAAGACAACTTCTTGCGAAGGTATATTCGTCTAAATACGAATCTTTTGTGTTTTTCGATTACTGAATACTGAAACTTGAAATGTTTTATAAGGCTGGTCCTGTGACAGACAAAGTTAAGGAGATATGGATGATAGTAATAATGGTGTCTGTGAGTGTAGTAAAGTTCATTCTTATGCTTTATTGTCGAAGATTTAAGAACGAAATTGTTCGAGCTTATGCGCAAGATCATTTCTTTGATGTTATAACGAACTCGGTTGGTCTCGCAACTGCTGTTTTAGCAATTAGATTTGCTTGGTGGATTGATCCTACTGGCGCCATTGCAGTACGTTCTCATAATTTGTATGATTTAGCAAATTTAGTTAATAATTTTATTAATTATGATAAATCTAATCTTTTTAAGGTAAATATGTCTTGTATTTACCAAATTTGTCAAAACTAGTTTCATATTTTTAAATTTTTGATAAACTAATATGGTGACCGGTTTGCCTACCGATCATGATCCGGTACCAAATTGTATTTTATTTTAATTTTTTAAAAAATAATATTTAATTAGTTTTTAGTATCAGATCTAAAAAAATCTAGAAACCGATCATATAAAAGTTATCAAATTACAAATATGATATATTTTTTGAAGAAAAATATGAATTTATAGCACTATAGTTTAAATTAAATGAGCATAAAATAAATAAAGTTTTCAATCCAATACTATTATCATTGACACTTTAACGACTCATTAATATTTTATATTTTATGTACATTGAACATATATGTCAAGTTTGTATAATTTTTCAACCGAGTCTATTTGCATACTTTGAGGATCACTCATGCACAATTAAAGTTTCAAGATCAAATTTGAAAAATTATGAAACTTGAGGAATGAAACACGTCATTTTCTCTGTGTTTTACATTTGAAGATGAAGTGATTGTTGATAATTTGCATGTTTCTGCAGATAGCATTATATACCATCAACACATGGACGAAGACAGTGTTCGAAAATGTCCGATCGCTTATTGGAACGACGGCACCTCCGGATTTCTTAGCAAAACTAACATATTTGACATGGAATCATCACAAAGAGATTCAGCATATTGACACAGTAAGAGCTTACACTATTGGCTCTCAATACTTCGTAGAAGTTGACATCGTGTTACCACAAGACATGCCGTTGAATCAAGCGCATAATATCGGTGAAACATTGCAAGAGAAATTGGAGCATCTTGAGGATGTCGAACGAGCTTTTGTTCATATTGACTTCGAGTTCACTCATAGACCAGAGCACAAGAACAAGGTATAGAAATTTGCAAGTTAGTAACAATTAGTGTTTCCCGATATCATATATCAGTATCTTTTGACCATATCCAACAACCCAACCTAGACAAAGGCCGGATATGCAAGAATAATGATACTCATTAGTTTTTTAAACTCGTTCAATGGATGAACATGAAATGTATTCTATTGTTCGAACCGGATAGTAGAATCTGTTCAAACCAGTTTTTTTAAAATATGTATATTTACCATATTAATATATTATTTATATTATAAAATAAATTAAAAACTATAATATATTTCATTAATTTAATTGTAAATGGGTTAAAATATTATTTTCTCTATTTGATTAAATATTGGATAAAATATAATTCTATTAGGTCAAAATTGTGGCCCAATAAACCTAATTCTTATTGGTTGAATAATCTTTGACTGATTTTTAACATTTAGATTGAGATCGAGCACCCTTGACATGTACTGGTTTTGTAATGGTAGTGCACAAATTGGATTGGCAAATTAAGTACACGAACTTTGTGAAATTTGGCAATCTAGGTTACTTGTGTAAAAAAATTACAATTCAATTTAAATTGAAAACAACCAATAATACAATAATTTACAATATATTGTGCAATTATTCAGTTGGAATATTATAATTTGGCAAATTATGTCTCTATATATACAAAAAACAATTCAATTGAAATTGATAACAACCAATAATACTATTCACTTGAAATTGATAAATGATAACAACCAATAATACAATAATTTGCGATAAATTGTGCGATAATTCAGAAAAATTGGAACATTTGGTATGTTTGGAAAAACGTTAGATAAATAGTGGTAGGGTGAGATGGATGTAATATACTGTGAGGTGAGTCGATCGTGATTTAAATAAACTGTTTTCGAAACAACGGTGCAGTAATCGTTATCTCATAAAATAACTATTATACTCTTACTTTAATTAATTGTGTATCGTTTATTAATTTATGAAGACTAAAATGAGCATTTCATAAATGTGTTCGTGTCATAAGAACTGAATCTCTCGAATGAAAAATCAAAGCTCTCTAAAAATTAAAGTAGAACAATTCGATGATATCCACTAACAATAAAGCCAAAAAGAAAGGGAAAGAAGAAGTCTTGCCCTAACGATTAATTAAAGATTATTTTTACCCAATTATGTAAATTAAGGGTACTAAACTTGTGACTACGTGTAAATTACAATGATACTTCATGAACAAACTTCGTGAACCAATTTCGCCACCGTGTGGATGCGATTTTTTAATTTCTATAACATATGAGGACTATATTAACCAAAAACACCGAGGACTAAATTTATCAATCTAAATTTTAACGATCAAAATTATCAAAATCAGTAAGTTATGGGAACTAAAGTAATGACTTTCTCAATATAAAAGGAATTCAAATTATTTTCAAAACTACAAAGATAATGAAACCCTAAATTACATGTGAACAAGGTGGGTTTAAAAGAAGAGGCAACAACCGTGGAACCAACGATTGTTTTCTACAAACAACGTGCCTATATCTTCAGTTAATTATAGGCAACAACATTCCTTTATAATATTTTAGAAATCGACCTCACTTAATTAATAAATATAAAATAAATCAAGATCAGCTTCAAACTTACATTCTTAATAGAAACCAATCTCGAGTAAAATGACAGCGTGTAAATCTCACAATTTAATTTTTGTCAATTTTAAAATCTTTTTACGAATAAGGCTTTTTTGGCTAAATAATGCCGAAAAAAACCATTTGTGTCAACGTGGACCGAGTTCTCATAATGCGAGCGCATTTGAGAACGCTGATGCATTAACTCCGACGAGAGATATCGTAAAGTTTATTAAACATTGATTTGTTTACTTGTAATTATGTAAACATAATTAATTAAATCTATATAAATTTGGATTCTTTTACTTGTTCGTCCACCTGATCTTATCTTTTATTAGAAATAGAGTTATGTCATAGAACCCATCAAGGGTTAATTCATTCGTACTTTGACCTTAGAGAGTGCAACACATTCTTGTACGTCGATATGATGAAATCAATGGTAGAGTTGCACATGAACATGTCATTTAATTGTCTATCAATTTTTTTTGCTACTCTAATCGTATGAGAGCAATAAACCCTATATGTATATCATTTCGAAAACGTACATGTTTGATGTTAGAGGTGAACAGTTTCGAATAATGCAGTTGCTTTCTCATAATGGAGGTGAAAGTGACTATATTTTTAAACCACGGTTGAACCATCAGATAAAAAAAATGTTCAACAGTAAATCGCATATTTCACGGTTCAATTCAAATTGAATTGTTTTAGTTTTGCATTTTTATTTTTGAAGTTATACAATAATTTAATATTATTTTATTATATTTTTTAATATATTTTCTTAACTTCACTCTTAATTATTTACACATATTTATAATATGTAAAATAATTTCAATTATTTCTTACAAAATTCTTATGAATTTGTTTTATTTTTCATATAATATGAAATTCTATTTTTTATTTACTTTATGGAATAATACAATAATTTTTTGATATTATGAAAATTATGATATAATTAAATCTTTTGAAAATTTATATTATTCAAAACACAGTATTAATTGGTTCTTAGTGAATGAGATATTTTGGTGTTTGATAAAAATAACTTGTTTAAAAAATTAAGAGTTCCTAGAGGATATGTTCTCATAAAGTCATTCTTTATAAAACTTTCTCATAATGCTTTATATGAAAATGACTAAGAAGAAAACATGCTTTCTCATAACTATTATGTTTGGATCCGCATAAGCCTATTCGCCGAAACTCTAAAGTGGAATCGTTGAAACGAAAACTTAGAAGAATCGAATTTATGAAAGGACTCCTAACCCACTATTTCATAAATATAATTATATAAATTTTAATAATAATTATTATTTGAAACTTGAAATATGACATTCGATTATCATATTAATCTTACATTATCTCATCATTATCTATTAATGATCAATAATATTTAAAAATTAATTGTGAAATATGTTTTTAAAAATGAAGTGTTTCTTGTAAGTTTTATATAGATGGGAGTAATTATTGGACCGAAAAAGTCACAAAAGAAGAGTCATATCCTTCAAAAAAATCTTGACACTCATCCCTACCAAAATACTTTTAATAATATTTCTTTAATAAAGTAAACATTGGGTTTGTTTGGTATAGTGTTGAGAAAGTGTGGTGGGGTGTGAGAAATTATGGTGAGTAGAACACATTTATTATAATATGATTTTTAAAACTGTTTTGTAAAAAACAGTGGTTTGATGAACGTAATTTTAATAAAAATACATATTTACCCTCAAGATAAAATAGTCTTATCCGAAAAATTTGAGAACGAGAAATATGTCGTTATCAATAAATATAAAATTTTCATATTGGTTATGACACTAGTATATCAGCCGATATCATTTTTTTTTAACTTAAAAAAAATTAAAATAATAATACCAATATTACCCAAAATTTGACGGTGTACCGCGTGATATGAAAATATTGAATAATATTTTTTATGGTTGGCAAAAAAAACTAGTAAAACGGGATATCGGGCGATACCGGTCAATATAGCGCCGGTATAAAACATACGATAAATATGATAGAATGATAATATTAAGTGATATGTATAACTAATAAGGATATTTTAGTCTTTTACAAAATCGCGTTGGGAAGATAGCTGTTATTAGCAGCGGTGGCGAAAACGTAGAAAAATAAGGATGAACGCACCGCAATTTAACTTATGTTTTGTAAAATCACGTTTTAGGAAATTGCGTTGAACGCACTTTCGTTCTCCCCACCATCCCAAACAAACCCATTATAATCATAATTATTGGGACTGACTTTCACCCGACAAATGACATATTCCAGATATTTCTTCTATAAAAATATGAGAAAATTGTGTAATATATGATTCTCTACTTTAGATTCTGTACTTGATCTTCTATCTGATTTGATCCTCTGGTTCACAGCTTATGCTATGAATAAACCAAACCAGTATCGGTATCCAATCGGGAAGAGACGAATGCAGCCCGTGGTAATTCACTATCCATTATAGAAATTCAGGATTCAATGGATCAATTAACGTAATTAGTGAATCATATTGAAAATACTAGACCAAATCAATTACTTATGATATCACTCTCCTTATAAATTATAATATTTTTATTTCCACAATCCATGTGAGATATTTCTAACACTTCCTTCAAGTTGAACTGGCATTGGTTTAGTTCAAACTTGCTTTAATATGTTCGTTATTATTCGAATCATAGGTTGATATATTTTTATTACCTATGTCGGATATGTTTTTCTACCATAGTTTTTTTCTTTTTTTTGCATGAATCTGTTCGAAATCCACTTTGTAGCTTCGATACCATGTAGAAATTCATGATTCAATGGATCGAGAGAGTGTCGTATAGCATAATCCATAAAAGAACTGAATCATATTGAAAATGCTAAGTCAAAGTTAATTATTTGTAATATCATTCCCCTTATAAATTAGAATATTTCTACTTACACAAATAGTGTGGGATATACCGGTGGTGTGGGATATATTTCAACATCAATGTGGTTTTTAGATACAATTTTATGCTTACTTTTATGCATCATTTTGTGAAGGGAATCATTGTATTTGCATCAGTAATGGCAACTCTTGGATTGCAAGTTATATTCGAGTCCGGAAGACAACTTCTTGCGAAGGTATATTCGTCTAAATACGAATCTTTCGTGTTTTTCGATTATTGAATATTGAAACTTGAAATGTTTTATAAGGCTGGTCCTATAACAGACAAAGTTAAGGAGATATGGATGATAGTAATAATGGTGTCTGTGAGTGTAGTAAAGTTCATTCTTATGCTTTATTGCCGAAGATTTAAGAACGAAATTGTTCGAGCTTATGCGCAAGATCATTTCTTCGATGTTATAACGAACTCGGTTGGTCTCGCAATTGCTGTTTTAGCAATTAGATTTGCGTGGTGGATTGATCCTACTGGTGCCATTGCAGTAAGTTCTCATAATTTGTATGATTTAACAAATTTAGTTCATAAGTTTATTAATTATGACAAATCTAATCTTTTTAAGGTAAATATATCTTGTATTACCAAATTTGTCAAAACTAGTTTCATATTTTTTAAATTTTGATAAACTAATATGGTGACGTTTACCTACGGCGTCCATCTTACGGGTTATGTTATTGGCATGCCCTCAAAGTTATGAAATTACAAATATAATACATTTTTTTGAAGAAAAATATGCATTTAGACCACTATATCTTCAATTAAATGCGTATAAAATACATCAAGTTTCCAATACCGTTTATGATTGAGAGTCTAACGAACACATTAATATTTTATATTTTATATTTTATGTACAATTCTCGAACATATGTCAAGTTTCTATAATTTTTCAACCGAATCTATTTGCATACTTTGAGGATCACTCATGCACAATTAAAGTTTTGTAATCAAATTTGAAAAATCATGAAACTTGAGGAATGAAACACGTCATTCTCTCTGTTTTTTACATTTGAAGATGACGAAATTCTTGATAATTTGCATGTTGCTGCATATAGCATTATATACCATCAACACATGGACAAAGACAGTGTTCGAAAACGTCCGATCACTTATTGGAATGACGGCACCTCGGGATTTCTTAGCGAAGCTAACATATTTGACATGGAACCATCACAAGGAGATTCAGCATATTGACACACTTAGGGCTTATACTATTGGCTCTCAATACTTCGTAGAAGTCGACATCGTGTTACCACGAGACATGCCGCTGAACCAATCGCATAATATTGGTGAAACGTTGCAAGAGAAATTGGAGCATCTCGAGGATGTCAAACGAGCTTTTGTTCATATCGACTTTGAGTTCACACATAGACCAGAGCACAAGAACAAGGTATAAAGATTTGCAAGTTAGTAACAATTATTGTTTCCCGATATCATATATCGGTATCTTTTGATCAAAATAACGAATGATACTCATAGTAGTTTTTGAAACTAGTTCGATGGATGACCCAGAAATATATTGTATTGACCGAACCGGATGGTCGAATCGATTCAAATAGGTTTTTAAAAATTATCTACCATATTAATATATTATTTAATAATAAATTAAATTTAAAACCATAATATTTTTTATTAATTTAATTATAAATGAGTTAAAAATATTATTTTCCTCTATTTGATTAAATATTGGACAAAATATATACTTACGTCCAATTCTTATTGGTTAAACTAGTTTTGACCGATCTTTAGTATTTAGATCGGGATCGAACCGTTTTTTGCTGATAACTCGGTTTTGAGATGAGACAATTATTCGGAACAGATTGGATCGATGTTTGCACCCATTCACGGTCGGATCAATTGGACCGACTGGTCCGAACCAATTTCAAACACTATGATACTCATTGCATTCCAAAGTAAGATGTAAATTTCAAGTAAGCTGAGCATAAGTTCAAAATATTCACCCATTTAGGGGTAAGAATAGGTTATATTCAAAACCCTAATTGCACTACCGAAAAAAAGTCATAAATTTATTTCACCTGAAAATAAATTTGCACAAAATTGGGAGAGCTCTTTTTTGTTGCAAAACTACAAATAACCCATAATGATACAAATAAAAAGCCACACCAATAAGAGAAGCACACACTACAAATAACGGGTACGGTGACACATACGAAGGGTGCATTATTCTTCCAAACAACACCATCGTAATTTGACACATTATGTCCCCATATATACAAATAATTAAAATTGATAACAACCAATAATAAGAAAATTTACGATATATTTTTTGTGTTTATTCGAAAACATTGGAACATTCGAAGACAAAAGTTGTGGATCACCTTGAAAAATAGAAGCTACAACTGAATGAGAAATAAGAAAAGCCTACTCATGAAGTGAAGAGTATCAATCCATGGTTTAACTTAGTATTTAAAGAAATTTAAGTTGGAATCAACAAAAGATTTGAATCTCCCGAATGATAAATCGAAGCTCTCCAAAAATCAAAGTTGAACAATTCCATGATATCTACGAACAATAAAACCAAAAAAAATAAGAAGAAGACTTGCCCTAACGATAAACGTTAGAGCGTTACTAAAATTAAGGATGATTTTTGCCCAATTATGCAAATTAAGGGTACTAACTTGTGACAGCGTGTAAATTACAAAGATCGGTACTGTCATGTACAAATTTCAGGGACTAATTTCTTATGTAAACTATGAGGACTATATTCATCAAAAACATCGAGGACTAAATTTGTTAATCTAAATTTTAGGGATCAAAATACCAAAATCAGTAAATTATGTGAACTAAAGCGGTCATTTTCTCAGTATTAAAGGAATTCAAATTACTTTCAAAAATATAAAGATAATGAAACCCTACAACCCTAAATTACATGTGAACAGGGAGGGTGGATGAATTATAAGCAACAACATCCCTTTATAATATTTTAGAAATCGATCTCAGTTAATTAATAAATATAAACTAAATCAAGATCAGCTCCAATCTTAAATTCTTAATAGAAAACCAATCTTAAAATGACAACGTGTAAATCTCACGATTTAATTTATGTCAATTTAAAATTCTATTTACCAAATAAGTGCTTTTCCGCTAAATAATGCTGAAAAAAGGTTATTTGTTTCAATGTGCGAATTCTCCGAAAGCGCGAAACTGTTGACTTCGTACGATAAACATCGTAAAGTTTATTAAACATTGATTTGCTTACTTGTAATTATATAAACCTAATTATTTAAATCTATACAAGTATGGATTCTTTTACTTCGTTGTCGACCTTATCTTATCTTTTATTAGAAACAGAGTTATGTCACATAACACATTAAGGGTTAATATATTCGTACTTTGACCTTAGGGAGTTCAACGCATTCTCGTACGTCGATATGATGAAATGAAGGGTAGAGTTGCACTTGAACATGTCATTTAATTGTCTGTCATTTTTTTTTTCTACTCTAATCGCATGGGAGCAATGAAAACTATATGTATGTCACTTAAAAAACGTGAATGTTTGATGTTGGAGGTGAACAGTTTCGCATAATGCAACTGCGTTATGTGAAAACGGCTATCTTTTTAAACCATGGTTGAATCGTCCGGTCAAAAAAAAGATTCGACCGTGAATCGCATATTTCACGATTCAGTTCAAATTGAACTGTTTTAGTTTTGCATTTTTTTATTTTTGAAGTGATATTATAATTTAATATTATTTTATTATATTTTTCAATATATTTTCTTAACTTCAATCTTAATTATTTACATATATTTTTTTATATATAAAATAATTTCTATTATTTCTTACAAAATTTTTATGAATTGTTTTTATTTTTCATATATTCATGAAATCTATTTGATATATAAACTAATATAATAATTTATTAATCTTATAAAAATTATGATATAATTAAATCTTTTGAAAATTAGTATGATTCAAACCACGGTTTGAATTGTTTATTAGTGAATCAATTATTTTACGGTTCGAAAAACATGACGAGTTTAATAACATAAAAGAGTTCCTATAGGACATGTTCTCATAAAGTCATTCTTTTATAAAGCTTTCTCATAATGTTTTATAAAAGAATGACTTTTATAAAATGACTACTAAGAAAACATGCTCTCATAACTATGATGTTTGGATCCGCATAAGCGTATTCATCGAAACTCCGAAGTGGAATCGTTGAAATGTAAATTCTAGAAGAATCGAATTTCTGAAACGGCTCCTAACCCATTATATAAATTGTAATGATAATCATTATTTGAAATTTGAAATTTGAAATAGGATATTCAAACATCTCATCGATCTTACATTATTTCATCGTTATCTATTAATAATCAATAACATTTAAAAATTAATTATAAAAAATGTTTTAGAAAATGTAGTGTTTTAAGGAGGGGCATAATGCACTCATTAAAAGAAATGATTTTTTTCACAATTATTGGACTGAAAAAGTCACAAATAATTTATCCTTCAAAAAAACTCGACACTCATCCCTACCAAAAACTCTACTTTTAATAATATTTCTTTAATAAAGTAAACGTTATAATCATAATTATTGGCATTACTTTCACCCGACAAATGACATATATTCCAGTTATTTCTTTTATAAAAAATATGATAATTAAATTACAAATTTAAATAAGTTCTATTTATTTTTTCAATAACTTATCTATTGCAGTAAATGATATATTTTCGTAAGAATCGATTAAATAATTGGTTATTATTAAATTGGGTTACGTTTGCCGGTGATCCTCCAACTTTCGGGTGGTGTAAAGGCAGATCTTCCAAGTTACGAAATTACAAATATGACACCTCAAGTTAATAAAAATATGCACATATGACCCTCTAACTTTAATTAAATGCATGTACGACACTTCAAATAAACAATACCGTTTAATATTGACCATCTACGACATTGTTATTGTTTTACGTCCGGATGCACATTTCTCGAACTTGAAGTATCAATTTTGTATAATTTTTCATATAAAAGACTTATTTGCATAATTTGTAAACATTGAGAACGAATACTGCCAACGAAAAATGTTTGCAAACTTAACGGAAAATCATGTGCTAAATACCAGGGGTAAAAAACAAACGATTTTGATAACTTGATGGGTCATTCCTGCAATTTCATAAGTTTGAGGGCATAACCTTTACACAGCTTGTAAGTTGGGGGCTATTTATACTATTTTTAAGTTGAGTCAAACTTAAAAATATGACTAGTTTCTTATTCGAAATTCGTTTAGCTCGTATATGATCGTGTTCGTTCATTCAAATACAAATATCAACTTTGTTATAATATTTTTTTACATTTGTTTATAATTTAACAAACATTAACCTTTTGTAAACAAATCTATTATTTATTTATATTTAATATATATTTAAAAATATTAGAATATTTTTAAATCTATCACATTTAACTTTATTTTGTAATATTCATCTATTTTTTTTATTGAATTATAGATATTATAATGTTTTTATCTCATTTCTTTTAACTATGAAATTATATTCTTTTAATATTTAAAATTTTATCTAAAACATCAATTTTAATATATTGAATTTCAATGTTAAATTCAAAACAGTTGTTCATATCGTTCCAACAAGTTATTCAAACGAATATAAACATTTATATTTAAATAATATTTGAACATGAATTCACGTTCGAGTAAAATTCGAACATACATGAACAAGTTCAAATAAAAATATGAACGTTAATTCGATTTGTTTGAATCGAATAACAAGATTACTCAAAAGGATTAGAGGGGGAGTTCAATTCGTCACAAAACTGATAAAATTATTCAAAATTATATTAACAGATAAATGCGGTTTAAACTTTAAATGATAATTTATGTTAAACAATTTATTGAATCATTAAATTAAAATTTAAAAATATAAAATAATATATTTATTTCTAATGGATGAATGATATTTATGGTCCCCAAAGTTTGTATGATTTAACAAATTTAGTCTTTAAATTTTCTTTATTTTGGTAAATTTAGTACTCAAAGTTTTGTAGAAGCAAAATAAGTTCCCAAACTTTATATTTTTGGTATAATTAATCCTTATATTTTGTAACTTTTGGTAAATCTAGTCCTCAAAGTTTCATATATGTGGTGAAATTAGTCTACAAATTTTGAGGACTAATTTTGTCACATGAGAACTAAATTTGTCAAAAATATAAAAGTATAAGAACTATAAATATTAAATAAAAATTTGGGAACAAAAATTTGTAAAGCTGAAACCAAATAGCCATTTTCTCATTTCTAATTCATTTATAAATATTAATGATTATTGGATACTGAAAATGCAAGAATCATCTTCTTTTCCATGGTTACCGCCACCGTGATTCGCCGTTTCGAGATTTCTCCCGGACCCGGAGCGGCGGAGGAGCTGAATCTCCCTCTCGTCTTCTACGACTTAATATGGCTGAGATTTCATCTAGGCCCACGCCTCATCTTCTTCGAATCTTCATATTCTTTCACTGAATTTCTAGATCTCGTTGTCCCTCAGCTTTGAGATTTTAAAAAAATAAAAAGATAAAAACCGATAATATTCATTCATGAACGTTTTTAAACTTACAGAACTTCTACCACAATTTACAAACTTTGAGGATCATATTTACTGTTTCTGATTTATTGTCTGTCTTCTTCATTTCTTGAAAATCTAGGATCGGATAATCTAGTTTCAGTATGAGAGGTTTCAGTATCAGAGGACACAGCCAAGCTTATGAGTAAAGAGTAGATCTTTGGCATCACGAGGGCTAGTTGAGGGTTTAGCTTTGAGTTCAGTACAATTATTAGTCAAGGGCACAAAAGAAATAATATGAAGCTCTATAGTTGCTATATCTTATCTATTTCAATCTATAGATAGATTTAAAATCTGCAAAAATATATCACTATCTTATGATCGAATCAAACTCGTTGCATTTCAAAGTAAGATGTAAATTTCGAGTCATACAAACATATAATCCACTGATCATATCTTATAATAACCATATCATACAAATATCCGAAACAGTAAATTTCATTTCCGTAGCAACAAACTAGAACACGATACTTACAAAATTTAACGAGCTCCGGGATTTCGATTCCAAGAAAGATAAGACGGATCTCCGAGTTGCCTGCGGAAGCATACAAAACAATAAGAAGAGAATCAAAACACTTACTCTAACTCGTTTATTCGTACACTTTCGAACAAAATATCACATAAATTCATTACAATACGCAGTGCAAAATAATCCATAAAAAGGACGAGAAAGCATGCCTTGGCTTGATGAGATANTCTACGACATTGTTATTGTTTTACGTCCGGATGCACATTTCTCGAACTTGAAGTATCAATTTTGTATAATTTTTCGTATAAAAAACTTATTTGCATAATTTGTGAACATTGAGAACGAATACTGCCAACGAAAAATGTTTGCAAACTTAACGGAAAATCATGTGCTAAATACCAGGGGTAAAAAACAAACGATTTTGATAACTTGATGGGTCATTCCTGCAATTTCATAAGTTGTAGGGCATAACCTTTACACAGCTTGTAAGTTGGGGGGCCATTTATGCTATTTTTAAGTTGAGTCAAACTTAAAAATATGACTAGTTTCTTATTCGAAATTCGTTTAGCTCGTATATGATCGTGTTCGTTCATTCAAATACAAATATCAACTTTGTTATAATATTTTTTTATATTTGTTTATAATTTAACAAACATTAACCTTTTTGTAAACAAATCTATTATTTATTTATATTTAATATATATTTAAAAATATTAGAATATTTTTAAATCTATCACATTTAACTTTATTTTGTAATATTCATCTATCTTTTATTGAATTATAGATATTATAATGTTTTTATCTAATTTCTTGTAACTATGAAATTATATTCTTTTAATATTTAAAATTTTATCTAAAACATCAATTTTAATATATTGAATTTCAATGTTAAATTCAAAACAATTGTTCATATCGTTCCAACAAGTTATTCAAACTTATATTTAAATAATGTTTGAACATGAATTCACGTTCGAGTAAAATTCGAACATATATGAACAAGTTCAAATAAAAATATGAACGTTAACTCGATTTGTTTGAATCGAATAACAAGATTACTCAAAAGGATTAGAGGGGGAGTTCAATTCGTCACAAAACTGATAAAATTATTCAAAATTATATTAACAGATAAATGCAGTTTAAACTATAAATGATAATTTATGTTAAACAATTTATTGAATCATTAAATTAAAATATAAAATAATATATTTATTTCTAATACGCGAATGGTATTTATATTCTTAAAAAGTTTGTATAATTTAGCAAATTTAATTTTTAATTTTTTTTTTCATTTTGGCAAATTTAGTACTCAAAGTTTTGTGGAAGCAAAACAAGTCCCCAAACTTTATATTTTTGACATAATTAATCCTCATATTTTGTAATTTTGACAAATCTAATCCTCAAAGTTGGTCAAACTTTATATTTTTGACAAATATATATGGCGAAATTGGTCATCAAATTTTGGGGACTAATTTTGCCACATGAGAATTAAATTTGTCAAAAATATAAAAATATGAATACTATAAATGTTAAATAAAAATGAGAGGATCAAATTTGTAAAAATCACTTTCTCATTTCTAATTCATTTATAAATATTAATGATTATTGGATACTAAAAATGCAAGAATCATCTTCTTTTCCATGGTTACCGCCACCGTGATTCGCCGTTTCGAGATTTCTCCCGGTCCCGGAGCGGCGGAGGAGCTGAATCTCCCTCTCGTCTTCTACGACTTAATATGGCTGAGATTTCATCTAGGCCCACGCCTCATCTTCTTCGAATCTTCATATTCTTTCACTGAATTTCTAGATCTCGTTGTCCCTCAGCTTTGTGAATCTCTGGCTAAAACTCTCTGTCATTATCTTCCACTCGCCGGAAAAGTTATTCTTCCGCCGAATTCCGGTAGACCTTTTTCAAGATATGTAAAGGGTAATTCAGTTTCGTTTACAGTTGCTGAATCAGATAAAGATTTCGACCACCTGACTGGGAATCACCCACGCGTCGCCGACGACTTTTACGTTTGCGTTCCGGAACTTCCGCCGGCGACAGATTTTGATGGGGTCGTGGAGTTTCCAGTTTTTGCGGTACAGATAACGTTTTTTCGTGAGAAGGGTTTCTGCTTGGGGTTCACTAGCCACCATGTTATCGGTGATGCAAGCTCTATTTTCAGTTTCATCAAAGCTTGGGCGTCGGTTAACAGATTCGGCGGCGGCGACGAAAGACTAAAGGATGAAGATCTAATACCGTTCATCGATAAGTCAGCGGTGGAAAGTTCCGACGTATTAGATCCCATTTACTGGGACTTAATGAAAACATCAAGCGCCAAAAACCCGCCGCCGATTTCATTCCCGTTGAACCGTGTAAGGTCTACTTTCATCCTTACAAGCGATGATGTTAAAAGAATCAAACTTCACGTTCTCGAGAAGCGACAGGGATTGGAAATCTCGTCCTTTGTCGCAGTCACCGCTTTAATCTGGGTCTGTCTCGCTAAAGCCGAGCCGGCCGGGTCAACGGAAGACGGTGACTCAAATTTCATAGCCATAGCCGCAGATTGTCGGAGCCACCAGAATCCACGGCTTCCCCGGTCATACTTCGGTAATTGCTTAGGTTTTGTTTCGGGTGAAACAACACACGGAATACTTAAAGGAGAAAACGGGTTGGTCGATGCGGCGGAGTGCATTCACAAGGCAATTAAAGCAAGAATAAACAACGAGAATGGAATTCTTGACGGGGCAGAGAAATGGCCGGTGATGTTCATCGGAGTAATGAGTAAACGCCACTTTGCAGTAGCTGGTTCGCCGCGATTTGATTTCTACGAGGTTGATTTTGGATGGGGAAAGGCTAAGAAGTTTGAATCTTTGTCGATTGATTCAGATACATCAATGTCGCTAAGCAAATCAAGAGATTTTAATGGCGGTTTTGAGATTGGACTTTCAAGGCCTCTCGATTTTATGGTTCCATTTTCAGTCATCTTCAACAAACTTTTGATTGGTTTCCAGACGCCTGTTTCCTAGTTCTTCCCAAAAAATGGTAATTACAGTTCTATTGGGTATCGTTTAAGTATTTTCTTATTAAAATGAATATGTTTTTGAGTATTCTTTTATTTTCTCTAAATTTAAGAGTCAATGTTCACAAAATTTATGGAGTTTAGCGGAAAATACCACCGATCCGGAACTGTGCCGGTAAAATACCACCATTCGCGTTAGCCAATCGCGAATTGCATTTTTTACGTAATTCGCGATTGNAATCTGTCCTAATCCGTCTACGACGGACAATGGGAGTACCATCAATTGGCAACCCCCAAATGACAGAAACGTCTTGTAGGGTAACAGCCGCCTGCAAAGTCGTATAAGTAATATAACAAATTCATTAATTGTAAACGGTATACAAAACAAAAATGAAACTTACTTCACCAGAAGGTAGGAAAAAAGAATGCGTTTCTGGCCGCCATCGCTCAATCAACGCAGTCAATAAATGTTGGTCCAATTGTAGTTTGCATGTCTTAAATACACCGTAAAAGCCCCATCGATCTAAAACTTGGGCAACATTACGTGTAACTTGTAAATCTCGTAAGGTTCCATCCCAATGCTTGAATATTAAATGCCGGAGCGTTTTATCACCGCTTAAAACGCGTTGACTTAAATGTCGCTCTTGAAGGGTCAACACACTCGAATCGATGGGTTGTTGGGTATGGTGTGCCATTTTAAAACTATACAAAAATCATATATAATCAAATCATCACAACAAATATAAACAACTAATCAAATCACCGCAACTATCGAAAAAAATCATATTTTCACAATAAACATCACAACTAATCCAATTAGTCGAAACTAAAATCATATATAATCAAATCACCACAACAATTATCAATAAGTAATTCAATCACCGCAACTACTATTGAAAAAAATCATATTTTCACAATAAACATCAAAACTATCGTAACAAATAATCAAATTATCGCAAAAACTATCGTAACTAATAATCGAATCATAACAAATTATCGTAACAAAATCACAAATTTGCTCTAAACAAAAACCCGAAATATGGCAAAAATACATACCTTCGACAGTAGGATGCGTTAAATCGAAAACTCCGAAGTTGTTTGGTCGAATGCTCGTGCGGGAGGAGCCGGAAAACGTCGGATCGGAGGAACTCGCGTTTGGGGGTTGCGATTCGCGATAGAGATTAGGGTTTGCGCGTAGGAGAAAAGAAAAGAAAAAAAGGAAGGGCAGACTTAAAAGGTTTAATTCGTGTTAGCCTAACGCGAGCTTCTTTCTGCTCGCGTTAGGCTAACGCGAGCTTCTTTCTGCTCGCGTTAGGCTAACGCGAATCGCGTTAGCCTATCACGAGTAGGAAATAGGCCTGAGGCAGTTTCTCATGCCTCAATTCGCGATAGGCTAAATCGAGCTCCTTTTGGCGCTCGATTTAGGCTATCGCGATTACAAAAAAAATATTTTTTTTTAAATTTTATTTTGGCAAACGCGAGTCGCGTTAGCCAATCGCGAATTACGTAAAAAATGCAATTCGCGATTGGCTAACGCGAATGGTGGTATTTTACCGGCACTGTTCCGGATCGGTGGTATTTTCCGCTAAACTCCCAAAATTTATATATTACATATAAAACATTTGAAGTTGATATAATATATATAGTTGATTCCTCAATTTTTAAATATTGTAAATATCATATCATCAAAATTTAAGAATTGCATAAATTTCACAAATTTCTAAAACATTTTATATTTGATTCTTATAAAAATCTCAAGAGTTTGTATTTGATATTTTGAAAATATAAAGAGTTTTTATTTGATCCATTAACCTTGAAAAGATGTAATGATTATATCTTCAAATTTTGAAAAATAACGCATTAATTATCAAAACTACTTATGTAAAAAAAGACAAAAACCGATAATATTCATTCTTGAACGTTTTGAAACTTAGAGAACTTCTCACACAATTTACAAACTTTGAGGATCACATTTCCATTCCGTTAGGGTTTGCTATTTTCCCAATTACAATCATAAGTTTCTGATTGTAGGATCTAGGATCGGGTAGTCTAATTTCAGTATCAGAGGACCCGGCCAAGTTTCTGAGTAAAGAGTAGATCTTCGGCATCACAAGGGCTAGTTGAGGATTTAGGGTTTAACTTTGAGTTCAGTACAGTTATTAGTCAAGGGCACAAAAGAAATAATATGAAGCTCTATAGTTGCTCTATCTTATCTATTTCAATCTAGAGATAGATTTAAAATCTGCAAAAATATATCACTATCTTATGATCGAAAAATCGAATCAAACTCGTTGCATTTCAAAGTAAGATGTAAATTTCGAGTCATACAAACATATAATCCACTGATCATATCTTATAATAACCATATCATACAAATATCCGAAACAGTAAATTTCATTTCCGTAGCAACAAACTAGAACACAATACTTACAAAATTTAACGAGCTCCGGGATTTCGATTCCAAGAAAGATAAGACGGATCTCCGAGTTGCCTGCGGAAGCATACAAAACAATAAGAAGAGAATCAAAACACTTACTCTAACTCGTTTATTCGTACACTTTCGAACAAAATATCACATAAATTCATTACAATACGCAGTGCAAAATAATCCATAAAAAGAACGAGAAAGCATGCCTTGGCTTGATGAGATAAATGAGTGTGAAAATCATGGCTAGGAAGAAGCATAAGCCACCAACGGTAAGATATGCGATGCCGATAAAATCGTTTTTTCCACCAAGCCATGTAGCAGTAGAAAGAACAAGTCTCTTTTTACCACTGAAACTGTAAGTGTTATATCTGTTTAGAATTGAAACATGAATGACATCACCGGCTTGTAGATCGGTCTCTATTCTACCATATAATTTTCTGAATGTTGGTAGTGCAGCGGTTCGCATCCAGACGATCAGGTCCTCTTGCTCGCTCAACTGTAATAAAATGCACCACATTAGCAAATCTATTTTTATACCAAGCAAAATAGACATGAGATTATTAAGGAATAGATGCGTACGGGAATAGATGAATTAAGTGTTCCTCCACCAATTAAAGTCCCATTCTGAAAGTTGTGTGGAAATACATTTTTGCCGAATTTATGATCCCTATCGCTCTTCCATGAGATACCTCTCTTGTTTATGACCAAATCTTGATTCCCATGAGTTAATCGGTACGTATCATTGAACAAACTCCATGCTATGAGACCACAAGGAACAATAGGAGTCCCATCTGGTGTTGTGCCTTCAGGACTACAGGGTCCTGTGGCAGCTGCATCTGCTTGATTTCTAAGCTGCTGATCACTTCGGCTTCTCACGTATCTAAAATAACAGCACAAAGGTACATTTCTTGATATAATATTCCATCGAAAGAGAATTCTGTAAAGCAAAATTCAAGAATAACCGAACATTCATAAGCGTGAATTTTAAGCACCTGCGGTGATTTTGATAGAAGCCCTCAAGCTGGTAATAAACAAAAATTGGATGCCTCATATTTTTTGGCACCTGAGATATATGAATCCAAATATTACACAAATTAATCGGAGTTTCTCTACAAAGGATCTAGCAATAAGTTAAGCAGAAAAAAAAGAAACTCACTGTGAGAGTCCTATTGCATGTTTTGTCTTCAGGGCCTTGAATATAAGCAAGCGCATTATTTCTAAAACTTGTAGGAACACACTCAGCATCATATCGATCCACAATTTCGACAACCTAGAGAGCATGAAGGGGCACTTAAGAGAATGAAAAATTCAGGAAAAAAACAAATATCCATCTTGAAAGCATACATCATGAGACGCAAAGAGGGTTACAACTCCAATTGGAATGAACGCAACACTAACAAGCAAAAATGTTGATATAACCTGCATTGATACACAAGTAAAATCCATCTAAGAACAATCTAATAATATAGAGCTCAAATAAGCTGAGCAGAAGTTCAAAATATTCACCCATTTAGGAGTAAGAATAGGCTTGCATGCGGGGAGTTCTTGTTGAGTAAACCTTGAATCTGAGGATCAAAGAAAAATAATACTAAAGGAGAAAAATTATAATGAATATTCATATTAAAATTGAACATAATCAAAAAAGAAGACATTAAAATGATGCTCCTATCGAGAAATCAACAGCCTGTTGCATAAAAATTACTCCAAAACACAGCAAGTTAGAAATATAGTTTTCATGATATTTCATTTGATGTCAGGTATAATCTTTCCAAACAGCTCACAAGAACAGAAATATTATTTTGCAACAAAAAACGCAAGCCAGCTACTGTATACGAAGTCAAACATTCAGAAATAAAAAAAGTGAGAAAAATCAAAGAAACATACACTTGGGTCTTTTGGAATTCCTCCGGGTTGCAGGGGCTTCCGTTGATCCAGGACCCCCAGTACTCGAAGAAGGATCGCTCGAGTTCATAACTTGAAGAAAACTTTATTCCCTGCTAAAGAACTATTCTATTTCTACCCAACATCAAAAAGCAAAATCAAAGCAGATTCAAAACCGAGAAATTAAGCTCTTTGGAGGTTGTAAAAGACTAGATCGTGGAGGGGAAGGGGCATACAAGAGAATCAAAAAGGGTTTGGAATCACATACAAGGTGGGTGACCTCATGCTCTTCCCCAATTTAGACTTTTTCTCGTCGTCCAGAACGAAGACCCACACCGGAAAAAAACTAGAAATCGAAGAATTTTCAGTTCTTGGTATCTAACGAATCAAACTAATCAACGCATTATACTTATGAGGGCACCCACTTTCAAATTAATCAACGCGTTAATTTTGTACTTAATTTGTATTTATTCTTTTATGTAATTATCTACGTGGATAATTAGTAATGAAACTATAAAGTTATATGATTGTAATGGATGAAAAATATTTATAGTTTTAGTATTCAAATTTATTTGATTCTCAATTATTTATAATATTTATTTATATATTTGTCTTAATATTAATTTATTTAAAGTTGATTTGAAATTTTGACTCTTACAATCTTATCAAGTAAAATATCATCATTTAAGCTTACGGTATAGAGTTTATATTTAATTAATAATTATTTCTTACCTTATATTTAATTAGTTAATTAATGTGTCAAACATTTTACATGATTTATTTTTACTTTTGGAAGACTTCAAAAATAATTATACAATTCTATGCAAATTTTGTCCTTAATTTACCAAATTAAATTTGATCCTTAATATTTAATGATTGCGACAATTATTATTTTCAAAGTATGAATATGGTAAAATCAATCTTAATACTTTGTTTTGGTTTTATCATATCCCAAAGTTTAATAAATGTAAGACATTATAGATCCAACAAGTTTCAAATTTTAAAAAATGATATCATTAACGAGAATCAATTTTTAGGTAATCAATAATTTTTTGGTTTTATTCGAATATAAACATATTTACGATTCATTACCATTCGTTCTAAAAAACTGATTTAAAAACATAGTCCCAAATTGACCTTGACAACAACATACTTAATTACTCAACTGATCTTAATTATTGTATTGAGTGGTTAGACAATTAATTATTGGGTTTGTTTGGGATTGTGGTAATAAAATGCGGTGAGGTGTGGTGAGTTAAACTGCGGTGAGGTGAACGCAATTATAATAACATGATTTTAAAAACTGTTTGGTAAAAAACGGTGGTATAATAAACGTGATTTTGGTAAATTACATATTTATCCTTAACATTAAAAATATAATTTACTCTAATTAATCGATTCATAATGTATATAACATTTATAAAAATTCATCTACGATATTGAATGTACCATTTCTTCTGAAAATAACATTCATAAAAATACATTCAATACACAGTCACATGATTATCTGAAGAATTCAGGGCTATTTTTCTGTTTTCACTGCTAATTCTTGGATTAAACCCACATATTCTGGTTTATCCAGGGCTATTGAATGCGATGTTCAGATACCTACCATCGATTTACTTCTTCAACTGTGAAAACATCTGATTCGAGAACCGCTTTTTCCTTGGCACAGCTAACAGCCGAAATGGAATGTCGGCGTAAAGGTCTCAATGAACCTTCTGTTAATAGAAGGGAGAGTAAACCTACTGGTTCTTGTAAGAACTGGAATTTTATTCAGAAAACGGTGGCGAAGACGTTGGATGTTGTAGAGAAGGTATGAGTTTTTTATTTAAATTGATAAGGGTATATAAGTAACTTCACAAATTACGTTCATCCCACAACTCCTAAACCCAGCTACCACTCTACCGCCATTTTGTTAGGTTCACCACACCCTGATTTGAGTTATGTTTTGTATATGACAAAAAAATCGAAGTGCTTTGAACGGACTAGTGTTTAAACCGACAAAACAAACAAACCCAATATCTTAATACATCATCTTATTGTTGGTTGTAAGTGGGTCTATAAAATAACACAAGGCACGATTAGTGTAAAAAGATACAACCATGTAAATGGTCTAGACTATGATGACCATTTAGTAAGTTGTAAAGCACACTACCGTGTGGGTATTTTTATCCTTTGATATATCATATTCACCGCGTCAAATTCCAATTAGATGTCAACCAATCACATTGAACCGCCCCCGGGTTATAATCTTTAGGGGTGATGCCTCCAAGTCCCAAGTTTGCATCCAAACTCAACAAGAATTTTTACAGACTCAAGCAAGTTATTCGAACATGGAATTCCAAGTATGCTGAAATGTTGTTCAATTATGGTTTTATACTTTCTCATGTTGATCACTTGTTCTTCGTTAAAACATTGGACAATGGTGAATGTCTAGGTCTCACAATATACATAGATGATATATTAATTGGTTGCAAATAAAAAAAAACATTGAAACACATTGNGTCATCCCGCCACACGATTCTCTCTTCACATAACGCTGCTGATACCTCAACATACATCTTATGTTCCTAAAATAAGCTCCAACTCCGATATAAAACCGATAAATTAATCGTAAATTGAGTTACAAAAACTACACCTCTTGAAGAACTCTAGCAGCTAACTCCTCAGCTGTGTCTTTTGCAAGAACAGGGACGATTCTTTGTGCGATGATTCGTCCCGTATCGTAATGCTCATCCACGTAGTGAATCGTAGCACCGGAGAATCTGAAAAACACACGATATGTTAAACTTGATAAAATGTAGAATGAGCATTCGATAATTTACCTTGCTCCGGAAGCAATCACTGCTTTGTGCACTTTCATTCCGTAAAAACCTTTTCCACCGAATGCCGGTAGAAGGGACGGGTGTATATTGAATATCGACTTCGGATAAGCTCGGATTAACTCTGCCGGAATAAGCTTAAGATAACCGGCTAAAAGAATGAAGTCGATATTGTATGATCTGAGCATAAACATAACAGAAATCATCATTCTCTTTTACAGGATCAAAGCATACAAAAAGGGAGTTATAACCTTAGTGAAATAACAAGATCTTTAACAGTATAAGCCTCTTCTGAATCATTCTTTCTAGGAAAAATTATAACAGGGATACTGTTAAAACGTGCATACGCTGCACCACCACAATCTGCGAAGATTTAGGGATCAAAATTGCAGTATAGTTATGGATAAAGCACATAAACGAACCTTTTTTATTGGTAACTAGAACAACAACATCGCCATGGACAGTTCCTTTGAGTGTTGCTTCGTAAATGGACTTAAAATTAGAGCCTCCTCCAGAGACGAACACTGCTAAATTCTTCTTTCTGATAAGTTCTTTGTTGATATCTGATTCTAAGCCTGAAACTCCTCGGCATACAGAATTCTTGACAGAAATTATAGAGTCTGAGTTCCCATTGGACTGAGATGATTTTGATCGAAAAGAAGTACAACTTTTGAAGGAGACCGATTCGCGAGAATGGGTACTGGAAAAGAACGATGCAGGTAGTACCGTCGGGAGACGTGTTTTTTGGAGATGAATCGCAGAATGCCCTCCAGTCATGTGGCTGCGAATGACTAGAGGCTGCGATTCCATAGAATCAAATCAGAAGAATTTGCAAGGAATGTTTCAGTTCTGCTCCAGCCCAGTTTGCTGCTCGAAAAATTCACGCAAAACCAGTCACTCTGCTGCAAATCCGTCACAAAAATAATAGACTTCTTGAATCACACGCAGGATTTTGAAAATTTCAATCGTTCCTGGGCAAGTCCTAAGCCTAAGGCTAAACCCAGAGCTCTTCTACAAACCCTGAGGAAACGTAAGAAGAAGAAGCAGAGAAGAGTTTTAGGCCCTATATAGTAATGGCCTTAAAAGCCCATTATTGACTATTATTTAATATTTACAATTTACCAAAATTAGGCATTATTTTTATTTATTATAAACTGAATTTTTTTACAATTATGCCACCATTCTAATTTATTATATATATAATATCACTAAAATTAAAAAGTTAAATCACTAATCTAGCAGTGATTTAACAAATACATGATTCAATTATTTATTTAGTTTTATTTTCAAATAAATGTTCATAATTTTCAATAGGTTTTATTAATATTAATTTTCTTTGAATATATATATAAAGATGTGATGTGATCCACTAATTGTTTTACCAAAACTCATTTCAAATTGTATTTATTTTATTTAAAATATTGTATAGAATTTAATCTTACTATTACCAAAAAAATAGGAAATAATGAAGATCAATAATTTATTTTGAAATTAAAAGTTCACAATTTTAGTTTTAGGGTTTAGGGTTTATTTTTAAGATAATTTGAATCTATATGCTACTATTTTTATTTTTTTGTTTTGGTTCATTCGATTTGAATTTGAATTTGAATTTGAATTTACTCTTTCTTTTATCCTTCTTTAAAATCAAAATTGAATTTCTTATTCAAAGATCATATAATAATTTATAATTTATATATTTAAATAAATTAAAACATTTCCATATTCCATTGAAAATCTCAACCATCGTAATTAATAAGGCATTTATTTTTAAATATTTAATAATAGATTAAAGATTGATTTTTTTAATAAATTGTTAGAATCTCTTCGTCTTCCACTTTTTAATAATGGATTATTATTATTTTAATAAAAATCATATTCCTAGCATCATTTTCTACGAAGCAGAATTAGAAAACAAATTTATATTTATTTTAAAAAATATTTTCGTTCGTTTCAATATATATCATCACAAATTCCTAAATAAAATGTATATAATATCAAATTTCATTAATTTGTTGTTGAGAAAATTTAAATGATCTCAACTCTTTTTTTAAAAAAAATCGTTTTCTATTAATTTAGAAAAAAAAATTCATTTTTTAAAAATTAATTACAGTCCACAACACACACACATTTAATTCATTTGCTTCTCTTTTTTTAAGTATAATCCTACATAATATATGTGAGAAACATTGCAAAAAAATTCCAGAATCATGATTAACGCCACCGTGATTCGCCGTTTCAAGATTTCTCCTGCTCCCGGAGCGGCGGAGGAGCTAAATCTTCCACTCGTCTTCTACGACATGATTTGTGTGAGATTCAATCCAGTCCGACGCCTTCTTTTCTTCGAATCTTCATATTCTTTGACTGAATTTCTAGATCTCGTCGTCCCTCAGCTTTGTGAATCTCTGGCTAAAATTCTCTGTCATTATCTTCCACTCGCCGGAAAGGTTATTCTTCCGGCGAATTCCGGTAGACCCTTTTCAAGATTTGTAAAGGGTGATTCAGTTTCGTTTACGGTTGCTGAGTCAGACAAGGATTTCGACCACCTGACTGGGAATCACCCACGCGTTGCCGACGACTTTTACGTTTGTGTTCCGGAACTTCCGCCGGCGACAGATTTTGATGGGGTCGTTGAGTTTCCAGTATTTGCGGTACAGATAACCCAGTATTTGCGGTACAGATAACGTTTTTTCGTGATAAGGGTTTCTGCTTTGGGTTCACCAACCATCACGCCATCGGAGATGCAAGCTCTATTTTCAGATTCATCAAAGCTTGGGCGTCGGTTAACAAATTCGGCGACGGCGACGGAAGTTTGAAGGAGAAAGATCTAATACCGTTCATCGATAAGTCATCGGTGGAAAATTCCGACGTATTAGATCCCATTTACTGGGACATAATGAATGCACCAAGCACCAAAAACCCGCCGCCGATTTCATTCCCGTTGAATCGAGTAAGGTCAACTTTCATCCTTACAAGCGATGATGTTAAAAGAATCAAACTTCACGTTCTCGAGAAACGGCCGGGACTGGAAATCTCGTCCTTCGTCGCAGTCACCGCTTTAATTTGGATCTGTCTCGCTAAAGCCGAACCAGCCGCGGTGGCTGACGACGGTGAGCCCGAGTTCATAGCCATCGCCGCAGACTGTCGGATCCACCTCAATCCGCCGCTTCCAGAGTCGTACTTCGGTAACTGCTTAGGTTTAGTTTCAGGTGAAACAACACACGGAGTACTTAAAGGAGAAAACGGGTTAATCGATGCGGCGGAGTGCATTCACAGGGCAATTAAAGCAAGAATTAACAACGAGAATGGAGTTCTCGACGGGGCGGAGAATTGGGCGGTGAAGTTCATCGGTTTAATGGGTAAACGTCTCTTAGGGGTAGCTGGTTCGCCGCGATTTGATTTCTACGAAGTTGATTTCGGATGGGGAAAGGCTAAGAAGTTCGAATCTGTGTCGATTGATTCAGATACATCAATGTCGCTAAGCAAATCAAGAGATTTTAATGGCGGTTTTGAGATTGGACTTTCAAGGCCTCTAGATTTTATGGTTCTTTTTTCAGTCATCTTCAACAAACTTATGGTTAATTTACAGTCGCCTGTTTCCTAGATCTTCCCAAAAAAAGGTAATGATTTTGTTTGTTATATTTTTTAAAAATTATACTATAGTGAAATATGATAATCGTAAATTTTTAAATATGTTTGTTAAAATTATGATATTATGATTGTGATTTATGTAAAAATATTAATATACCTTTATATATATAAAATAATAAATATAATTAATAGAATTGAAGGTAAACTAGTCTTATACATTATATCCATATCGCCAAGGATATTTGTGCAATTTTCAAATTCTATTAGGATCAAATAAATATAACGTGAAAACTATGAGTGTAAACAAACTAAATCTAGTTAAACTATAACTTTGATTCAAATCCAATTCGGCTTTGTAATTTTAATTAGTGAAACTAGTTGCATTAAGTATGGATGATTATGTTTTTTCATAATCGATTCTAAATCTCAAGTAAAATCTTGAATAATGAGTCTTGCATTAAATCTCAATTTTATTTTCTTACAAAAACTCATTTATATCTAATGGATTGTATTCCTTTTGGTGTTTTAAATATTTTATTGGCTGATTTAAATAATATTGACTTACGAGCAAAATTGCAAATCTTGAAACAAGTTAAATGTTGAAGGTGCAATTCATTAGGGATTCGAACTCAGTGGGGACTTAAGTTTTGATTGAATTGACTTTGAATGAATTTTTGAACCGAATATAATAGTATCGTCTTACGAACCAGATGATGAATAAGTTAAAAGGTTCAATGTTCACTTCATAATGAATCGAACTCGATCAAAACTCGACTCCATTCGAAAAAATTGATATCAAACTCGAGCATTGATTGAATCGGCTCGAGTGATTATTCTAACCAAACATAATAGTATCATCTAACAAACCGAATGGTGAATCTCAAACAAGTTAAAGGTTCGTTATAAATTCGATCTCATATCCAAACTTGCTTCAAAATTAAGTTTTGAGTGAACCGGGTCAAATGACTATTCAAACCGAACATACTAGTATCATATTATGAACCCGATCATGAATTTCAAACAACTTAAATGTTCAAGGTTCGGTTCGTTATACAATCGAACTCGATCCGAACATAACTCGACTCGGTTTCTTTGCTCGAAACTAACAAAGCTAAGGTTAAGCTAGTTTGTATGAATCAAATGTTACCATACCTAAAGAAGGTGTTGAGGATTCTCAATGCTGCGTATCCACGGCACACCGTCATCCCGCCACACGATTCTCTCTTCACATAACGCTGCTGATACCTCAACATACATCTTATGTTCCTAAAATAAGCTCCAAATCCGATATAAAACCGATAAATTAATCGTAAATTGAGTTACAAAAACTACACCTCTTGAAGAACTCTAGCAGCTAACTCCTCAGCTGTGTCTTTTGCAAGAACAGGGACGATTCTTTGTGCGATGATTCGTCCCGTATCGTAATGCTCATCCACGTAGTGAATCGTAGCACCGGAGAATCTGAAAAACACACGATATGTTAAACTTGATAAAATGTAGAATGAGCATTCGATCATTTACCTTGCTCCGGTCGCGATCACTGCTTTGTGCACTTTCATACCGTAAAAACCTTTTCCACCGAATGCCGGTAGAAGGGACGGGTGTATATTGAATATCGACTTCGGATAAGCTCGGATCAACTCTGCCGGAATAAGCTTAAGATAACCGGCTAAAAGAATGAAGTCGATATTGTATGATCTGAGCATAAACATAACATAAACCATCATTTCCTTTTACAATAAATGGGATCAAAAATTGGAGAAACTACATAAGGGACTTGCAACCTTAGTGAAACAACAAGATCTTCAATAGTATAAGCATCTCCAGAATCATTCTTTGTAGGAAAAATTATAACAGGGATACTGTTAAAACGAGCATACTCTGCACCACCACAATCTGCGAAGATTTGGAGATAAAATTGCACTATAGCTATGGATGAAAGCAGATAACAATGAATGACTGAAGCAATAGGAAGGATAAAGCATATAAACGAACCTTTTTTATTGGTAACCAGAACAACAACATCGCCATGGACAGTTCCTTTGAGTGTTGCTTCGTAAATGGACTTAAAATTGGAGCCTCCTCCAGACACGAACACTGCTAAATTCTTCCTTCTGATAACTTCTTTGTTGATATCTGCTTCTAAGCCTGAAACTCCTTGACATACGGAATTCTTGACATTAATTATACAGTCTGAGTTCCCATTGGACTGAAATGATCCTGATCGAAAAGAAGTATAAGTTTTGATGGAGACCGATTTGCGAGAATGGGTACCGGAAAAGAACGATGCAGGTAGTAATGTCGGAAGACGTGTTTTTTGGAGTTGAATCGCAGAATGCCCTCCAGTCATGTGGCTGCGATTGACTAGAGGCTGCGCTTCCATAGAATTAAATCAGAAGAACTTACAAGAAATGTTTCCGTTCTGCGTCAGCCAGTTTGCTGCTCAAAAAATTCACGCAAAACCAGTAACTGTTCTGCAAATCCGTCACAAAAATAATAGAATTCTTGAATCACACGCAGGATTTTGAAAACTTCAATCGTTCCTGGGCAAGTCCTAAAGGCTAAACCCAGAGCTCTTCTACAAACCCTGAGGAAACGTAAGAAGAAGAAACAAGGAAAGTTTTAGGCCCTACATAGTAATGGCCTTAAAAGCCCAAAATTTACTAAAATCTAGGCATTATTTTAATTTTTATTTATTATAAACAATTTTAAATTAAAGATATTAATAATCAAATAATTATGAAACTTTGCTAATTTAAAAAAATATCACGATATTGTAAGAGAAATAATATTGAGAGATTCTAAACCATTAAATTGATTAGATTCAAAAAATTTCATATGATATAAACAGTAAAAAAAAATCATGAGTAATCTTGTCGAAATTAATGCAACTTAATGAAATTGATCGGTTGCTAATCCATCTGTTTGAATAATCAAATCCAATTTATTAGGTGGTTGAACTTGAAAATGTTATAAATAAATATGCCAAATCAGAATTAAAATGTAGATTAGATTCGTTTATAAGAAAAATTGTGAGCCACTGTAATGAACTTATAAAGAAAGATAGACTATGTTCTGCATGCATTCTCAAATTGCATTTTGATCTTATAATACATTATTGCAGTTTTTACATAACACTCTATCATTTACATTTTGATTATAAACATAATGCATTTTCAAATTGTTATTTGAATGCAAAATGGGGTAGGAGGTTAGATCTGGAAATTAGAATGCATTCTCGTTATTTGAATTAGAAATATATCCTCTAAAAAATCATATTTTCTTTCACCATCAACAATCTCACATTTACAATGTCGTTGGACATATTTGTAAGTTGTTCATTCTCATGTATTTTTAACGTGCAACTATAATCATATATAATTTCTTTCGTCATGTAAATACTAGTGACGATGAGTTTAATTTGTATAAATACAATTTTATACATAACATTATTCTTGTTATGCAATTCAATTTATCAATTACATAACATTCAATACATTCTTGATTTATAATCATATTCTGAAAACATATTCTCAAACTGCATTCTAATTTTCAAAACGTATGCAGATCATAGCCATAAACTTTTATAGTCAATATCTTCTCTCTATACTTTATATCTGAATAAACTACCCACATGAAATTAACCAAACTCAATAAATTTAATACATCTAAAAAAAACATAACAAAAGTGATTAATCTACACATAACAAGCTAATACCCATCATCATGTCGAAGGTAAATGATAATGTTTCTTGAAATTTTAATGTTACCTACAAAACTTCATCAGCCATTTCTCCATTTTCCAATCACACTCTCTGTTGCTGAAACATGACCAACAGTTCGATCTTGTGAATGAACAAAACTCGTCCCTCTCCGGTTCGTAATCTTCGACATCAATACAGCAAATGATGTTCGTATAACCCGCAAAGCATTAAGCAATGGATTGAAAAACAGAGCAAGAATCACATCTCCTTTAGCTACAACAAGATACTATTCAAAGAAAGAATAATGTTAACTAGCATAAAAGCATTCAAGAGCTAGTTTGCGATACGTACTATTGCAACGAGGGCGAGAATCGTAAGACTTGCTTGCTGAGCTTCGTGCCGGAAGTTTTCGTCATCCCATCCAATCCATCTAAACCAGCCACCGCTACCGGAGTTTCCTCCTCCACCTGCTGCCTCTCTCCTTTTAATCTCTTTGCTCCATTTTTCAAACTCAGGTTTCTTTTCACCAAGAGCACTTTCTAAAGCTTTTTTAGCTTGATCCTGAAACTAAAGTATCAGTATCTTGTTCTACAACAAAAGAATCATCACAATGTATCATTTCAATGTGCTTTATTGTTATCATCAATCAAGGAGAAGGGCAAAAATCCCTTTATTCAACAATATTAAGACATGATAATGTTCATAAGAATTTGCTTGGTTTTTGGTAACATAATCCCAATTTTTTGTCAAAAGTCTACACAGAAATCACTAATTACATTCCCTGAATTCAAAACACTTATGCAAATGTAATCAGTGATGTGCATAATAAAGATTTAATGCCTCTGTTTTCCCCATTTGGGATTCTGCTTAAATTATTACTGGAATGAAATTCGAAACTATTTATAAATCAAAATTAAATGGCTACGGACAACGAGGTTTTCTAATTCCACTGGATTGAAATGATTGCGAAATTTGAAACTACCTGTTTCCGGTTATCCGAGAAGAGGCAAGAAACCCGGCCACCGCACTGGAGAGAACTAGAAAAGGAAGTCCAATTACGAGTTACAGCTGCTCCGCCACCGGAAACACAGCGCCAGCGGCTTCTATGAAACTGCAGAGGCGGGCTTATGCTCAAAACCTGCGTCATTTTTCACTTATCGCGCTAACTGTTTCTGCTATATCGGCAAGATTGGGTATGGGATTCCAACCCGTGAAACAAGTGGCGGGTTTGGATAATACCCGGACGATTGTAATAACTCATAAAAAAAAATGGAAGGCAGTTTTGGTCCTCAAAATTTGAAATTTTTAATAATTTTGGTTCCCAAATTTTCCAATTTTGGTAAAACCAGCTCCCAAAGTTTCATGTACGCAAAATCGGTCCCCAAAGTTTGCGAATTTTGGCAAAACCAGTCCCCAAAGTTATGTGCGTGTGGCATAATTGGTCCCCAAAGTTGTAATTTGTGGCAAATTAGGTCCCCGGACGAAAATTAATTTGGGGGTCGGTTTTGCCAAAATTCACAAACTTTGGGGACGTATTTTGCGAAAATACGCAACTTTTGGGACCAACATTGCCAAATTATCCAAACTTTGGGGACAAAAATCGCTATTTTCTCCATAAAAAATAGGTTGAAAAAGTAAATAGTTCAAATATTATATGTAATGAGAAAATTACAAATACCCCATATTTGAAATAGTATAAAAATGATATTTTAAATTTGTATACAAGACACTCTAACTTTGAAAATCATTTCTTGATGGTCATCTTACTCATTAAATGGTAGTTTACGTTAATCTTACGTCATGGTCAAATATAAACATATTTAAAAGTTCATAGAGTTGCACAATTATTAAACTTATAGGATATGATGTAAAATTTGAATATCAATAACATGTATTATATCAATTTATGATGTTTTACATGTAATTTACAAATTTTGTGGGTACGACATAAAGGGTATGTTTGGAACAGCGTTTGACAAATATCGGTGATGTGAGATTATTGTATTGTGTTGTAAGGTGAACTGATCGTGATTTTAAAAAACTGTTCTTGAAACAGTGGTGCAGTGATCGTGATGTCATAAAATGACTTTTTTGCCCTTATTTTTAAATAATTATTTATAACTTAAAAATTATATTTCATATTATTTTATGATAAATTTGTTATTTCAAAACAACATTTTTAAATTGTTATATATATTTTTATAGTTTGAATACGTAATTGATAAAATATAAGAAGTTATTGCTCAAAATTATTTTTTTACAAAAATAAACTATAATTTATCAAGGGTAAAATTGACATTTGGCAGGTTCGTTCTGGTGGCCGTTGGGTTAACTCAACTGTGAACTCACCGCTATTTTCTGCGGTCACACGAACGCAGTTATTAATGATGTTTAGTAAAAACAGAATACAACTACGATACGTTCACCGCACCGGGCAGTGGACTGGGTTTCCAAACATCACCAAAGTGTATGTTTGGAACTGCAGTTCACCGCCCGGTGCGATGAACGGGCCGTGAGTTTTTTAACAATTACCAAACATGGTTGTTAAGCGCGATCGTTTCACTGCTGAAAACCGCAGTGAAACGGCAGCACCTTTGGATGAGTGGTGGGGTGACCGCACTTATATAATTACTTTTATGCCTTTAGTTAAACTAGGTTTACAATTACTTTGAACACTGTTTGTGTTGTTGAACGTGAGTTTGAAAAAATCATAGCTACTCTTCCTTGATTCCGAATCACATCGGCTTCCGAAGAACGTTTTCTGGTTGATTTTCTCTTCGTGGTACTGATTTATTTCTTCGTTATTTTGTTTGTTGCTCGCTTTTTTTCTTCGTGGTGCTGATTTTTGTTTGTTGCTCGCTTTTTCTTCTTGGTGCTGATTTTTTTTACATTTTTGGACTGGTTCTGATTGTTTGTTGCTCGCTTTAATTCGTTCTTAGTGTTTTGGTTCATGTGATTTTATGTTGGAGGATTTAACTAACTTTTATTCGTTTGAAATCTTGGAAATCTAATCTTCAATCTTGGGATTTTATGTTGGAGGTTTTTGTCCCATAGAACACCTATGTCTTCAACTTGAGAATCATCCGCCATTAATATTTTTGTTCATATTTTCTCAAGCTTTTTGTCTGTATTAAATGATCAAGTGAACTGATAAACAATGAAAGCATACCCATCAAGAACATGGATACGTTACTTTTTATTAAAATATACACTTAATTCAATAAAAAATGAGAGAAGCTCCTTAATTGAATCAGGAACATTGGCACTTTTTTCCCATCCTTCATTTTTTCGGTGGGTATCAGAATGATCCCCATTCTTGTTTTGTATGTGATGTGGTATATTAATATAGGTAGGTCTATTTCTTCCCTCCTATGATCGATCATTGCTCCACTACTTTTCTGCATACAAACAGTAGTTGACAAGTTTGTCGCCTGATATGGAATTGAATTAGTAGATAAATTATTCGACTATTCGGTTAACCTGAAACTTCATCCCCTCACTTTCTATTGCTAACCAAAATCCCCATTACGTGAAACTTTATCTCATTGCTTTATTTACTATTATCATGTTTGTTGAATTGAACGGATATGGACTGCAATTGCTTATGTTGGTGAGAGCTTTATGTGGTATTCATTATGTTTATTTATATACGTATAGTTTATGTTTGTATGTTTGCTCGTAGTTTAAATGGTGAATGAGAATGATAATAAATCTCAAAATAAGCAGCCGGTTTATTGGGATATATATTTAACTGAGGTGTTTGTTAAGTTATGTGCGGAAGAAACAATTAAATGTAATAGACATTTAACATATCTGAACAAGGTCGATTGGGCAAAAGTTGTTTCTGAATTTGATCGTATTACTGGACGTAAATACCCACGAGATAAGTTGAAAAATAGATGGGATACATTGAAAAAAGATTGGGTTATATGGTTGAGGTTGAAACAAAAAGCTTCAAGGTTGGGGATGAATGAAGATGGAAGGATTATGGCAGACCCACAGTGGTGGGAGGATGCAGAACGAGTAAGTTTTGTTATGTTTTTATTTATCTGTTTCAAAATTTAACTGTTTCTTAACAAATTCTCATTAATAGGAAAATATCAAGTTTAAAAGATTTCGAGACTTTGGACCTGCGGGAGAGGATGATCAAAGAATCATGTTTGCAGATAATGTGGTCACTGGAGAATATATGTTCACCTCATCTGCGACAAAATCCGTTCCAAACTTTGATATAGGTACCCAACCAGTTGAAAATCAAAGTGATAATTGGGTGGACTTAGAAGATTTAAATATGAATGAATTAAATGGTGATGGCCCCCATGTACATGTTGCCGAAAACTCTCCTATATTTGCCAAAAGTCAGGGTCGTCAATGTGTTCGGTCAAATAATGTTGGTAAGCGGAAAAGACTTGATAATTATGAAGCGATACAAAATCTTGTTACCTCAATGGATCGTATAGCTACTACCAACCCTGAATTTGAACAAGTTGGTAGGTGCATGCAATTTTTTAAAGCAATTCCGAATGTGGAATTTGGTACACCGTTCTTATATGGTACTATTAGAAAATTTAGAGATGGGTTCAACAGAACTATATTTTTATCGTTGGATACACCAGAACAGAGGTTAGAATGGTTGCACACAGAGCTCAATTGTGAAATGTGATCTATGTTAAAGTTACCGTAAACTTTTTTTTATTTGTTTTGGTCAAATGTGAAAAACACAAGTTGTATTTTGTTTTACTTATAACTTTTGCATTAGTTCTATGAATTTTCGAGATTCTTATATATTTGATTTTCTTTCTAGTGTTTATTGCATGATTCTAACTATGCCGGCATGGAAATATTTGGGGAAAAAGGAAAAGCAAAAACTGAAAGGCAAAATGGCTGTAGTTGTTGGAGCGATTGCATACGATGTTGGAATTCACTCGAAATATGCAAGGACGAGTACTAGAACACCACAAAACAATAAAAATTATAGCGGTTCGGAATGGTTAAAACATATTCTTGATGGTCACCCAAATGAATGCTATCATAATTTTCGAATGAGGTCTGACGCTTTCAACAAATTATGTATTTTACTAAGTGATTGCTATGGTCTTCAAGCGATGGGGACATGCTCGTTGCATGAACAATTGGCGACTTTCATGTTTATTGTTGGTGTCAGAGTGTCAATAAGAGGCCCAATGAAGACAGATATGCAACGATCAACTTATATAATCCAACGTTCGTTCGAAGACACACTTCACGCATATGTTGAAATGTCACACGATTGGATAAGACAATTCAATGATCCAATGGAGACGATGCCAGGTGTGGGACCTGAGACTCGACATTGACCATTTTTCAAGGTAACATTTTCATAACAATTGTTTATAGTTCTTGTCAATATTATTTTTTTTGTATTTTATAGGATTGAATTGAATGCATCGATGAGACTCACATCAAAGCCCATGTGCCAACAGATAAGCGGAGGCCTTGGATAGGACGTGACTGAAAGCCATCACAAAATATAATGATAATTTGTTACTTTCAGTACATCATTACGTACTATTTAGCAGGTGCCGAAGGATCTCAACATGATTCAAGAATGCTAAAAGAAGCATTAGCTAACGCACGTCGAAACTTCCCCGTACCTCCGAAAGGTACTTCTTGATTAAGAATATTTTATGGATTTAAAATATTTTGTAAATTTGATTACAAATTTACAAAATTTGGGGCAATTGAGAAATACTACTCTAAAATTAATTCATATTTATACTACGATAAACTTTTGTTCAATCATTTTCTTATTTTAATCTTTAAATCTCTTTTACTACAAATTTATTTTGTTTATGATTTTTTAAAAATCAAATAAATAAGAGAATAAGATATATTTTCTAAATTAATAGAAAAGTAATTCAAAATAAAAACATTTTAAGCCAAAAAAACACTATTTATTTAAATTTCGATTTTATTTACCAATTTAATAAAATGCCTTAGAAAAAAAAGAATTGGACCACACGAAAATATTAAATGAATAATTAAATTATATTTTCAATTTTTTTTATAATTTAATCGAATATAAGTTTTTTTTATTTCCCAAACTCCTTTATATTAACAGAGAAAATATGTCAAAAATTTTATTTATAAAATTCCACAAAATCATTAATATTTTTTAATTTGTTTTTTCAAATCGTTTGCTATTATTTAAAAAACTCGTTGTAAATATTATATTATTTTGTTTTTCAAAATATTAATATAAATAAATAATATTCAAATCATAAAAACCCTAAATTTGCGCGGTTTGGCAATCCGTCAATTAGCTGAAACATCGACTGGGCCCTACCGAGTTTGACATAATTAATAACAATATTAATTTTAATAAAAAATCGAACAATAAGGTTTTTAACTTTTACTAATATCACGCTCCATGAAATTATTAGTGCACGTTTTAATCAAGGTAACTCTGTTATGAATTACACGTGCACATCTGAATAAGATAACTCAGATAAATATTTTGTAATATAAAAATATTAAAAAAGAAAAGTCAAATTTCTTAACACGTGCATCATCATGCTACTTAAACTTTGTTTTTTCAATTAATAAAAATAAACAATTTTTATTATTCATTGAATTTTATGACCAGGTTCAATGTTTGTGGTACTGGTATATAATGGGTTTCTTTGGTACTCAAATTAAAACTGCGGTGAGATACGATGCGATGTCCAGATCGTGATTTTATTATGTTACACAAAACACAAGTTTAATTGCGATGTGATAATCGTTAAAAAATCACGATATCATCACAACTGTTAAAACCAACGGTGGCATCATCGTGATTTTAGAAAAGACTAATTTACCCTTAATTTTATTAATTATAATATAATTATATTTATTATTATTATTATATATAAGAGTATATTAGTATTTTTACGTAAATCGCGATCATAATATCACAATTTTACCAAACAAATTTAAAAATTCACGATTATTATATCTCACCACACCTCACCGCATCTCACCACATCTTACCACACCGCAATTTTAAAAAGTTATACCAAACAAACACAATATTTCAGTTGAATTTCCAATCTATTATTATTATATCAATCTAGACATAGATAATGGATATTGATAAAATTGCATAAATACTCCACACCTTACGAGTTATAAGGTCATATTCCATAATTTACGAAATTGTAAAAATTATATAAAAAATTATGAATATCATTTGTTTTTTTACATGTGACATTATAGTACCCTTAAAGTTTATAAACATTTTTCGGTTAGTATAATTCATAATTAAAATTTACAAAGTATACAAATAAGGTATTTATAATTTTTAAAATCATACAAAATTTAACTTTGAAGTTTAAGATTTGAACATAATAATATAAAACATTAACAACAATGATAAAACGATATTTGTAACTTAAGTTGTCTTACGTGAATTTGATTGGAGTTTGAGGACTACAAATCTATATTTTTGTTTAAATAATATATTATATTTACAAATTCATAAATCTAAAGGTATATTATTTACACATCCCGTAAATTTGAGAATCGACAAATGTCACCCAATTGATATTCCCACTGTTTGGTTTATATGCATCACCAACTCGTTAGATATACTTTATACAACTCGAATGACTCGACTGTAAAATTGAATGAGTTTAATTTTCTATTTATTGCGAAATTTTAAAATTAAATAATATCAAATAAACAACAAATAATTAATTACATTTATTGAGAGTTGAATAAATGTAAGTCTAAAACTACAATTTTTTTTCTCAATTTATTATACAAAAAGGAATTAGTTTAATTATAAAAGAGTGATTGATCGATCTCATCATCCCAAAAACAATAATTTTCCGATTCAACATTGTTTGCACGAATATTTCACTAATGGATCAACTAAATAACAACATTGTTAAACACATCAGTCACTTCTCTAATTAAGAACAAATGTCGAAATCAAAACGATATCAATTTGTATCAAATGTCGGTGCAAGCGGAAAATTAGAGTGTTAGACATTGCATAAATTGATCCAAAAGACTACAAAGTGAATTTTAACTACTTTTTTTCTGTTGTAATTTACTTGATGTGTAATTAACGTAAAACTTTATGTTGACCATATCATTTTATCGTAGTATTTAACTTTTTACGTTTCACTATATTGGACAAACTAGTTCCACCTTCCATTTTTCTTGAAGTTAAATATTTTAGCATTAAAAATTACGATTTAATCGTCATAACTAAAACTTATTATGTTATAAGTGATTTAAGAAATAATTAATTTATTATTGTTTTAAATAACTAAAATGTCATTATGTTTATTCTCTTTAAATGTAAATATATATATTGTTATTTTTATATAAATCATAATAGTTTAATTAAATATTTTTATAAATTTACAATTATCTCACCAAATATTACTAAATTTAACTTTGTTAATAGATTTTTCAAATAAAAAATAGACAATATATGGTCAAAATTCAGACAATAAACTAACTGCTTTGTGCGAACCCCACTTCATCTTCTTCACCAGCTCCACACCAAAAACACGCACTTTTTTGCTGTACTTATACTTCTTTATTTCATTCTTCTTGCCTAACAGCAGCCAGCAGCCATGGAGCTTCTTATATTAATCCCTTTTGTATTTTGTCTTCTTATCTCCGCCGCCAATGGCCAGTCCTGCGCCGGCTACACCTTTTCCGGTAATGGGGTCTTTCCTTCCTGTATAGATCTTCCATATTTGAACTCTTTTCTACATTGGAACTACGATTCATCGGCGAATTCTGTGAGTATTGCGTACCGTCACAATGGCGCTTCACCTGATCGTTGGACGGCGTGGGCTCTGAATCCAACCGGAACAGGGATGTTCGGTGCTCAGGCGTTGGTTGCGTTCCAGCAACCCGACGGAACCATGATCGCTTACCCATCACCGATTTCCAGTTCACAACCGATGCTACAGCAAGGGGATTTGAGTTTTCCGGTATCTGGTTTAACGGCAACTTTTACAGCGAATGAAATTATAATTTTCGCTACTTTGGAACTCGCTAATCTTAATCTCACCACCGTAAATCAACTATGGCAAGAAGGTCCACTCTCAAACGGCGTTCCGGCGGCTCACCCCCAATTCGGACCAAACCTCCAATCGATGGGAACCGTTAATTTCCAATCCGGGATAACGATCAACGGCGGTGGAGCTTCCAACACAAGACAAAGAGAAAGAAACGTAAGTACATCGTTAATTTCTCCATGGCTACTGATCTTGAGCTTTGACTAATCCATTTTTCAGATCCATGGAGTTCTCAATGCAGTAAGCTGGGGAACATTGATCCCCATCGGAGCTATAACCGCGAGATACCTGAAAATCTTCGATTCCACCGCATCAGCGTGGTACTACCTCCACATCTCATTCCAAATCTCCGGTTACATCATCGGAGTTTCAGGCTGGGCCACCGGCCTCCACCTTGGCTCCCAATCTCCAGGCATAATCTTCACCGCTCATCGCGCAATCGGCATAGCCATCTTCATCTTAGCAACAATTCAGGTAACTCAACACAGTCATCCTTATTTCATCACCTGGATCATCATGATTAAGTTCTTGAATACCCACAGCTCTCTGCTCTGCTTCTGCGACCCAAAAAGGATCACAAATACAGGCTCTACTGGAACATCTACCATCATTCTGTAGGATATTCGATTATCCTTCTAAGCATCATCAATATTTTCAAGGGATTCAATATTCTGAACCCAGAGCAACAATGGCGGAGAGGATATATAGCAGTAATTGTGATTCTAGCTATTGTTGCTGCTATTCTTGAAGTTTACACATGGATCGTCGTCGTGAGGAAGAAGAAGGAGAAATTAGGGCAACAACGTATAAATGACGATATTATGCATCATAATGGGTTCAATGGATTGAGAGTGTAAAGATCATATTATTGTTGTTTAATTTTTAGAATTAGATTTAATTAAGTTGATGAATTTAAAAGAATATAGTATATAATATAAGGAGATCATAATGTAAAAAAATGTATTTGTTGTAAGAATGCTTTTTTTCAATAAACTTATGTAGTTGTCATAAATGAAGATCATAATAAAAAATTGGTTGAATTGAACGGATTAAAAAATTGATTGAACTTGTCAAATATTTATATTTTAAATTTTAAAATATATATTTTGAGAAAATTAGGAAATTTTCTCAAATTTTCATAATTTTGGATTTTTGGTGGTACATTTGATCCACGTAATTTGTAATGTTATGTTTAGTTCCTAAATTTTAAAGTTTTGATAAATTTTATCTTTTAAGTTTGTAATCTATGGTAAATATGATATCAGTAATTGTAAAATAAGTTCCCAAAATTTGATTATGGCCAATTATTATAATTGCAAAATTTTAAGAGTTTAAAAATCAATTATGTCATAAATACTAAATTTGTGAAGTGACTTCGCTAAAACTTATAAAGTATAATAGGCGAATTCGCCATACTGATAGGGATCACAATTGTATCAATTATGAAATTCTGAGGACAAAAAATGCAAAACCATAGAACTACGAGGATCAAATTTACGTATCAGTCATTTATATTATATTTTAATATGGGTTAATTATGTTTGAATATGGGTTAAATCATTGAGCCTTAAACATATGATTAAATCGTTTCAATGTTTATATCAAATTTTAATAAGATTGGTTTTCATTACAAAAAAACTAAAAATCAAAAGATTTCTAATACATCTCATAACGGATGATTTGAGGTGATAAATGATAATTATATCAATTTTATTATATGTTAAAAGTTATACTCTTAATTTGGTGGATATGATTTATATGTAACCCAAAGTTATAACTTATAAAAGCTATAAATATAAATTAGATTAAAATTTATTATTTATTTATTGTAGCTCGTAAGTTTGAAGCCTAAACTTTTGTACAATTTAGAAGGCAAAAGTTGTTTCTAGAAACTTCGAGATTTGTTGTTCAGAAAACAGGGCAACCTTGAATTTGAATTCCTGGCGCAGTTGGGCAATGGGCCAATGGGCAATGATCATCGGAGTTTAATCCCCACCATTCCGGTCCTGCAATTCCGGGATTCTGCAGCGTGAAGTAGCAAATTGTTGCAAGAAAACCTACTCCTGCATCAAGTCCGGCAGATAGAATGTAATTGTGCCTTGCCCACCAACCCTTGTATCTTCTGTATACGAAGAAATTGAAGAACAATCCCAGAGCAAACCAGCAGTTGTAATTCACTGGTTTCGCTACAGGCATGGTTGCTGCTCCAGAGATCAAAATCGGCATATTAACTAAGGGTATCCACTTTTTTTCTGGGAATTTTTTCGCCAATAACCAAACTGGTATTGGGGCTAGGAGCCCGAAAAGGAAGAAGTAGTTCAATTTTTCGTAAAGCCCCAGGTTTCCGAATACACGCAGAGGGCCAACAACTCCCCAGATTATAGAGGCGTTGTAGAAAACAGTATCCGTTGGGCAAGTCCAGGGACTTCCTTCTGGTAGATTTTCTGGGTCGCAGATGTTTTCAACTGTTGTTAGAAGCCACCATGCCGTTCCAAAGCATACCATGTTTGAAATCAGTGTTCCTGTGAACTTTTTTCAGTGTATTCTTATGTTAGTGTTGCAGAATTTGATGAACTATATGAATTGTGAATTCTGAGTTGAGTTACCTGAACGATGAACATGGATTTTGGTGGGACTTTCATGTAATGACCGAGCTTGAAATCATTGAGAAAGTACAGTGCTTGTCCCATGCTTATTGTGCTGTAGGTTTTGAATGTAACATTTGCTAGAGGTTTCCCTGGGTACATATAGCCCAAGATCATCTCTGAGAGGACATTCAAACCCGGTCCCTACAAACAGCAGATCATTACAGGTTCAAATAATCCACGATGTAATTCAAGAAAGGATATAGAACCTGGTTTGTTGTAGCATTGATAACTCCAACAGGAAGAGTGAAAATGAATGCCAACGCCATTGCCAAGAGAATACCCCAGAAAGGAAGCTGTAATTGTCTACCGAACCCTTCACAGGCAAACAAAGAAAATCCTGTTACAATTATCAGTAAGCTGTAAAACCACCATTGCGGAACAGGTTCGTAGTTCTTCTTCATCAATCTTGTATGAACATCTCCAAAATTATCTTTTATTGAAGCTTTTGTCTGCTGCCAGATTGACCTGAAATAGAATTTCATTATATAGATGCTGAAAAGAAGTAGAGATTTGCATGCTTTACCTTCCATGAAATAGAGCTACATGTGTGAGTGTAGCAGCAAGAGTTGCAAAGCTTAAGCCATATATGAATGCAAATAGCACTGTTAGATTTAGTTTGCTGTAAGAATTATATGCTTCAAGGTTGATTTCGAATGTTTTCTTGTCAAGAATTGATGATATGTTATATCTGTGTCCATAGGAATCATATACATTCGCCGTCACAATTGGGAACTTCCGAGCATCGAATAAGTTGTTCCAATAAGCCAATGGAATCAAAACATAGAGAAAAAGTATGTATCCAACCAACATATTGAAGATTGCAAAAGCAGGAGTTGCCAAGGGGCTACCAAGAAAGCTAGCAGCAGTAGCCCAATCGAATGCAAATGCTCCAATTCCGAATCCATGGATTCCCGAGCCTAACAGTTGAGCTGTGACTGAATCTTTCCATATCCAGCAAACAAAAGAAAGAGCAGTGATCGTTGGAAACAGGTAATTTGGGATTAAGTAATATGAGAAGCTGCAAATAAAGACAATTACGAAAAATTGCAGCCTTGTGAGTCCCTTTTTTGGCCTAACTTCTTCTTCATGTAATGCTCTGAACAGGGAAACTTGGATCAGATTCGAAGGCCACCACATATATGGAGAATCAACAAGAAATTTTCTAAAAATACCAGCCCAGCCATACCCCAACAGCTGAAATAACACAGGTTTATAATCTTTCAGCTATAGAAAACATGTAAAAATGCTTTGAATTTTGATATATTTACCTGTGTCGTATTTGTAAGGATGATTGCAACGACGGGGCTTAAAGGGCGATGATAAAAGGCTTTCATGATGTTAAGAATGCCAATAGCGTAGGCTGTATTTGCACCAACACTAGCAAACATGGTAATCAAGGTATGCTCCTTCATATTAAAAGGCCCTGGATTGAATGAGAATGTCCATTTTGTGCCGGGGAAATTGAATTTTCTCTTAGGTAAAGATGCAGCCATGAACTTCCCAATTGGGAGCACGACAATCTGAGCAGAAACTGAGGATATATAGAGTGCATTCTCTCTGTATGAGAAGAACTGATCCAGAAAAGCTAACACTGCACATGATATCACACCAAGTAGCCATGTTCGAAAGGTTAAACAAGGGATCGTTGGATCGTCGTAAGGCAGTACAGTCAAACGAACTTGCTCTATCGGAGAATCATTGATATCATCTACAGAAAAGAAACTCAAATGAAACCAGAAAAAAATACCAGGTACTTACTCTACAATCATCTTCTCATTCTCACCTTCATTTTTTTCCACAGGTTCTTGCGGTGTGGAGTCAAGAGGAACAGTTCTACTCTCATAAAGATCCATAGTTTCAGAAACTACTGAATGCAGTGATAAAGGTTAGTTTTTTTTTCTGAGGATCAGCCAAAAATGTGCTTGTTTTTGTTTAGTTTCATGATCAAACTGGTGCATCTTGCATGAAATGACTGAATATATATAATTGATGTGAAGAACATTAAGTTCAAATTTACAATAAATTAGAGTTAAGAGAATTTGATGCTCATTTGTCATCATCTAGAACACTAGAATTGACTGATCTCATCAAGAGCTTTTGAGTTTGTATGAACTTCTTTGATCCCTTAGATGTGTATCCTTTCTTATACTGGCTGAGACACAAAAATGGTTCCCGTATTTTCATTGATTTGACAATTCTTATCCTCAAGTTTCGTTATTTTGGTAATTTTGATCCTCAAATGACCAAATTTGCTAAAAATATTAAGCTTTAGGGATCGTAAATGTCATTTTCTCGTTCTAATACATATGTTTATGCATTCTTATATGGGCGAGACACAAAAATGGATATCGTACTTTCATTTGACAATTCTGATCTTAAAAGTTTCTTTGTTTTGGTAATTTTGATTCTCAAATGACCAAATTTGTTAAAACGATAAAACTTTAGGGGTCATATATGTTATTTTTTTTTCTTATACATATAGTGTTAATGTATTTCGTATTTGAATATCATTTTAATAAAAAAACTCTTGGATTATACTCTTTATTTTCCAAATTGAGTCTTTGTGAAACTACATAAATTATAATTTTGAAGTATTACAACATGGCAAGCCTAAAATTACACTTGGAGATTTGTGCTAAATATAATTGAGTTAATTAATTAAAACTTTGTCCTTCCCCTAAACTAGAATGGGGGTGTAAGTCAAAAGTGTTGAAAAATGAAGAGTCCCTTTACTCCCTAAATATGCCTATCATTTAATTAATAAATTTTATTTATTGGTAATATTAAATGTGTACATTTTTTATAGTTTAGTGATATATTTGAAACAAATTGGCAATGGATTTTTGATTGTCTAGGTTGTAAAAGAATTATTTTTCCTCAAACTTTTCAGTTTTAGCAAGTTTGCTATACATAATTTGTAATGTCGTATTTAACAAATTTGGCCCTTAGAAATTTGATTTTGGTCGGAGATTTCATTGTTAAAATTTAAAACTTTGGAGTTCAATTTTGTCATATTAAATATTGGAGATTGGTTTTGACAAAATTTATGGGTATGTTGAGAACAATTTTGGATAAATAGCGGTGATGTGAGATGATTGAACTGTGATGTGAGCTGAGCTGATCGTAATTTAAAAAAAATGTTATTGAAACAATGATGCAGTGATGGTCATCTCATAAAATGATTATTTTACCTTTATTTTTAATTAATTTTGTATCATTTATTAATTTATGAAAGGTAGAATGGGTATTTCATAATTGCGTTATGGCCACCGTTGGGTTAAATGAACTGTGAGTTCATCGCAGTTTTCTGCAATCACACCAACGTAGTTATTAATGATGTTTGATTAAAATATAATACAACTATGTTACATTGACCCTTCCAAATAACTCCAATATTTTGGGGTTCAAAATTACAAAAATGTAAAGTTTGTTGTCTCATAATATTTATTATTATTTATCCATATTTTAAATCTTAGGGTTTTACTCACTGTTTATAGATTATTAAATAAGAGTATATTTGAGGGAGGTGGATCTTTCTTAATAATTGAGTGTATGACTATTTTTAAAAATTGAATATTGTATTATTACAAAAATGATTTAGTAATTATAGACTAATTTGACCAATAAAATATTCATTTATTGTTTGACACGAAACGAATACTTGTTATTTTGAATTAAACATTGAAAAATTATATGGTAAATAATGATAAATGCAATCAACTGTTCACATATTTTCAACTTAATGGTTTGTTTGGATCTCAAATTAAAACTGCTGTAAGATGCGATACGATTTCCAGATCGTGATTTTCATATGGTACACAAAACACAAGCTTAATTGCGATGTGATAATCGTTAAAAAATCACGATATCATCATAGCTGTTAAAACTATATGTGACTTCATCGTGATTTTGGAAAAGACTCATTTACCTTTACTTCTAGTAATTATAGTATAATTATATTTATTATTTTATATATATAAGGGTATATTAGTATTTTTATATAAATCACGATCATAATATAGCAATTTTATCAAACATATTTAAAAATTCACGATCACCACACCTCACCAAATCTCACAACATCTCACCACACCGCAATTTAAAAAAAATTGAACCAAACAAACCTAATGTGTGCCATGATTGCAAAATCCCTAAACAAAATAAATAAATATATTCTTAGTATTATTTGAATATTAACCATATAAAATAACTGGTTACACAATAAAAATAAATATAACAAAAAAGACTTATTGGCATTAATAGCTCAAAAAGGACTATACAATTTAATTCATGTTCATTCGGAGAACAGTAATCTATGATTAATTGTTATCAAATTATTCACAAAATTATTGAAAATTAATTGAGATAATGGACAATTAATACATTGCCAGTAAGTCTAATTGACTTCCTCAGGGGTAGAATTGACATTTTTAAATATAGTAGTTCCAAAAGTTATTATTTTCTATTCTTTATTTATGAGTTTGTTGGTTACATTTTTTAAAAACCTTATCCGAGATTAAATATTTGTAATCTTGATATCCAAAAAAATAGCTCAAATACAATTTGCTTACTTTGGATATTCTAATCCTACGTTGCACGGGTACGTGAATACAGGTGCGAAGTGCTGGATATGGGGTGCGGCAATTTTAAAAATATCCGATTTAGAATGCGTTAAATTCAAGATAATAAAATAATAAATATAAATATTTGAAATTTTCAAAACACATAAACCTTAAAAAATAATGAATTTTAAAACAATTTACGAATGAAATATTAAATTTTTAATTCATCTTTGTTAGTTTATTGTTCTCAATGTCTTCAATCACCAGTACAGTTCTTTTCCACCTACAAAAACTTCTGCATAACTTCTTATGTCATTTTCATTAACCCTAAGTTTTTTATAAAAATATGTGCATGAATATGTGCACCCAATACTCACCCGGTACATGAAATTCTCAAATTTCAAACACTCGTGCAAGATACTTCTAATCACAACTAATCCTCAAACTAAACAAACCCAATAATTCATAGAAATATCAAATTAATGAGAAGAATGTATGTATAATTTAGTATATAAAAAAGTGAACACACTAATGAAACCGATATAACAAATTATATAATTTACATTTACTAATAACCATAATCATAAGAAAAATCAGAGAGTCCAACCATGGCGGTAACTACCTGAGATAGAAGAAAAAAGCCACATCCAATCATAACGATAACTAGAATTGCAGTAACAGGACTTTTCATCAGATCTAAAATGGGTTCCATTAGAGCGTAAATCGCACCAGTACTCACTGTCAAAGCATACAATCCATATCTCCTCATGTTATCCCAAAACTCCTCCACTAATGGCCCTTCCGGTCCAAAAGCCAACGCACGGTGATCATCGAACCCCATTAGTAAAAGGGCGAGTCCAAGAGATGCACCTCCAATGATAAGGACCCTCGATTTCGACAAAATCACGGGTTTTGAATGGGATAATTGCTCTTTTGAGGGTTTCGCATTCAGGGATTTTGTCGAACACCTTACGAGCGTGGGTGAGATTGGTTTTGTTGCCCTGAGAAGGGAGTTTGGTTTACGAGGGAAGATGAATATGGAGTGTGGGTTGATGAAATGAAGTTGAAGGTTGAGTTTTGATGCTGCCATCGCCATGGATTCTTCTCCTCCTTCTCGAGCTCTGAGTTTTGCTGGTTGTCTGGTCTTGGCTCCTTCCTTATCTACAACTTATTGGGCCCTCTTGTTACCAGATAAACTAATATATTCGGCCCAAGCTTATCTTTAATACATATTGGGTCTCTTTGGAACTCAAATTAAAAGTGCGGTGAGGTGTGGTGTGATGTCCAGATCGTGATTTTTTAATGGTACACAAAACACAAGCTTAATTGCGATGTGATAATCGTTAAAAAATCACGATGTCTTCACAGCTATTAAAACCATATGTAGCTTCATCGTGATTTTGAAAAAGATTAATTTACCATTATTTCTATTAATTATAATATAATTATATTTATTATTATTATATATATAAGGGTATATTATTATTTTTACATAAATCGCGATCATAATATCGTAATTTTACCAAAAATATTTAAAAATTCACGATCATCATATTTCACCACATCTTACCGTACTTCACCAGATCTCACCACTCCGCAATTTTAAAAAGCTATATCAAATAAACCCATTATTTCGGAGGGACGAAATGGTTTTGACTTTTGAGGCGTATAATTAAATTATTTTTAATTAAATAGTCATGTGATATTGAGATTAATATTTTTTTCTTGATAAACATCAAGAATTGAAATTTGTATTTGTCTTTTGATTGAAATAATAAAATTTAAATAGTTGGTGAAATATTATATTTGGATTCTAAACTATAAACTCTCAAAAAATATAAATCTTAGCCATTAAATTAAGAGATTAAACAAATAATATATAAATATGATATATTTTCTCTAGAAATTCACAATAAATAAATATTGTGATATTTCTCGATGTAGAACCAAATCTTAACTTTAAAAACAGTCATAATAAAATCATTAATCGAATTTTGAAAGGTTAAGTAATAAACAAGGATTATTTGATGCATTTTCATTTATAAGATGTAATAAGAAAACAATAGTACCATGAAAATAATTAATTACACTTCTACCTTAAATTCTTAGGCATTTCCTCTTGTAGACAAAAATGTCATTAATGTTTTACATATGACGTTTATAGCCTTCATCATACTCCGAATCATGCCACGTCCCCGCCAACAGTGGGGATATAATCGTATTTTCCATTATTCGTCTCAATTTCAAAATTCAGTCTTGCCGCTGCGCTGGAAGCGCCTGAGTATGAATTTTGAATTAGAATGTTGTCGTTACCCCTGAGCTGTAATCTCTGTTTGCATCAACGAGAATATAATCTCTAGAGTAATCCGATTCGATCCAATCCCATATTCAATGGCTACAATCAACTCTGCAACTCGTTACTCCGGCGAAGGCAACACACGTACTCTTTCTAAGAAAACCGATGCAAATCATATCGGTTTTGGCTCAATGGTGAGGAAACTGATCGATAGTAAGAAGAGTAATAGTTCGGAAAAAACCCCAAAATTTTTTGTGGCTACTGATTTCATAAAGGAAGATTCGAAGAAGGGTTCTGGTTTTAATGGGCTTCAAAAGAAGCTGTTCAGGGGCTCTTCTACTGTGGCAAAACGGAGTGAAGAAACTTCGAAGAAGGCGCTTTATGAAGTTAAGAACAATACGAGAACTCTGGCTATGGTGCTTAGAAGTGAAAGGGAGTTGTTAAGTTTGAATAAAGAGCAGGATGAGCTAATCTCTGATCTTAAAATTTTGCTACAAGAGAAAAACAGAGAGGTGAATTGTGAATTTGATAAATTTGAGATTTGGGCATTGATTTGTTTATATGAAGTTATGGATTTTCAGGTAGAGAAGTTGAAGGATTTGTGTGTGAAGCAAAAGGGGGAGATTAAATCCTTAAAATGCGCAGTCCTTTTTCCAGATTTAACAAGTTCTTCAATGGAGGAATTAATGGAGAATCAAAGCTTTGAACCGAAGGAAGCAAAGAAGCTTATTCCAAATTTACAGAAACAAGTCACTTCTCTTACAGGGCAAATCCAGTCTCTTGCTGACGATCTTGCAGAGGTATCAACTACTCCTTTCTTTATATTTAGATACCAGTTCGATATTGTTAAATTTCTAAAGGGGAGTGTGCATTGATATAGCTTATAAAAGAGAAGATATTACATCGTAAAATACTTGAATAAATCATTTATTATGGTTCATAATCACTTTATAAATCAATCCTAATCACATCTTATTTCCGATGTGTGACAATTGTCATATTTTAACACACCTCAAATCCAATCACCTAACAAATTAGACTTTACAATACAAATGAGTGGATTTCAATCAATCAATTTCATTAAATCAGACTAACCCCTGGTAAGGTGTAAGACCCCTCGTTGGTGCCACAACACTTTAGACAAATATCAACTTTTGTTATTGACGGGGAATGATTATATATTAAGTATAGTGGTTCGTCTACCATTGCACAATGTATTTTTCCTAGCAAAGTGATAAGGATCGCGTTGGAATTAGAAGTTTATTGCTAGGGAAAATTAAAGCCATGACAATTAGATGTGAGTCATTAGAGCTAGTTTAATCCAAAACAAACAATATCGTGCAAGTTATTCAAGATCACTTAGGATTCTATGAACTTGCTTCGGTACCATATTAAATTTCTAGAGTTAAGTTATTTTAAGTATCGAGTATGCATGGATGTAGCGTATAAGAGAGAATAGATCACATAGTAAAATATTTGAACAAGTCATTTATTATGATCCATAAACTCTTTTATAAACCAATCCAAATCATATCTTATTTCCGAAGTGGGACAATTGTCATATTTCAACAAATATTTCGAGAAAATTACGGGTATCCCATATAAGTCTAGCTACATATAGAAGAACGCTGAGTCCTTGATCATGTTCTATAAGATAGAACTCAATCTTGTACAGGTAAAAGCTGATAAATATAATGGAAGACGATGCAGCGAAACTCGGTTTTGCTACCCGAGAACACCGTCTTTCGATCAAGAAGACGAGGATCATTCTTTGGTATGAAACATAATAAACAGTCTCAGATCAATAGCGTAATGATTCTTGTTGCTATTTTTTTATTTGTATCAGTTTGAAACTCCAGAAGACATGTTCTTAAAGGATTTGAATCCTTGTCTTACGCCTCCATCGAAGACGAAATTCAGTGTATTTTACTACCCAAATCAGGCTAATTTATTTACATTCTTATTGTGAATCACTCTGTTTTTTCACAGGAATCTATAGCTTATGAATCCCCTGATCCATTAATGGAAAAATTCCGGGATTCGTCTTGTGAAATTGCGATCAGGAAGGTGTATAAAAGCTCTGAAGAAGTTCCGAGGAATCTTGAGATAGTGAAGGCAACAATTGAGTGATTTTCTCTAGGAGTTTTTTGCTTGTGAAGAAATGTTTGTAATCTTTTGGTTGTCAAATTTTGTTATATTGTCATTGTGATGAAAAAACTAAAGTGGGAAATATTTTAGTAGTTATAAATGTATCGGTAAATATTGATCGTGAATTCGTAATTGATATAACCATGAGACATTTATTATGAGTATACACATATTCTTATGAGAAATGATGAGTTTGTTTTGTGATTTTACGGATTATTTTGATCGAATTACTTATTTTGGTGGATTTTAGTACTTAATTTATAGGTTAATAGATTATTGTTTACTAATGAGCTTATTTATATATATGAAAACGGTGAGTTTTGGTGACCTAAAATATCAATCGTTAATCACTTATTTTTAGGATAAAAAATTAGACTACAAGATGAATATCAAATATTTTTTCCATTTATATATATTGTTATCTTATTGTAAAATATCAATTTTATATTTAGAGTGGATTCAAAATATACTTATAGATAATTTTTATCATTTCTTTTATATAAAGATTTTCGACCAAATCCAGTATATTTCAGTAAGAACTTTTTAAATTAGGTTGAAAAGTAATAAGTTGGCGAGTATCTACTTCAAAAGCAAGTGGAGTAAAAATATTTCGAATAATATTTTAATTAACGGATCGAAAAGTCAAGGTTAGATCCGACATTTAAAACCAATTTTTAAATAATAGTATTTTTGGTGAAATTTAAACCTGATAATTTAATAATTCAAAGGAATAATAATTATTCAATAAACATTGAAGAAGGACAAGGAGTAAGGTACACGACGGGCTTCAGGTTATGAGTTCAGAGTCGAAGACACGTGTCAACTTCAGAACTTCCACTTTCCGACTTCAACGGCGTCGTTTCAGCATCTGAAACCAAAGATATAACAGAATTCGGCGGTTTCCGATTCATCACCGCCGCCTCGTTGACCGGAAAAAGAGACAGAGAAAGCTGGCACTGCTGGTTAAACTCATGGCGAAGCTCCTTCTGATACCTGAGTTCTTTAGCTCTTTCTAGCTTTCTGAATCTCTCTTGCAACAGAGCAATTGAGGAATGAGGTGAAAGTTTACGCTTTTCGTCATTTTTGAGCTCCATGGAATTAGGGTTTTGATTGAGAAAGATGGTGGTGCATGGGGATTATTTATATCGAGTTTTAAGGTATAGTTTTTTAATTAAAAAATAGGGTAGGTAAGTAAAACAGAAAAAAATACAAAAGGAAAACGATAAAATAGAAAAAAGAAAAGGAAAAAATGTCTGATAACAAAAAGCCAACACAAACTTAAAATTAGTACATGGAACTGCCTTGCCTGAATCATGGAATATAAATTCAAAAAAAGAGGATTTTTAAGCATTTAAATTTCAAGTATTCTTTGTCAATACTCCCATAACTTTTAAATAATTTAAAGACTCAAAGTTTGTAAATTATATATATTTAAATTGTATATAAAGACGACCTTCCTAATCTTCTCTTTAAATTTCATAAAACAATAGGCATTTCCAATCACATATATAAGTTATAACACTTCGAAGACATGAAACTCTCGTATCCAAGAAAAATTAAGCACAAAAGTTTATTTTTTGACGTGGGTTTAGGGTTCATGATTTATAATTTATATGTATATAATTCAATATTTTCTTGGATACGAGATTTTCATGTCTCGTATCCAAGAAAATATGGGGTTTCAATAGCAGTGATAAAATCGTAATTTGCGCATCTCACTACACCCCATCTATATTTTAATTAAGGAACCAAACAAACCTAATATTAGAATAAAATATATTTTCAAGTAACATATATTTGTCTTATCTTTATGGACTTTCATGATTCCAAAAGCTTACCCCATGATGGCATATATCATATTCTAAGTCATTAGAGTGATTTATGAAAAAAAAGGTTCATGTCATGTGCTAATACAGAATTCGAATCTCGAATCTCGTTAATGATTTAAATGTAAAATGAGTAAGTCGTTAAGAAACGACAATATCGATAACATTGTGTTGAAATCTTGTTGTTAAAGTACCAACATGACATCAAGTTCAATAACATAACCACTACCATTTCCAAATAGGTGAGTCCGATTCAAATCAGACACTAGCCTCATCCAAATCTATGTGTGTTTTGTCTGAATGTGTTTGTAATTGTAAAACTACTTTGTAATAATACCTCACAAATATTCCATACACGTTTTTTACCCACTCGTTGTATATCCCTATACACATCTGCGTCAGATTTCTTAGGATAAAGGTGTGATATCAACATTTTTCATTTTCCATCCATGTCGTTTTTTGAGAAAATGATATCAGTAGTCCCCAAAATTTGATAATTAAGCAAAATTATCCCCAATCTATGATAGGGCAATTTCAATCACCGAGCTTCATATTTTTAACAAAATTAATCATCAAAGTTTGGGAAATTCATAAAATATGATCACAAAGTGTGAAAATATTCTCGAAGTTTGATTTTTCAGAGAAAACTTCAATTGACAAAATTGAAAACATTGAGAATCGACTTTGCCATTGCCATGGAGTTTGAATACTGATTTTACAAAATATTACAAACTATGAGTACATGATTTGCACATAATATACTATGAAGAACACAATTATAAACTTCGGAACACGAAAATACGGGACCATTTTTACATTTCATATCCCTATAACAAGTAAGGGAAATATGAACATGTTATGGCATTCCACAAGATTAGCTTAGAATGTAAAGAATTAATCTTGTATGGCTAAAACTATGATGAAATGAAGAAAAATAAATTAAGTTGAAATCCAAGTTCTAAGTACATCATGAGGAGTTTTCAAATGCAAAAGTAGAATCAGATTGACATTTTCACTTTCTTCAAAAACCAAAAATAATATACAACAACAACATGGTGTTTTCCCATGAAAAAAAGCTAATAATCAGCATAGATTCACTGGTTTCTTACCTGATCAAGCGGATCGTAATCATACGCCTCACCGGATTTCACAAACCGCCCTTTAACTCGCTTTCGAATGTCCGCTCTTACTTTCCGCGAAGCATACCTTATTTTCTTGTCAAACCTGCATCATTCATTACTTATATCTATCATGATACAAAAAACGAAGAAGCTCGAGATTTTTATAGAAATTCAGGAGAGTGTCCGTGCAACCTAGTCCATAAGAGAAGTAAATCATATTGAAAAGAGTTGGCTATGTCTTTGGTAGAAAAATGCATCGGGCTTAGGGGACAAAAATGGATATGATTCGAGTACTACCAATTATACTGAAGCAATTTTGAACCGGACCAAGACCAGTTCAACTTGAAAGGGAGTGTTGAACATGATCCTACATCAGTTGTTGAAATAGAATATTTTAATTTATAAGGAAAGTGATATCACAAGTAATTGATTTGTCCTAGCATTTTCAATGTGATTCATTTATCTTATGAATTGGGGTACACGGACATTCTCTCATTCTCCCGTCCCATTGAATCTTGAATTTCTATAATTTTAACTTACTTTCGTAGCTTCTTTTTCTCCTTGTACCGCAATAATGCACCATCCCTACAAGCTGATGATGATGCCTGGTTTATAGGGAGAATAGTGCTTTCATTTGCATCCATGGAAATCCATCCATTCTCATGATAATCAGCAACACTAAGCTCTGGAGACGGACCAGGACCGGGGCCAGGACCAGGACCGGAGAATGAATGTGAGAGTGCAACTTTTGAATCGGACTTCGATTCGGTAGACACCGTGTTTTCGCATGTCCAAAACATTGTTTCATCATTCTTTGAACTTGAATCCTGAGACTGAATTTATCGAAAAATAAGTTAAGAAATCTCTATTCATTTCGTGCTATCGAACTATGTCGAAATTTATAAGAAGAATTGTAGACCTTAATGGGGTTTATTTTCTCCATAGTATGCTCAATATCATTGAAATTCTCAAATTCAAACATGCTGCTGAGTCTACTAGTTTCAGAAAATGAGAAATGAGCATCTAGAGATCCATCAAGAAAACCCTCACAATCCTCTAAGCTTAAATCGATATCCGAAATATCAAGTTCATTGTAAAGAGAATCGTAAACAGATCCAATTTGCTTCGTATTCGATGGACCGGCCTACGTTTCATGCAGCAAAAATATCAATCACAAGAAGACTAGATAAGGTTCATAGTGTATGTAATATGAACAGAAACAAATATCTAATAGATAATATGATTCATTCATCCCTTAGCAGCATAGCAGATTTTAGGAAACATACCTTGTTTTCATTCGGTTTAGAAATCGAACAACACCAATTGCCAAAGGGAAATGATTGCAGGGGAATTTAACCTATTTGCAGGTTTCAAAACTGTTACTTATTACATAGAGGTCGAATGTACGGGATAAAACTCAACGAATGGCTTCAAGTGCCTTTTGAGACTGTTTTGAATGCCATTTGCTAAAGGTCAATTGTCGGTTGACGGGAATAATTATTGTTATTCCCGATTTAATGTAACTTTACATTCCGTTTAAAAAAGAATAGTGAGTCTTTCTAATAAAATTGAAGGAAATATGAATAATCTCCTTCAATGTAAGTTCTTATAGTTTGCCCCTGCAATGCATTTCATGTTCAGAAAATAATCTCCCATGTTGTTTTTTATTAGTTTCAATTTTTACGTCACCAAATGTAAGTAAACAACGTACCTTCGAACTAGAAGACCCTTTGGTTCGACAACATTGTTCAGCATCAGAAGCTATAGCATCAATGGATGTATTTTCCATATCATAATCAGGTGATACTGATTGAAAAAGAGCTGGTTTCTCATCTTCTTTGTCGTGAAATACCGATTCCGAATCACGGTTTAATATTGAATTATCCTGATCCATGGAAAAGAAAGACCAAATACTAGAAAACTCAGCCGAAGAAGGGCAACCGGAATAGCAATTGATGGTTTGATGTTTGTGTTCCAAAGATAGATCAGCGTTCGAATGCGTAGCCGAGTCGCAGTTTTGACAGAGGGATAACTTATCTTCAATGCACCTAACAATTGCAGGTTGACAGAGACATCTTTCACATAGAAGGGTCCTCGAGTGTCGCAATGAAAGATCATTTGCAGAGTGGACATGCCTGTCACAGGATAAACATAAGCAAGCAGTATCAGATCGACAATGTACCAAAGATCTTTGTTCATTGCAGAAATCACATAGTTTCCCCATTGGAACGGGGCTTCAGTTCTGCAGAGACATAATTTAGAGTGTAAGAACTTCAGTTACATGTAATTTGAACTAGTGCATGTCAATGATTGAATCGCCTCATTAATGTGCCTAATTTTCTCAAAAAAGAAGCATGGAAACTAGATACAAATAGCCATAATTTTCTAACATAAGAATCAAATTGACAAAATCACATCTAACAAAAGAGTATAGTAAATTGATCATGAAAAAACAGGACAGAAGAATTGAAGAAACGTGCAAGAATAGGAGCACTTTTACAATCTTCAAGAATTAAGGAGTTCCAATAACCAACCCTACAACATAATTTCGCAGTAAAATGTAAAACAAACAAAAATCAGATTAAAAAACCTAAAACTCCAAATCCCAACTGAAACATGCTCTGAAACTACGAATTTAGAGGAAGGGGAAAGCAAATCGAGATGGATAATCAACGAAAAGCAAAAAAGGTTACTACCTGAATAATACAACCTCGAGATCAACTTTCCTCGATCTAGAATCTCGATGGGTTTCTCACAGACACCAAAGGGTCGGAATAGCGTTAGCGTTTCTTGAGATTAGGATAAAAAACGATGGCTTTAGGCGATTGGTAGGCCCAAACCGGACATGGTTCTTGATGATGAGAGAAATGGGATTGGGTGAAGGTCACCTTTTTTGAATAAAATAAGCATGTTTTTGCTGAATCAAATGGAGGTCTTATCTTCAGGGTCGCAAAGTGACAAAGTGATTCGCTTTTTCGCCCTCTCAGCATTACCCTTTTGTTTCTCTTTCCATTATGTCATCCTTCAAAAAGTGAATTTCAGCCAATCAAATTTCTCAGTAGTCGGTTCTCCATTTTCTTTCAAGATTTTGTTGTACGGACGTCTTTTCCAATTTACATTAACCCTATTAACCTACTTCGTTCTATACGAAATACTTGAACACTTAAAAACGGAAACGGAGACACAGTTATCTATAAGTGTCCATTAGGACACGTCAAAATCACGTAGGATTTAAAAATAAAAATTTAATAAAATATAAATAAAAACATTAATACATATGATGGATGATGAATAATATGTCATATATAATATAAATATATAAAATAATCATATAATAATTGATTAAATTAAATATGTATTAAAAAAATAAAATAATTAAGAGTAAAATTATAAAATAAAAATAATTTAAAAATATAATATATACTATAATAATGGACATGATTATTATATGTATTATAGTTTGAACACGGGAACACATATCTGAAATATACAAAAACACGAAGTTTTAAAAGTATGAAGTGTCCGTACAGTACAGTGTACTAGTAAGAGAAGTCTCAATAGTTAAAATTAATTAACAGAAAAATTTTTAAATATACAAATTAAAATTTTAAGATATAAATTTAATTATAAAAAAGATACTCTAGAATAAAACTAACAAGACGGTAGAAATTGGGTTGGGCTCGCACATAATGAAGCCCTTAACACCCATTAATACTAGGAGTTGGGGTGTGCGTAGATTGGGTAATCGATTCGATCATTAATTTTTTGATCCGATCTGAAACCGATCCACAATAATGAATTGGTTTACAGATCGATTTGCAGATATCATAATATTTATTTTTTAATTATAATCCATTATAAGAAATTACTACTATTCACCAAAAAAATATTATTTATTTGATAAATATACAAATTATAAAACAACCAAAAAACGTATATTGAGAATTTTCAAACATCCATAAAGTAAAACTTGAATTCAATATAAGAATTGAATTAAAACAAATGTATGTAAACAATGAATTATTTTTTTCTTCTAAGTGCATGAATCTGCAAAAAATAAACATAATTCACTTAGATATTCGTAATCAAAACTTATAAAAATAATATCAATTACCTTTTAAATGATAATATAAAATATTCGAAGAATTATCTAACTTATTAGAAATATATGAATGATGAGAACTCGAGGACCGGGTACCCTGTAATGGGTGAGGCCCGATAATAGTTGGGCCAACTTAAATAATCAAAACGAACACTAACAGCCCACTTACACCTTTAGGAAGAGCGGCCCGATGTTCAACACAGAGGACCGAAGATAACCTTAGTAAAAATAAGCGTTATCTGCCAGCTGGCTTTGGGGTTCGGTCCGAACAGTTACAAAACGGTTACAGGCTCACGCGTTCCACGCTTCGGGCCCTGTCACGTTTATCATGCTTCGGGCCCGNACTAAAGAAATGAATCAAAGTTTATACAAACAGGTTAATGAAAATGACGAGGTAAAGAAAGCAAGAAGAATTCGGCAGCGTAACAGCCTATTCTTCTGCGTCCAAAGGGTCCTGTCTTTTCCTTCGTCTTGCCCTGTATTTATAGAGTTGCCGGCGAGTGTAATCCACGTCCTGTAACCGCCTCTGACAAGTTTGTTAGAGGTTGTTATCGCATGATGTAAAACGAGGCTGATACCGATGCATGGTCTGCGTGATCGGGCTCGAAGCATGATAAATGTGATAGGGCCAGAAGCGTGGAACGCGTGAGCCTGTAACCGTTTTGTAACTGTTCGGACCGAACCCCAGAGCCAGCTGGCAGATAACGCTTATTTTTACTAAGGTTATCTTCGGTCCTCTGTGTGGAACATCGGGCCGCTCTTCCTAAAGGTGTAAGTGGGCTGTTAGTGTTCGTTTTGATTATTTAAGTTGGCCCAACTATTATCGGGCATCACCCATTACATGGTACCCGGTCCTCGAGTTCTCATCAATATCATACTAAATAAATCTTACAGCTTAAAACAATTCTATATACATAACACAATACATCCATACATGTAGATACACATTTAAACATGGACATTACAAACTCCAAACCACTTCCTAAACTTCAAAACATCAAAGTTTACTATTTACAAAATAACAGCGGAAGACTACGGCATAACACACAACAAAACAAAACTACCCGCAATCCTTTACTTCTTCATGTCTTGTGGCAAATTGATCGACCTATTTAAATCTCCTGGTCATCTTTACCTAGGTAGAGATGAGTGGTCATGAGACTATACCAAGATAAAATACAGGAACAAACAAGCATATAGCAGCAAAACAATCAAAGCATCATATAAGAAATATAAACACGTATAGACTGCACTTTTCTTTATCTTTCATTGCTGGCATGGCGAGCCCGGTAACCCGTCTCAACCCTTGGCATAGGCATCACCAAGGATAGAGAAAACATAAAAAATAATAATCAAGTATTAATCAGAAGGAGCCACCCAACATCACAACACATGAATATGTCAACATAACATACTTGAGATCCCCTTAATCATACGTTTGACTATGACCACTTTCGTGTTACCTCAAGCTAGCTCGGTTTATGGCTAATTCCATGGTCCAACCATGTTGCCAGGAGTGTGCGTCCACCCCTCCTCGAATTTTCACAAAACAAGACATTTACACATAAAAACATCTTGCTAAATTTTAGGTGTAGTCCATCGACACAAAACACCAGACACAATTTGAGAAGTCAAGTGAACTTCAAATTCAATGTAAAAACTCTCATTTTAAAGCTAATTTAACAAGCTAAAATATCGTAAGAGGACGTAATTCATCAGAGCACTCAAACGTTTCGTAAAAAGCCATGAACAGAAACTCTATAAATAGAAGAACAATTCTGCGAGGATTTAGAAAACATATCATAACTTTTTAACATGTGTTTCTCTTCCTGTAAACTTTACATATATAAAAACTAGATTCAACAAGGAACAAAATCATGCAAGTTTCATCACAAAATTCTCAGCCAACAAGTAATAGTAAATTCACGAACATCAACAAACATCACAGAAAATGCAGAAATTGTATTTTAACTTGTAAATTTCAATCATGCCACTAACCTTTAGTTTTCTCCCTTGATTTTACGTTTTCTAAGTTCAAAATCACCCTAGGAATGAATCTCCCTCTATGGTTTCGTCGAAATATCAATTCAAATACTCCAAGTTTATCTTTCTAACTTGATAAGTATTCAAGTTTTGACTCTTCATATTTATACTATTGTTAAAGGAATAAAATATTAATTATACCTCTTGAGTAGTGTTTATTTCCTACAATTTAGATCACATTAGTAAATTATTGATGTAACCCCAACATCACATATTAAGAGTATAAATAACTCATTACAACACAATCACATTTTTTAAAACATCATAATATTGCAACTTATTGAATCGTATGTCTAATTTATTTACCTTGTGAAAGTATGGTGTTGTTTCCTAGCCTTACATATACATTTCCAATAATTGAGATAGGCTATAAAGCTATGTTTCACGGATTCGTTGGGTGCGTGCGTTTTAACACTCCCACAACGCACCGGGTGCAGGGTACGCGAATCCTTATTGGGTGCATCATTATGAAATTTCATTATCTAAACATTAAATTTGAATATCATCAACATTCGTTTACTCGTGGACGTAGAGATATCAAAGAGATATATATAATTATATATTGTAAATTATGTCACATATGATCAAATATTAAATATGTTTATCTTTTAATTAATGAAAAATAGTCAAATTGAATAAATAGTGTATCTAAAACCTATATATGTTAAATACACTTATCTTTAACAACTCAAATTTGTAGAATATATGAGTAATATTTATCAAAATATTATTGTTGTAAATTTGATTTTTTTAAAAAAAATATTTTAATTAATATTTAAATATATATTTTTATTAAATAATATAACGCACCCTAATTAAAATATTATGCATCCCGCAATTTGCAACCTACAACCTAGCTATAAAGACATTCCATTTTTTTAGAATTTGTATTTTACATAGTATCCAACACATGTTATCGTGTGTAATGTATAATTATATTACATTTTTAAATAATTTTTTATTTTATAATTTTATTATTAATTGCTTATTTTTTATTACGATCGGGTATTGCAAAGAACACTCGATAGAGTTGACCGACGAACGGTGGCATGGGATGGCAACCATTGATGTTGACGACCCGCAGACAAGCATTGTGTCATGATTTGTATTTGTGCCTAATTATGGTCGTCATCCATAATCGACATCTTCTCATACTTAGCCAATTTTTGGTTGGACGGTGGATGGTGGTCGATGATGGCGGCTGTTGACGACCCATGATAATTATGCAGAACCAAGGTACAATAGGTAACGTTCATCACATTTTGAAAGAACCGTAACCATATTAGGGCAAAAAGGTGGGATTCTATGGAAAGTAGGGCAAAAAGGGGTCATTTGGGAAAGGTAAATGTTTATAAATAGGAGTAGAAAGTGTTTAGGGAAGATCATTTGACACATTGACATGAAAACATCCGAGAGAGGATACCAGTAACAAATTAGGGAGGAATTTGGTTCAATTCATCGTAGATTTTTCTCATCAAAGCAATTCATCGTGGATTTTGGCAATTCATTGCTGATCTTGGGGCAGCAATTCAATTCATCGTGGATTTTTGTTGTAGGTGCAATTCATCGTGAATGTTGGTGTAACAAAGAAATTCATCTCGATTTCTTGGGGCAGCAACTCAATTCATCGTGGATATTCATCCCGAACATAGGTGGTCAAGGGGAATTCATCGCGAATTTCGAATGTAGAAGGAAATTCATCACGATTCGGCCTCTGGATGTGACAAAAAGGGATAGCGGGGACATAGAGTAAAATAACGAGTAACTAACCAGCGTAGTGGTAATATATTGTCAGATGGTAGTATAATAATATAATTCGTGAATACAAGAAAAACAAAGGGGAGCGGAATCTCAGGATCACTAGGTAAGCGGAGTAAACAGTAAACACATTAAATTAAAGAAAGGTTCATGTATAGGGAAAATAAGTAAACATTTAAGAAGAGGAGGAATAAAAAGGGAAGACTCGAAGCTAGGTGGAAACACCGAGCTCGGCATTTTGCTTAAAACATGATCAGCCACATATAGGGCATGCTAGAGGAGGGATACACAAGTTATCATAAATGAGATATTTAGTACTATAATGCCGAATGGAACCGGATGTGAACAAGGTAGCGCTTGGATTCCTCCTGTGGAAGGGAAGCATACATGCTCGTATAGTCGGTTAAAAGCTAACGGCCGATTTGTGTGAGACATATTATCGGGCATGTAAAAATCCGGGCATAGAAGAAAATGAATATATAAAGGAAAGATGAACATAAAACAAGAGAGTAAAATGGTTAGGAAAGAAAGAGGAAAACGAAAGATAAGAGAGAAACGCAAGAATAAAATAGAAATGAGTTTTATTATCTAGTTTGGGAGGTTTTTTAATAGATTGTGACAACTTCGTAGATTTTGGAAGTGATGAGGTAGAGTCGTAGACGGGAGGAAGGAGGTCGTCCGTAGTCCAAGTTGTGTCGCCGTTTTAATTTAGCAAAGTCTCATTTATCCAACTCGTGTTTTCCTTGCTGTTAAGTTCTCGAACTTTGTTTTGAATTATATGTTTTTCCTTAATTACTATGTTGCACCAACAAGGGCGTGGGTTGCAAGATTCGGGATACGAGGGTGCGATATTCGTTAATTTTTGTGAATCTAATTTCGGTGCGTTAAAGATTCGTTGATTAAAAAAATATAAATATAATATTTTTCTACAATTTATTCAATTATCAAATAATATTCAAATTATTTCGATTTATAACAAGATGGAATGTATAAAATTTCATACAAATAATTAAAATATATATTTTTTCATTTTTTAAAATTTAAATATACAAGGTACTCACCATGCGCACTGCACCCGGTGTGGTATATTCAAGAATATTTGGTTAATTCAAGATTTTATGTATGTAAAATCTTGATATATACCTTGATATATCATCCATATTATGTTTTCATAATGATCAAATCATTTAAATCTTTGATCTTATTTTCTATATATGCAACCAATATATTACATCCCATATGTTTAGTGGGTTAGATAAATAAAGAATCTTTTTTGTTGGGAACGCTTAAATCAGATATCAAAGATGCGGCCTAAGTCAAGATGGAGGCGATCATACCTAATAGAGTGATACACCATCTATAAATAAGAGGTTAGAAGATCAAAATTTCAAATTAGATCCAGGAGATCAAACCCTAGCCATTGCTTCTCTTCTTATTGCATGTTGTCACTTCCTTTATTCATCAATTGTAACAGTTTTTGTTCTCTTTTTATAATTGAATTGCCCGTGGATATTTTCCTCTTGTCACCTTGGTTTTTTCTGATTTCTTTTAGGATTTTCCACGTTAAAATTGCATGTGTTTTTTCATTTTTCTACATTTAAAGTTGTCTTCACAAACAACTAAAAATCGAATCTTTATCGCTATCTCGATCATAATTTCATGACTGTTGTTACCCTATAAAAAAGAATCATAAAAGTTTGACGTCGTCCATGGAGACGGCTTGTGGAAATACCCATCCCATTGAAGTATCTGCTTAGCAAGGATTACACAGGGCGAAGGCGCCTCGGGCCTCATGAGGTTATGAAAATACTCCTTGTAATCATGAATTGTGTTTCACTCATTTGTTTTCTAAATACTTCACATTCCACAGCGAAATAATAATCTCTTGGTTGGACTATATCGGTTATTATCATAGGTCATGTTTAGCCTGAAGGGTTGGGATCATGGACGGGTATAGACTGGTGATTGCTCTGACAAAGTCAAGATGCTCCAGAACTAACCAAGAACTCGGTTCCGACGCGAACTTGTTTACAAAGGCTTAATGTGTAATAACTAATAGAACCTAAGAGATGATTATATTCGAAAGTTAGTGAATGAAAAGGTATAAGATGAGTGAAATCACCAAAGTTTAGGAAAAACAAAGGCTCTCTTGGGACTTATAAAAGAACTGGAGCTCCCTAAACCGTAAGACATACATGGGTTTGAAGATCGGGTTCTTGTTAATTGGCTTCCGATCATAGTTGTTTCGGCTATGATGAAACACAAGGGGCTAATGTTGGGAACCCTTAAATCGGGTACTAAGGATTTGACCCAAGCCAAGATGTAAGCGGAAATGCCAAATACGATGGTACAACCATCTATAAATCAAGGAAGCTATACCATTAAAATATTGGTCGTGACCGGTATTCTAATATATCACCGGTATACCCAAATATATAAAAAAACCGCTCGTACCGATCAAAACATGTATGAGCGGTACCGACTGGCATGACTTCCTTGCTATAAATGAGAGGTTGGAATATCAAATTTCATACTGGATCCATTAGACCAAACCCTAGCCGTCGCTTTCTGTTATTCATATGTTCTTCTTATTGCATGTTATTGCTTCTTTTATTCATCCTTTATACCATTTTTTACTCTCTTTTTATTATTGAATTGGCACTGGGGGTTCTATTCTCGGCACCATGGTTTTTTCACTTTTCTTTTTGGGTTTTCCACGTTAAAATCGCATATGTACTTTATTTTTTCTACATTTAAAGTTGTCTACATAAACAACTAAAAATCAAATCTTGATCGCTATCTCGATCATAATTCGTTGACTGTTGATACACCCTAAAAAAGAAACATAACATTCTCCCTTCGATATCTTTGAATCATCCAACCAATCAAACTGATCTCTATAAAATACACTTGTGACAATCACCCAATCGACATCTTCAATCAATCCCACCAACTGATTAAGATGATCAATATCACCGCTTTATTCAATCTTTCACACCAAACATTATTTTGCTACTTCGATACCACTGATCGGTCATGTCGACTGACCGAACGGAGCCTCTTTAAGTAATTGTAATGGTTCTCCCCAATAGGTTATACCCGCTGGACATTACTTAGCCACATCGGTATCCCTAGTCGGTCGTGCCGTTTGATCAAACCTAGTCTCTTGAACAAGTATAATAACTCTCTCCGTTTGATCATACACACTGACCGAACTCTTCTACTATCACCCGAGCTCCATTCCCAACACATGTTTAGTCGTTAGTCGTTACGATTGATTAATTGCTTAGATTTTTTCTAGCATAGCAATAAACAAAACTTGCATTGAAATAAATCCATTTTCATTGAAAAATAACAAAAGCAAATGGTCCCAAGATGTTTCAAAACAATCAATAAAACTCCCTGTCTATAATTAATATATAGTTAATTGAAGCATTTCTCTATACCAATCAATGTTCCTGCTCTAATTTGTGTTATTTGCATTAAGCTTTTCGATATCTTCAAGTGCATGATGAATAGCATGAAGAATCATCTTCTTAATCTGCACCAGTAATCAACTTATTAGTCGTCTAATGACACTTCATTAACATTTAGTTAAACTTAAAAAGTACCTCTAATTTGTCTTCGTTGGCTTTATGATTCTTCGGTAGTTTTCTGAATTCTTCAGTCAGATTAAGACACTCTTGTATGTTTTCTGGTGAAACGAAGTCAAGAGCTACTTTTGTGCAAGACTGCCAAAATAGCAACAATAACTATATAAAAACGAGCATATCCCAAAGTTTGAATGAGTTGGCAAATATAGTCACTAATGTTTCTTACTTTTTACAAATCTAATACTCGAAGTTTTTAAAGGTAAAACTAATCCTTATACTTTAAAATTTTGGCAAAACTGATCATCATATTTTGTAAATTTTGAGTCCTCAAAGTTTGAGTATTAGCTGCATGGGAACCATATTTGCAAAATTTGAGAAACCTTGGAGGTTGTTTTTGCCAAAATGATCAAAATAACATATGCTAAACCCTAAAACCCAAAATAACAAAGTTTTGGGGACCAAAGACGAAATTTCTCATAAAAATGAACTTATAAAGCATGTTTACCTTAAGATTTCTAACTTGGTGTGGGCATCCAGCTGGAATAAACACAGCCTCACCAAGCTTCTGCTCAAATGTCCAAGGCTCTATTCCTGGAAAACATCGTATTTTACGTAACTAAAACTGAATATATTACGATAAAACATACGTACCAAATTCGTTCTTTAGTTTGATCTTGTGTTCCTCAGTCAAGTAGAATGTTTGGTCATGGATTGGGTGAATAACCTGAGCAAAACAAAGAGAAGCAATCACATTATTAGTATTCTTCTTCTTATAGCTAAACTATTAGTGCTTCTTACATCAACAACAGGACTGCAGAATGTGTGCCTGAACTCATTTGAATGCTTTATGAGATATTTCTTCAGTGCCGGGACGTCTTCTCGTCTGAAAATATCCCATAAAGCACCACCGTCTCTATCAGGTTTATCCGATGCGGGTTTTTCATGTATATTTATCTTCTCTTGATCCTCGTAGTTTGATGTGGATTTGCGTTCAAGTTGATCTTGAGATTTATGGCTATGTTTCAATGAATGAATGGCTTTATACTGCTTCTCAGTCAAGGAAACTTCTGCTGTATGAGTCAATATGTTAACCTGCACCAGTAAAAATACACAGAGTAAATAGAGTTAGAAAATCGTGTGTATAATATTTAACCATGGTTAATCAAGCACACCCCTAGGAGATTATTATCTATAACCCACAGTAATTACTAGAAAATAGGTATGTAGAACATTTAACCATGGTTAGAGAATTATCCCTAGGAGATTATTATCTCTAACACACAATAAGGATCATCCAATTGGAAGCACGAAAAACCTACATTACATCAACATGACTTTGAGTCTAACTTGTTTAAATATATGTTGTACGGTTTTAAACAGATCGGGTTAGATGTAACTTGGTTGACCGTTCTCGCCCTGATGAACAAGAAGTTGTGATGTTGCTGTTAGTGTAATCGAGGGAGACTGGATGGTATTTTATTATGGCAGCAAGCACCATCCACTAGATCAAAGCGCCCCTTTACCATTCTGTATAAATGTACTTTATGAAAAAAGGAGATTGAAGTTTGCTGATTTTTTTATTCTTTTTTTTCAAAGTAAGAATGATATAAATTGATAATACCTTAAAAATTGTATATTTTCTATAAGATAATAATTTAATTTATTTTATTATTTCGGTACATATTTGATATAGATCCGGTATAGATATGATATATTGATGCACTGAATTCGTCCTACATACCGATCGATACATATTTCTAAAACATTGCATTGAGATGGACAATCTCCACATTTTTTCATTTTTCTAGTGCTTTACTCCATTTCAAGATTCAAGTTTTAGGTGGGATCTCGCGAACTCAGCCCGACACTAAATACCTAATCAGCCCGACCCAAATAAGACCAACCATTCTTATATCAAGGGTCTTCTGGAACCTAACTTTGCAATTAGTTGTCGAGTATATCTCAACTTTCATAGGATTAGAGTCCATAGATTTTTTGATGGTTTGGTCACGATCTTCAATTTACACTTTTAGACCAACTATAGATGTAAACGAACCGAGTCGTTCGGCAAACCATTCGAGATGAGCCAGTCAAGATTCGAGTTGGAGATCAATTTTTTCGAACAAGGTTGGGATTGGTTCGACTCAAATCCTTAAGAAACCGAACTTCGAACCTAAAAATTTCTAACGAACCGAGTTGATTGACAAACCAATAATATTATATTATTTATATATATGAATACTATAAGAGAAAATTGCGTAATTGACTCCTAATGTTTAAAATAGTGTAAAGACGATGCTCCCAAAGTTTGTAAATTGCATGAGAAACCCCCCGAAGTTTCAAAACCGTTCAAAAATGACCATCGGGTGAATAATAGCGGTTTTTATCTTTTTTCGTATAAATGATTTTGATAATTTATGTGTTATTTTTAAAATTTTCAAAGTTTAGAGACATAGTTATAATATCTTTTCAAGGTTAATAAATCAAATATAAACTTTGGGGACGTTTAAAATATCAACGAGTATAAGGGTCAAATATAAATTGTTTTGGAAGTTCAGGGACCAACCACACAATTCTTAAACTTTGAGGGCACGATGTTTACAACATTTAAAAGTTTAGGGGCCAACCGCGCACATTTATATCAACTTCAGAGGTTTCGTATGCAATTTACAAACTTTAGGGGTACCGCCTTTACACTATTATAAAGTTTAGGGATCAATTACAAACACCACTCGAATACTATAATATGAATAAAATTGATGCATTCATTCCCCAAATTTTGATAGTTTTGACGGACATATTTAGTATTCGGACTTTAAAATTTTGACTGACTTAGTCATATAAGTTTGCAACATATCAAACCCCCCAAATTGGTAAAATCGATTATCGAAATTTGATTTTGGCCGATAACCTCAGTTACCGAAATTGAAAAGTTTGGGCACTGAATATGTCATACTGACTGCAATTTGGTGACTGATTTTGCCAAAACTTACAAAATATGCACGCTTGTTTTGCAATCTTCATAATTCCGGGAACAAAATTGCTACCATTTTAAAACTTTGGATACCAAAATTACCAAACTTTGTATACCAAAATTTGAGAATCAAATTTGTGTGTTACCAAATTTGTAATGACATATTTAGTCAATGAACTTTGACATAGTACTCTAAGTTTGCAATATTTTGTAAATCACATTTTCAAAGTGGCAAAATCGGTCCCCAAAATTTGATTTTGTTAGAGGATTTCATTGCCAAAATTGAAAACATTGGGGACTAAATATGACATAACGACTAAATTTTGGAAAATAGTTTTGTCAAAATTTAGAAGTATGGAGACATGTTTTAACATCTTCATACATTGAGGATCAAAATTGTCATAATATTAAAATTTTGGGGACCAAAATCTCCAAAACCATGAAAGTATGGGTACCTAATTTGCACATCGCTCATATTTTGATATTATAATATATATTATAGTATTGAATGATGTTTGTAATTTACCCATAAACTTTATAATAGTGTAAAGACGGTACCCCAAAAGTTTGTAAACCCAAAACCACTTATACGAAAAAAGACAAAAGCCGCTATTATTTACCCGAGGGTCATTTTTGAACGGTTTTGAAACTTTGAGGGCTTCTCATGCAATTTACAAACTTTGGGGGCATCACCTTTACATTATTTTAAACATTATGGGCCAATTATACAATTTTCTCTATTAAAAATATATATTAATTTTTATTAATTCGAAACTTAAATTCGAACACAAACTACTTCTCGAACCAAACCTTAGCCATTTCGAGCCAAATCCACAAATTTTAAAAACATTGAAATTCAGACTAATTCGATTGATTTACACCGAGAAAATGACTACTTTAGTCTCAATAGTTTACTGATTTTAGAAAATTTGGTTCTCATAATTTGAAATGACATATTTAATTTTCATATGTTATATCTTTTGGCAAATTTGATTCTCTTTGCAAAATGTGTCAAATCTAATCCCCATAGTGACAAAATAGGTCTTCAAAGTTTGATTACAACAAACCAATCCTCACAATTTACACATACTGGCAAAACAAGTCCTTAAAGTTCATGAATTTTGGCAAAAATAGTCCCCTACCAATTTTAACACCGTTAACATTGTCGTTGGGTTAAAAATTGAAAATCGGACCGGCTTTGACATGTTTACCGGTTCTAATCGAAATAGGTATAAAACATTATCTGATTCATTACAATCCAAAATTTCGTTCTGAAACATATCGATATAGCGATACGTTTGATATACCGTACATTGGGGACAAAGTATACTAATTATTAAATTTTTAAGAAGTAATATCAAATAACTTAACATTTAATTTAAATCTAAACATTAAAAAATTATCGAATAAACCATACCCAAATACATCATTAGGGACTGAATTGACATCGTTAGGCACCGAATTTGCCAAATATATCAAATGTAGGGAGCTGAAATTGACTATTTAAAATTTCGGGATGTCAATTACCACAATCAAATAAATAGAATGATCAATTATGACACACATAGATATTTGAGTATTAGTTTTATCAAATCACCTAAAATATGAGAATATGTTTTGTTATGCTAAACTTTGGGGACCTCAATTACCAAAATTATGAAATTGCATGAATTAAATTTAT
>RWGZ01000987.1:376823-399718 GCA_009725065.1 Utricularia reniformis
TTACCGAAAAAGCTCTTGATGAAATATAAAAATAAAATCTAATAAAAATGGTTTGATAAAATATTAGCAATAATAGTAATAATAATAACAAGAAAAGGAATGGATCAATTTTTGGAAGGGCAAGTGAAGGTGCAAACGCAGAGCGCGGGATACGTGGCGGTATTGCATTGGATAGAGAACAAGGCAGGGATATTGACGCATTTATTGCATACTTTGATTCCATGGAGATCGCATTTATGCGGATACGTGTAAACGCATGTTTTTCCATTCACCATCCCTCCTTCATCTGCAATGCAATAAATCAACATTTTTTTTCAAAAAATATATGAAATATAATGTTGAAATTAAAGAGAGTCTATCTCAAATAACGATGAGAGAACGTGAACGAACGAAATTAATAAATGAAACTCACACATTTAAAAGACTTGAACAAATCATTATGTGATTGAATTTCCAGTATTATAAACATAATCAATCATACTTCTATGTAGGACAGATTCCAACATATATTTATATCTAAATTTTAAATCTTAAACCTTAAAACATAAACCTTGAAAGAATAAAGGAGAAGAACAAACGAGGAGTATGAGAAGCAGAAAACGAGTAGGAGACATTATGCAATTTTAGGGTTCTAGTGAATTGAAATATGAGATATTTTATAGAATAGATAAGTGAATTTATGGTATGGATAGATTTAAGGTATCTACATATTCTATTACCATCTAAAAACAAAACAAAACAAAACAAAACAAAATATATTAAATTGGATCTTTATTAAAGACTCTATTTTGGCAAAAAACTGGTTTATTGTATGCTATTGAGATTCATAACATGTTGGTTAGATTTAACGGTATCGTTGAATTGGTCTCATATCGATTATGAAAACGAGATATATTATGCTTATAAAGATTAAATGCTATAAGATTTATTCAAGTATTTTAAATGTATGATCTAATTAACTTAAGGTTATATTCTGCATGTGTTTTGAGATTTATAATGCAGTTTGAGAATGTGTTTTCATAATGTGATCACATATCAAGAATGAATTGGGTGTTCTGTAAATTATATATTGAGTTGTAGAATGAAATCATGTTCTGTATGAATTAAGATTGATAATGCATTTTCAGTTAAAATATATGTTTTTACCCTTATAGTTATAAGTATGATGAAAATATCATTTCACTGAAATTAAAATACAACAATATTGTTTGCATTCAAATCCTTACTCATTATATTATCGACATCGACAAGATTACCGGTCTGTGTACCGTTTCTGTCCGGACCGGTACGACATATTTTAAATTTTTTTGGGTCAACACGGAAAACCCAGATTCCGACCCGTAAACCTAGTACCGGGAATATTAATCAAAATACTAGTGTCGTTCGATTTTTATTATATCGGTTGGTATGAAAACATTATAAATAAAAAAGTTTAAATGAAATTTAGTGTTTTAAGGGTATTATGATAATTGTAAAAATAAGAATGCATTATACAATCTCAAATCAACCAAAATTGGTCATTTTGCATTCTAGTTGTTTTTCTTCATAATGCAATAATGCATTCTGCACAATGCAGAATATAATCGGGTAAGTGTTCTGTAAAATTACCCAAAACGCGTTTTAATAAATAAAATGCATTCTTTGATCGGTTTTAATATTTTGTTGGTGAGTTCTTCGTTGTACTTTACTAAATAAGTATATAAGTCCGTAATCCCGAAATTCCTAGTAAAAGCCCACTAAGGCCACATTTACAGTTATAAAGGATATATGAAGCAATTGAAATGGAGTGACTTAACTCATATTCTTAAACTGTGATTTTTGTTAAGGGTGATGTTTTCCCACGTTCCCTCAATTTACGAGCACTGTAAATGATATGTCCTCTAAATTACGAAATTACAAATATATTACACTTTTAGAGCAAAAATATATAGCTCTCCAACTTCAATTAAATACACATAAGACACTTCAAGTTTCCAATATCGTTTATCATTGATATTTTACTAAATTCGTAAATTTTTAATATTTTATTTACAATTTTCTAACATGAAGGGTAAATTTTATATAATTTTTCAAACATATCTTATTTGTGTACTTTGTGAGGGATTTTCAACTTATGGAATATATAATCATAAATTGGAGGTTAATTATGCAATTTTTTTTAATGTATATTGTTGTGGTCGAAAGACCGGGATACCAACCGTCGTCCGATTCGTAATAAAACGAATTCGGTTTAAATTTGTTTGAATGAGGGAAACGATTAAAAATGAAAGGGGCAAATGACACAGTAATTTTAGGGTGGAAAACTCATCGGAAAAGGGAAAAAAACCACCTGACTAGGAGTTGAAAAATGCTCTTAGCCGATATATCAATGAAGCAGTTCATGATACAAACAATAAGAGCTTATGAAAATGGCTGAGGCAAATAAGAAAGCGCAAAAGGTAAAATCAGTAGAGTGTTTATTGAATTGTGCGTCCAAAAGGTCATGTCTTAGATCACCATCAAATCCTGTATTTATAGAGTAGAAAACGCGTGTGGATCACGTCCTGTAACTGCATCTGACAAGATTGTTTTCTCATGTTGGAAAACGTGGATGGGTCCGAAGTGCAATATGTGTAATGGAGCCCGAAGCGTGGAAAGCACAGCCAAGCCCGGAGCGCAAGATACGTGGGATGTAATCGTTTGGACTGATTCAACGGATTGATCCCCGGAAGTAATGAATAACGTTGACCACTATCCTTCGGTCCTGTCTACTTGGTAATGGGCATAACCTAAAAGGGCCTTCGGGTCTAGATGTCTTTGTTGGGCGGAGTACTTATATGAAGTTGGATATGAGACTTTTAGGTTCGGCTTTCATCACATGGGTCACCCTGAAATGACCTGGGCTTCTTCATATGGTTCGGGATATCAGATTACGGAACTCTCATTATATATAAAATAAAAATAAATTTATGATTTAAAAAATCACAATTTCATTACATCAATTAAAATCAAACGTAGGATTTAATAAAATATTAATTTATTTTTAGTTTTAATAATTATAATATAATTATATTTTTTATATAAAAATCTATTAATATTTATTATTTAAATAATAAATATATTAGCATAATTTTACCAAATACATTTATAAATTTTTTAAAAAAAATTTGGGCGCTGTAAATTCAAAAAAAACCTCGAGGTAAGAAAAACGGCAGCGACTGTTGGTGGTAGAAAGTAAAATTGTTGTTCTTCTGAATTCTTGATTGTTTTTTACGTAAAAGAAGATGTCTTCTTTACATGTTATTTGCTGTTTCTTGTGTCAGATATCTATGGAGACGGGATTAATCTGTGACTACGTTTTTCTTCTTCGTATAGGGTATAGCGGTATGACCTTCGTATCCTTAATTTTCGGATGTATCAAATCTGGCACAAAACCGCCGACGATCGCCTTGATCCCATACACCGCGGCCGCGCNTTTACCTTCTAGGGATTTGAGGATTCTTGGACCCATATTCTCTCAGTCCTCCAGCATCCTTGGTTAAAATCTCTTGTCAATTTATCGATTTTATGCTCGTTTCATATTGGGATGATGGCTCTTAATCCTGCCAACCCGCTCTGTTTCTTTCTGGTTATATATTTTACGTGATTTTTTTTCACCATTTGTGTATCTCAAGGCTTAATTTTATCATTTCTTTGTTTACTGCTTGTTGTTCATGGTTGAAAATGGAGGTCATTAACGTGTATTACGGATCATCATTTTTGCGATGATGTTTTGGCATGAAAAACTGGTTTTTTCCATTAATTCACTTCTAAAAACTATAGCAATGCGATCCTGGAATTCTTATGTGTTTATTTTGGTCTAAGGGTCTCAAACAAATAAGCATTAAAATTATGTTCCGTTTTGAGGATTCATAGATTCTTAAAAATCGCTTATTTTTTTTGTCTTCCCCTTTTTCAGCAAGGGAAAAAGCCATTATAGTAAACTTGGAGTTCATAAGAGCAATAGTAACTGCTGAAGAAATATTGCTACTTGATCCACTGCAGCAAGAGGTCCTTCCCTTTATTGATCAACTGAGGCGACAATTGCCATTGAAGAGCCCGACTAGGCAGGCCCCTCAAGATAATCAGTTTCCATCTCCAACTGTTGGACAATGGTATCCAGAGCCTGAAGCTGCTGAAGGTTTGGGAGATGAACTTCCATTCGAGTTGCAGGTTCTGGAAATTGCATTAGAGGTTGTCTGTTCATTCCTGGACTCCAGTGTTGCGGAACTTGAGAGAGATGCTTATCCTGCTCTGGATGAATTGGCTAGAAATGTTAGCACCAAGAATCTTGAGCATGTACGAAGTTTGAAAATCAATCTTACTCGTTTGCTTGCACGTGTTCAAAAGGTAAATCGTTATATTTTTGTTCATTTCGTCTTTGTCTCGGCTGGATAACATAGGATATCTTACATTCCATGCAGTCTTGTTAAGCAGATTTTCAGTTTTTCTGTTTTTAGCATAGAGCTGTATTTGTAGATGTATTAGAATTCGTGTAAAAGGGGTGATTGTTTCACTTGTGATAGGTGAGAGATGAAATTGAACATCTTCTAGATGACAGCGAAGATATGGGTGAACTATATGTAACACGGAAGTGGATACAAAACCAGCAATCTGAGGTCATGGCTGCTGATCCCTCATCAAATAACATAATTCCTTTTGTAGGCCGCACTGCTTCCATTAGGAGTGGTAGTGTTGTGAGCCACAATCTACGCAATCATGATGTTGAAGACTTAGAAATGCTTCTTGAAGCATATTTCATGCAATTGGATGGCACACGCAACAAAATACTCTCTGTGAGTTCCATTTTCACGGTGTTTGACTTGTGGTTTTGGCATATAGTTTGGTTACAAGCTGCATATGCATATAGTTTGGGTAGTTTGGTTTAGGAAGTGATTTTTTGTATGTTTTTGGTGGTGCAGGTGCGTGAGTATATCGATGATACAGAAGATTACGTGAACATACAGCTTGACAACAAGAGAAACGAGCTGATTCAACTTCAGCTTGTACTGACAATAACTTCGTTCGCTGTAGCTATAGATACTCTTTTTGCTGGGATATTTGGGATGAACATCCCGTGCAGTCTTTACAATGTGAATGGGGTCTTTGTTGAGGTTGTGGGGCTTATGACAGCAATTTCATTTGTTTGCTTCATTATTGTTGTGGGATACGCCAGATGGAATACGCTCCTCGGATCATGAACGAAGCCATACCCTTTATTCTATCTAGTATTTCTTCAGCAACCGCATTGTAATAGTATTCTGCTAATCTCTCTGCTGATACGTTTGTGCCAGGTAACTAACTACCCTACTCAATTGATTTGTTGGTTTAAGGGTTTTCAATTAGTTCTTTTTGGATTTAAGCTTACTATGTTTTGTTTTCTAATTTTTCATTTTTAGTTAATAAATTTAACCTGCAAATGATTCAATTTTCATTGAAAACATAAAAGAACATACTTAACAAAAGAAATATGAGCCCTCTTAAGAAATGAGTAACTACTCCGACTGCAAGTAAGATTTCACATGATACAGAACAATGACAAGGCCCTCTTAATTCATAGTTGTCAGAAAAAGTTGAATAAATGATTACAAGCATAATCAAAGGACAATAGTATTCATTGCAAAGGTAAAAACCATCAGAAAAATGGATTGTTGAATCAACATCAACACAAAAGTCTCAGACGACCGTCGTGAGAATTAAATCCATTATCATCAATTGGCTTTCCATTTGAATCAAATACTGTCAAACTATATAAAACCATAATGTTTTACATAAAACGATAGTTCAGTTGAATTAAAGGTGATTTAAAGAAAGACTTACTTGTAATATATGTTTCCCTCTCTAATGTTTGGACAGATATTGAAGAGAGCTATCCAAATTCAAAAAAAAGGTAAAGATCAATATTGGGTGCTGCATTCATCTCCAAGGAATTTTATGTTCCAAGGAGCCAAACTCCATCCCCATATGACTAAAACATATAATCATCACATACAATGACACAAGTTTTAGATCTAATTTCAACTTACCCTGGGCCATACACCAAGCGTTATACCATTTGAGTCTGTTATTAAATCAAATTTACATAATCTACCTGGACAAAATATTCCCACGAGAAACTTAACAGAGAAGCGTTTTTTCAATGCCCTTACAAGATGCTCATGGAGCCCTAAATGTAGGTAGGTCACCATGAGCCCTAGACTTCCTCAGTAAAAACAGCAGAGCTGTTATGGGATCCATAGGCTACCGAAGAGCAGGCATTAGATCCTCTGCAACAGAGAAACGAACCAAGAAACCAAGAAACCAAGAAACCAAGAAACCAATAATCCAGAGCTGTAAGCCAGAGAGCTGGCGAAGGCGGATAACGGAGATTAGATTAGAGATAGTGAGATTTATAAGGTGGCACAAAACCCTATTAGGTTAGGCCCGATCTGGTCCATGGGCTATGTTATGGCGTCAACTCGGCCCATTTTGAATTTGAATATTAACAAATTTATTTATTTTATCCAAAGTAAATTCGTGGATTCGGTAAAGATGCCTTTTATCCAGGCAGAGGAAGAGGGTGGAGCTTAGGGAATATGCTCATCTGTTGGAAATTGCATTCATGAAGACTTGTCCACTGCAGTGACAAATCCGCGGCGGCCTGTGAAATTGGAATTCCCTCAATGTCGGTAGCCTGGAGACCGGTGCCCGAGTTCTCGGCGATCTCGTTTTTGTCACAGTCATCTCCTCGTTCCTTCATGTTCACGGTTTCCTGTTGCTCCTTGGCCTCGCCGACTACTGTCATTGATCGGAATGTCGAAAATAAGCATCTTGAAAGAAATGAAGTGCGCCTTGGGCTACCCAGTAAAGGCCGAATGGCTACCGATACTCTCGATCTTCTCAAGGTGCAATATCTAAATTTGTTAGGTATTAATATGTTGAGATGCGCCTATTTTTTGGGTTTGCTAAATGTTGTTACCTTTTCGCGTTGTCAAGGACTGCCAATTATCGGTGAAGCAGGTGAATCCGCGCCAGTATGTTGCTGAGATTCCGCAGGCACGTCAAACTTTCTTTATACGTGAATTGAGATGTTTTAGCAGTCTAGAAGTTTAAAAATCTCTCTTTTAGAGCTTTTTTTAGTTTTCCATTAACGAATATACAAAATGTGAATATTGGGTTTTCCGTTTTCATAGCAGAAGCCCGAGATATCATGTCAGTGGCTTAGATAAATTTGGTCTTTTGACAAGTTGCAGATTTCAAATTTAGAAGTTTGGTTCCAGCGACCCAAAGACGTTGTGAGGAAATTGGTATCTGGAGATTTGGACCTTGGAATTGTTGGTTTGGACAATGTAATGGAGCATGGACAGGTATAAAACTAAGCTGATCATTTTCATTAAAGTTTCAATGATTAAATGTATTGTGGAAAACATTTTCACATCTTATTTAGGTTTTCAATTTTGCTATTTTCTCATTGTCCTGTTTATATTTTTTGAATTCTGTTGCAGGGGAATGAAGACCTCATTGTTGTCCACGATGCTCTTGATTTTGGGGATTGCCGCTTGTCCCTGGCTGTAAGGATTTAGTTTGTGTTGGCGACCAACTTTGGTTGTGATCCTTTTACTATAAATTTTATGCTGGAAGCATAATTCTCTTTTTTTTCTACCAGATTCCAAACTATGGTATCTTTGAGAACGTAAACTCATTGACAGAGTTGTCTCAGATGCCTCAGTGGACACCTGAGAGACCCCTAAGAATAGCTACTAGCTTCACATTTGTATGGTTTAGTCTTGAGTTGCATTTTTTATTGTTTTAAAATGGCACTTATTTTAATCATGGGACCATGGTATTCATTTTAATGCAGCTGGCTCCAAAATTCATGAATGAGAATGGGCCAAAGTATGTGACATTTTCAACGGCTGATGGAGCTCTTGAAGCAGCTCCGGCAGTAAGTGTTAAAACCTGTTTATTATCTATTTTTTATGGGTAGCTTTTTACATTTTTCTTCTTATGCTATTTCACCCTCTCCCATTTAGATGGGGACAGCGGATGCTATCGTTGACCTTGTGAGTAGTGGAACCACATTGAAAGAGAATAATCTCAAAGAAATTGAAGGTGGAATCATCATGGAAAGTCAGGTAACTAAATATTGAGTGTGTTTTCCCCTGCATGCTTATAGATTTTAGATTGGTAAGCATGACCCTGTCTTTGGCCAATGTTTTTTAAGATGTGAAATTAAGAATAGGCATAGGTATTTCTGATTCAGTGCATTTTAACATTTCATTTGATTTCAGGCTGTACTTGTAGCTAGCAGAAGATCTCTGGTCCAAAGAAAAGAGGCCCTCAATATAACTCGAGAAATTCTTGAAAGACTGGAAGCACATTTAAGTGCTAGTGGTCAGTTCACGGTGGGACATGCTATACTGTCTGTTTGTTTCTGTGAGTTAGGGAGATACTATCATTTTTTATTAAATTTTGCGTTACTTTGTTGTGACAGGTAACTGCGAACACAAAGGGAAGGAGTGCTCAAGAAGTTGCTGAACGAATTTTAAAACAACCATCCTTATCGGGTTTGCAGGTGCTCATGTCCCTAGAAAATCTGTAACTGTTGTTGTTAACTGATTGTATGTATTTTTTACCAGGGACCAACCGTAAGCCCTGTTTATTGCAAGCATGATGGGAAAGTGTCGATAGAGTACTATGCTGTAGTTATTTGTGTGCCAAAGAAATCACTTTACAAATCTGTTCAGGAGCTGAGAGAGGTATATTTTGAATTTTAATGGTGATGGAGTTATAAAATGTTAAGCTTGTATTTGTCATGCAGATTGGGGGTAGCGGAGTTCTTATTTCACCCCTTACCTACATCTTCGATAAGGAAACTCCGAGATGGCGTCAACTTCTTTCCAAGTTGGGCCTTCAGTGAGGGAGGGAACATATTTGAGCTTTGGTTTTACTTTTTATCTATGCAACAAGGAGCAATTTTGTTTTGTATCGTCATGCACATGTCGTTTTGTTATCATTTCATTTTTTTGAGGAAACGAGGCCCAGTCCGGTCCGGTCCATTTGAGACTTACGTTACGTATGACGTCGCAATTGCTACTCAAACATTATATAAAAATTTACCTTCAAGCCCATTAACATATCAGGCCTCGTTTGAGAAAGTTGCTCCGTCGGAGGCAAGGCGGCGACGCCAATTTATGAGATCCGTAAAACATAAATCACATCCTGTTTGAGTTTTACGATGCGATGGATTTATGAAGGTTGCAAAGAAATCCTCAAGATTCAGAAATTCCGTAGAGTTGTGTCTTACTCAGGATTTTACTGTTTCACAACTCTCATTAGTTATGCCTACGCCGACATCACGTAAGTCTGTTATTTGAATCCATTCATCTCTCAGGTTTCGGTTTTATCAATTGATGTAGATGACATCACAGAACCAGAGCTGGCCACTCCAGATCCGACCAATTTTATGCCGCTTATCCCGCTGGGACTGAGATTCTGACAGACACTGCCAAGGTATCATTTTATCCATGTTTAGGTTTTATTTATTCACAATCTTGATTAGTATCCTTATCCTATCATATTTTTTAGTTGTATAAAACTGCACTCGGCAATTGCTTTGAAATAGAGGAATGGGGACCTATTGAATGGAGCATTATGTCCAAGCATTTTGAGCGCCAAGGAAAATCTCCATATGCTTATCATGCCGTAAGTTACTTGGTTATGAAACTACTAATGCGTATAATTTATCAAGGAAAAATGATCTACCTTAAGAAGTTATTATGCTTTTATAACTTATCAACAAGGCTATTGATTTGTTTTTTTCTGGAAACCCTTTGGTTGTAAGTTCCATATTATTAGATGCTTTTTTCTTATGCTTTTCCCCTTGTCTGTCGCAGCGATACATGGCACACCTTGCCTCCTTGGGGCAACTAGATGGCAGTCGTTAGCTCGTATATGCAATACTGGTACGAACAACCTCTGGAGCCCATATTATTAACTAGAACAAGCTGCCAACAATGTTTTGCTGCGAATTGTAACTGTCAAATCACTTATATGTTAATTTGATGGGTACTCATATCTCTTTAATATTTTGTTATGTTTGAAAATATATAAAATGAAATATTTGAACGTTTCTTGGCATTTCAATTTTTGGAGTTTTGTGTTCATCTGAATATATTTGCCTTGTTTTTTTATATCTGAGTTGGACTGGACTGCATGTGTTATAGATACTACACAGGATTGATGTCTTAGCTACCAGAATCATATGTTGATCCATATGTGATTCAAAAGTGCTATTAACATATACATGGAAATGGCAATGGCACATATTATATATTTGCAGGTGATCAAAAGGATATACATTCATCAGGAGCAATGTTGGCTTCCATCCTAAAAAAATATGCACCTTTATGATTACGGTAGTTATCATTATCTAAGATATCAATTGGAGTGCAGCAATTGCCTGAATGCTTTTTCTATACTTCTGAGTTACAGCAGCTCGAACAGGCATGACACCAGTCATCTGTTGGCCTTCAATTCCCCACCAGCTGCCCCTATGAGGTAATGTCGAATTTCTTCAAAATTGCACTTTTTATTGGTAAGGAACAACCATGTATACTTTGCACGGTCGAGGAGTGTGGACCATACAATTAACAATTATAACAAAAGGGTGTTGCGTGAAAAACATCAAACAAATCATGTGAATAATACAATACCTCTTCAGTGTCATGCTTCTTCATCTGGAGGTGATTCAACAGCAACAATTCTATAAATCTTTTCCAATCTCAATGCCCATTTCCTTGTCATCATTGCAATTTTAGTTTCCCTCAATCTTATGTAATGCAACATTATTACCCTCATGTTGTTTTCGATTATGTGAGGATGTGTATGAATGAATGAGTGTGGTGTGCTGCTTTCGTTGGATATCCGTTTTTATAGCCTATTTACAATTTGGTGAAGTCCTTGGTCAGGTGCGGTGCTCTTCTAGTGCATTGTCCACTAGACGTTCGCAAGAACAGGAGGCCGACTTCTGAAGGAGTAGTTTCCTTCAAATAGCAAACATCATTATCTGAGCATTGAAATATGAATTCTTCATCTTGACCATTCACTTTATATATAAATCTTTTTGTTACCTATTAATATTATTCAAGATTGCCTTTTATCTATGCAGAAAATCCAAGATTCTTAATTCTAAACTTACATTTTATTTATTTTTATATTCTTTATTAATTTATTATTTCTCTAGTCAAATCATTATTTTTAAATCATTAAAAAAATAGAACGCTGTTGTTACACAATTTTATTTACTCTATGTATTTTGCAACTATTTAAATAATTGTAATTACTTATATTACGTTCACTTGTGGAATTGGGGTTTACGTCAGCTGTTCTTGTTCCGTCATTTTTCCAAATTATCTGCCGTCGAATCACTGCTTATAATCGGTGTCCTCTTAGCTTGATTTCTTGCAAGAAAATTCTGGTGTTTCGTTGTCCATATTTGTAGCTTTGCAGGACGAACAATTGCAACGTAATACTTGGATGCTGTTTTCAACTCCCGCATTAGGGATTTGTTTGTTTTTCCCCTTGTACCTTTTTAATTTTTGATGGTTTTTCTTACCTTCTGGTGACTTGAAAGCAGAAATGGCACATAGGCTGCTGAGAAACGCTGAAGCCGACGGTTGGGAGCGGTCCGACTTCCCAATAATTTGCGAATCTTGCCTCGGTGATAATCCCTATGTTCGAATGGTATACTTCCGCTCGACCTGCTGTTTTTTAATCTTTTGTGGTAGCAGTTATTGGTGATGTGGAACTTCATGCTTTGCTGAACCGAAAGCTATTTTTTGGAACCCTTTTTCATGTTATGGAACCAAATTCTTCGTTTCATGTGATGCTAAAACTACTGAGTTTCAGATATGGATCTTATCCATCATATGAGCCATTATGATTTTTTAATTATACAAGTTTCAATGCTTATGTGTTGTCAATGTTTGGGATATAGCTTGTAACATGCCATTAGTTTCGGTTTTGCAGACAAAAGCTGATTATGATAGCGAGTGCAAGATCTGCACCCGACCATTCACTGTTTTTAGATGGAGGCCTGGTCGTGGTGCAAGATATAAGAAAACAGAGATTTGTCAAACTTGCACTAAGCTGAAAAATGTTTGTCAAGTTTGTCTTTTGGATCTTGAATATGGGCTTCCAGTTNTACATACATGTATCGAAAATGATTTTTGAACCGATATGAAAATATTAAAAACACAAATTCGATAACAAACTTCTGAGTCCGATTACCCGAGTTCAAGTTGAGTGGTGGCGGCCCGTAAAACATCAAAATAGATATCCCATTTATGAGGAATGGTCCAATGGAAGTTATCGTAAAAGTAATAGAAAAAATATTGGATTTGGTAAGTAGAACTTTTTTCAATAAAAGAAATGATAAAAAACACAACAACCATACTCTTGTAATCCACAAGAAACTTCTAATTTGCAGATATACAACATGTAAATAAGATGTAGATTTATAACATGAGAACAAAATGTAAAGATTCAAAGAAGAGTTGATCATCATTGTGGATTTTGGACTCCAATAGTGAACAATAACTCATTAATCGTCCAAATTTAAATCAAATAATTAATTGGGTACAAATACCCAAAAATTCACAAGTCACTCATCCTCTAAATATCTCGATCTACATCATGTCTCAACTCGTAAACAACTTTATAAAATATATGTATCTTTAAAAAATAAATTTCTAATGACTATATTTGATGAGATCCCCGGAACCCGGTACCCCAGACAGGGTCAGGACCAAGTTTGGCCAAAGAAATCCAAACAACGTAAACCGAACTTGGAAGCCCAGAACCAGCCCACGTGAGTGAATGGCTCATTCAGATCCTGTGGCCCGATCGATCATCTATGGCGATCGGTCCCGATGTGTAGGGCCCAACATCTCCTACGCGCCGGACCGATCGGTCCACATATTACAGGCGTTGCTTCGGGCCATTCTCACTCAACCCATGCAACGACAACCCTCGACAGTCCTGTCAGAAGCGTGGTCAGGCGAAGGCGTACGAGCCACCAGTGGCTAGAGAGTAGTCGGCTAGTAGCGCCGAAATATCTAGCGTCATGCAGCTCTTTGAGGCCGTTTCCGACGGCTGCTCCGCCTGACATTAGCCGACCTAGCAGCAAAGGACAGACACAAAACGACACCCTATTGTACACAGTACAGTGGGAGTATAAAAAATACACTTAGAGTGTGAGAAAAGAGACATTCTTCCGTTTTCTCATGGGAGCTTTCATATTGAGAAGCCTCTTTCGATTTATTTTCGATTCTTCTCCTTCTCTTTGTTAAAAAAAGAACAAACATGACTTGTATGATCATTACTGTGCTTATTGAACCGATTAAGGGCATTTCCTTTAGCCCTTAGTCAAGTGGTTTTTTCCTTGGTTTCGAGGTTTTCCACTCTAAAATCCTTGCGTCTTTTCACCTTTGATTCATAATCGTTCTCCACACATTAAACAAATAATAACCGAGTTCGTTTTGCAACGAACCGATCGACTGTTGACACCCCCGGTTTTCGAACCACAACAATATTAGAGTCTCATTTTAGTGCTAATAATTAAGGGTGTGTTCTGTATGTATTATGAGAATGTAAATGTGTTTTCAGAATAAATTATCATAATGTATTTACAAAATGTAAATGATTGTGTGTTCTGCATAGTAAATAATGAGTTGTAAAATGAGAAGAGTGTTCTGTATAAAATGTTAATGCGAATGTATTATGAAAAATAAAAGACAGTTTTGCCCTTTGATTGGATAAAAACACAAAACGTACTTTTATTGAATTCAAACAACTAATAATAGATTATCATTTGTGAACCCAGAAAAACTGAATTTTTCACGAGGTAACTACTACTATTTCACAAAAAATAGTATCAAAGTCGAAAATAAACACAAAATACAATTAATTTGAATATAAAATATTGCATATTTTCACGAAACTTTAAGATAAAATGAAACAATAGTTGGAGAATTTTGCTAATCTGCGGTATTTTGTGGCAAGTGAAGAATTGTTTCAAGATGTGGCCGTGCTTTTGTTTGGAGAAAGAAATACAAATATTATGATTTTAATTATTTTAATGGATAAGGGTAATTTGGTCCATATACATACAAGAATGCATTATTAATTCCAGAATGAGGTTGAATCTTAATTTTGCATTCATGTACATCTTTGAAAATACATTTTATAAATTCTCGTTAAAATTAGGATGTAATGATACACATGTTCTATAAAACAAACAAAAATGCATTATAATAACCAAAATGCATTACAATAACATAATCAGAACACCCACTAATACTTTAACTGAAGAAATAAAATTGCAATTCAATCCTTGAATTATGCTTTATATATTTTTAGATTACGAAAGTAGATATTCATAATTATATTAATAAAATAATAAAAGATATTTAGTTTTTACTCATTTAAGAAAAAAATTTAGTTTTGAAAAGAATGATGCTTATCAATGTTTTCATATCGATCCGGAATTACGTACCGGTCCGGATCGGTATGAGCGGTACGATCGGAATATCGGATGGTATAACGGTTGGTACCAAATTTTATTTTATTTTATATTTAAAAAAATCAATATTTAATTAGTTTTTTAAAATCATACCCGAAAAAACCCAGAAATCGATTCTAATACCCGGTATCGGGTGGTATGAAAAAAAATAACGATATCGAGCGAAATTTGAAGTATCCGACTCAATACCATCCCTGTATGAAAATAGTGATGCTTATTCATATTTCATATATTATTCTCTGGTTTAGCTCTTGAAGCAAGCTCTCTTCAATGAAACTGGAGGATCAGAGAAGTTACCATTCACAATTTGATCGAAAACCCATTTGTTACCAGCTTCAGTGTAATGAACTCCATCCCAGTTGATCACAATCGATGGATCTTCACAAGATCCAACCGTCATCTCCTTTCCATTCACCTTAATCTTGCTTCCACACCCAAATCGCCTGTTGTAATTATACTTCCCTCCATGCCCACAACAAGTTCGTAACGGGTTCACAAAACCTAGATTTGTTTAACATTGGGAAATTTTGTTCGTATTAAGAATCTGAAACTTGAGTTTTGCAGAGAGTTACCATGTTTTTTAGCGTTGCTGATGAGATCATATTTCACAGAGTAAACATCAACGTAGGTTAAAGATGCTGACGGAAGCTCGTTCCTCAGCTGACCCACAGCTTCTTTGAGCTTGACATTGAAGTATTGAGCTACTTCATTGAAAGGAACTGAACATCCGGCTTTATCAACCTGCGCCGCCGTGACGGGGAGGCGGTCGATGACGTAAGGTAAACAACCTACTGGGCCAGTGTTGTGTATCCAAAATGATCTTCCTTTATGGCTCTGATATATATTCTGTGAAACAGACAAAAGGGTACTGTTTGTTATATTGAGCAGAAAGAACAAGAATGGCGATAAAATAACCTTTAAGATTGTCTTAAACTGGATTAAGATATCGGGTATTTGTGCTTTCACTTGATCGGTCGTGAGGTTAGAGAAATAACCAGCGGTAAGATCATTTTGTCCGATATCAAATGTGTATAGCGCTTTGGAGAAATACTCAGAGTTTGGGAGTAATCCTTTAAAAACTTCACCTTTACTTCGAATGATCCGAGACCTGCGATGAAAATCACTGAACTGATAAAATTGCACGTTTAAGGAAATTGGGCTGAATCCACTTTGGCTCAGAGTTGTGTTTTGAGGTCTGATTGTTGATCCGGCTGTGGCGAAATTGGCTCCATGGCTGAAATTAGAGCCTAATGCATCAAGAACTGCGCTCAGATATGGGTGTCCCAGCTTCTTCACTGCAAATATATTGATAAATGACAAGCATTGTAATCATGGAGAAAATGAAATCCATGAAAGGAATTGTTACAGATGAAATCGATGACTAATCTGCCATCGGAGTATCGCCCAGCCGGGCGGTGAAAGTAGGTTTCTCCGTTAGGGGGAGGAGCTTGGCCAAAAGCCGCAGATAACCCACCGGTGTCTGAGTTGGAATCACCGAAGTTGAACACCGCCGGGAAATCACAAGCAGTGGAAGCAAACGCTGCAAAGTTCAATAGAAAAACGGTGAAGAGTAACTTCATTTCGCTTTGAAAATAATGGAATTCCAGAAGCTTGTAATATCAGATAAGTATCGATAATCCACACACATCACGACGTATAGTTCAGGACAGCGCCCGCCCGTGACAGATGAAGTTAAGAATCTTGTAAAAGTGACGAAAACCAAATCTGAATCTCTTTTATTGCTTTTGATAAAGCTTCAAATCTGAATGCTCTTTTAATTTGTATTTTGAAATGAAAATCAAATTTTTGTTATGTGTGGTCTTATTTCATTCAGCTTCGTCATCATCTTCTCTGAAATGCGGGCTTCATCACCATTTCTGGGTATTTCCATTTTCTTCTTAGAATTAAATCGTTTCCTATTTTCTTGGATCGGCGAAATTTGGGAATGTCTTTAACCATTAGATTGCAAACACTGGGAGGAGCGATCAGGGAAACAACCTATTACCGCACAAATTTCCACAGAAAGCCCATATATCATTACAACGCTATTGCCCCTGAGAAATTGCGCTCTCTCAAAAAGATGCAATTTTCGTCACAACCTTCTTCTGGGAATTCTTTAACTGTTAAGAGTTCTTTGATAGATCCCGATGGCGGGTTATTGGTTGATCTTATTGTGCCTGAGAGCGCTAGGGCTGCGAAAATTTCAGAGGCTGAGTCTTTACCAAAGGTGAAATTAACTAAGATTGATCTTGAATGGGTACATGTATTGAGCGAGGGATGGGCAAGCCCTTTGAAGGGTTTTATGAGGGAAGAAGAGTATTTACAGAGCTTGCATTTCAATTTTTTGAGGCTTAAAGATGGGACTTTTGTTAACATGTCTTTACCAATTGTTTTGTCTATTGATGATAATGTTAAAGAGCAAATTGGGAGTTCTATTAGCGTTGCATTGATTGATCCAAATGAAGATTTAGTCGGCATTTTAAGTAGGTCAGTTCTTGCTGCTGAATATTTACCATGAAAATGAAGTTATTTGGTTCATTTTTTGAATGTTTTTAGCTGCTTTGTAGCATTGAAGTATTTAAGCACAACAAAGAAGAGAGAATTGCTAGAACTTGGGGAAGCACAGCTCCTGGATTACCTTACGTTGAAGAAGTGATTATTCCTTCAGGAAACTGGCTAATTGGTGGAGATTTACAAGTTGTGAATCCCATTAAGTACAATGATGGTCTCGATCATTACCGGCTTTCACCAAAACAGCTTCGTATGGAGTTTGAAAGACGACAAGCTGATGCAGTATTTGCTTTCCAGTTGAGAAACCCTGTACATAATGGTCATGCTTTGTTAATGAATGATACTCGAAAGAGGCTTTTGGAAATTGGGTACAAGAATCCGATTCTTTTGCTTCATCCTTTGGGAGGTTTCACTAAAGCTGATGATGTACCACTCGATGTCCGAATGGAGCAACATAGCAAGGTAGTAAGTAAGTACATTGATGTAGTAAAAAAGACGAATTTTGTAAGAACAAGACGATTAACTAATCGATGATTTAGGTACTTGAAGATGGTGTTCTTGATCCTGAAACTACAGTTGTAGCTATTTTCCCTTCACCAATGCACTATGCTGGGCCAACTGAAGTGCAGTGGCATGCAAAAGCACGAGTTAACGCCGGAGCGAATTTCTACATTGTGGGTCGTGATCCTGCTGGGATGGCGCATCCGATAGAGAAGAGAGACTTGTATGATCCAGATCATGGGAAGAAAGTGCTTAGCTTGGCACCAGGACTTGAAAAACTCAACATTTTGCCATTCAAGGTTTGTCATGATGCTTTAGAAACAATGAAACCAAAATGTCTTAATCTGCTTTTGCTGTGATCATTCAGGTGGCTGCATATGATAACTTAGAGAACAAAATGGCCTTCTTTGATCCCTCTCGTGCTAAAGATTTTCTATTCATATCTGGAACAAAGGTATGAAACATACACATAAACAGTCAAATGAACACTGCAGCAAAATAGGAGCGCACCTAAAGTTACAATTTTTGTGTATTGTTTTGTAGATGAGGGCTTATGCGAGGAACGGGGAGAATCCGCCAGACGGTTTTATGTGTCCGGGAGGATGGCAAGTTTTGGTTAAATACTACGAGAGCTTGCAAGCTGAGGATTTACAGCAGAAGAAAAGTGTGCCTGCTGCCTAGTTTATGAGATTGTGAATGCAGGTTTCATTTGCCTGTTGTTTTACTTTACTGGGATTCTAGAATAAAACACTGGTTTTCGTTTGGGAGCACAGGGTTTCAACTTTCAATATCGATTGAATGTAAAAGCTGAACAATGTATCAGATTACTAAAGCAAATGCCAGTAGTCTGGTTTAAGTATGTCAACGGGAGTGGATCTTGTTCTGTAATTGACTGGAAAGTTTGTAATAACACCATGAACTTGAAATCTCAGTTGTTTACAGCTTCTTCAGACAATCAAATTTCTCAAAACCTTAGTCGCCATTTGGAATGATAAAAAGCAGATAAAGAATGAGTGTTTCGGTTCCCTACTCCTTTTTCATGTGATTCTTCAAATGGGTGTTGAGTGTTGCGATGGGAAAGCTTACTGCTACGGCAAGTTAAGCAGCCGCCTCCGTCAAGGCTACCAGATTTCTTCCTCCGCCTCTCCCACAAAGATTCATCTTTTTTACAAAGATTCAATTTTCTTATTACATCATCAAATAAATAATGTGTTACAGAAAAGAGGCATTTTTATAGGGTAAAGTTTACTTGACGTCTTCAAGCTTAAATCGACCGTTTCTTTTTATCGTTCAGCTTCAGCCGGTAAAAAAACGAGAAACGAGGGGATTTCTAACAAGGAATTCCCACATGCTACACCGAATCTACCGGCAAAGCCCCACACGTGTCAAGTTACCTCAAACTCTCACGCACTTCATCTTCTCCTTTTCTCTCCATTTCCCCTCGCTCAGAGGAGAGAAATTTCTTTTCCTTTCACATTGCCTCGAAGATTGATTTGTTTTTTTTCCCATCTCGTTTCCTCGTTCCTCGACAATCCCAACTCAAGGTCTCAATTTCTCTCGCAATCGGGTCTTGTAGGGTACGAAGTTGTGGAAAATATCTTTTTTGGGGAATCCCTTATCTTTGTTGTTTAGGATTAGTCGGTACTAAGTCGATCGATTCTTTCTTGATGCTCGATTTTCTAGTGTTGTTCATAGTAAATTATTTGATTCTTTTGTAAATAAGAGAAGGGGAAGATGCTTGATCTACCGTAGTTTTAATAGAAAAAAAAACAAGTCTTCATTCAGTTAGTTTGTTCGCAAGAAAAACTCTGTGAAGTTTTTGATGCTATGTTTTAGTTTGTCATTGAAAATCGAGAGTTTTCTTGTTTGAATCTCTTAATAATTATAAAATTTGTTTACCCCATCAAAAAAGAAAAGATTTTTTTCAGAAGTCTTGCTGTTCTTCAATGCAAAAAATATAGACTGTAGGTTTTGCTGAGAGATATTCAAATGGCCTTGAACTACTCACGTCCTCATTTATTTTCTGATGATAATCTTATATCCCCTTATGGAATCATGAATGGATATCTTGTGGAAGGTATTTGGGATAAGAGTGGAGAAAGCAGCACAATGTGTTGGCATAGAAATCTAGAACAAGATCAGGAGAAAAACTCTGAATGTTTTTCTGCAGAAATAAATTCTGAGGACATTGTTAACTTGCTTCCCTCTGATCCTTTTGGTATGGATATTCAGACAACTTTTACTGCAATTACTGGATGGCTCGAAGATATTGAGGTTAATTGCAATGCTGCTCAAAATGAGTGCAGATTTTATGATAAATGGGATTTTTTCTTGAATCGTGGCTTGAGTGAGAGATCGAATTTTAGTGGCGAGTTGCCATTCGATGAGAAGAAGATACACAAGGAGAAAGGTGTAGAGGCTGGAGTGGATATTTTTTATACTGATTTTATACAGGCCTGCAGTACATTCGATATTGTAGGATCCGAGGAGAAAAGTGGTGAAATCGGTGTGTGTTTTTCAGCTGGAAGGCAATTGGAGCAAGCTTTATGTGTTGAAGGGGCTCCTCATGAAGCTTTCACTTTTGTACTTAGCTATTTGGGAGTAAAGGACCTTTTGTCAGTTGAAAGAGTGTGTAAATCGTTATTCGTTTCAGTTCGAAATGATCCCTGGTTATGGGTAAATATCCATATTGATCAACCTCTAAATGAAAGGATTACCGATTATATTCTTCTGAAATTGGTTAGGAGGTCTCAAGGTGAACTTCAATGCCTGAGTTTAGTTGAGTGTCCTAAAGTCACTGATGATGGTTTAAGGTTTATATTGGACTCAAATCCGCAACTAACGAAGGTCAGTTTTTAAGCTTGTGCTTTTGATATTATTCTTTTTCGGTTTTTTCGATTCTTTGAAGTTGAAGATGCTTACTTATTATGCTTAATTCATTTTCGTTATCTGAGCGTAGTTAAAGATGCTCACTTTTGTGGTTTTTGTGATGCCGTTTACGTGTTTATGAAGCTGTGAAGTATTACGTCAAATTATGATTCTTTTGGCAGCTATCTGTTCCTGGATGTACAAGAATAAGCATTGAATGTGTAGTCGAAAGCATAAGGGCGTTTAATTCACACAAAAAAATCGGAGGCATAAAACATCTTAGAGTTGGTGGTCTCTATGGTGTTGACAGCGAACATTTCGAAGAGTTGAAGTTGTTGCTTGGTGTCGATGAGGAGAATTATCGTAACCCTCGGAAACAATATTTTTACCATCGTGGGAATTTTTATCTGCCGCACGATGATGATCGTGCTATAGATATTGAAATGTGTCCAAGGTGCGAGAAATACAGATTGGTTTACGATTGCCCTTCTGAAGGATGTAACGTAAACTCTTCTCAGTGTTGTCGAGCATGTACTCTTTGCATTGCTCGTTGTGCTCAGTGCGGACGATGTGTTAACGATACTGAATTCGAAGAAACCTTCTGTTTGGAGTTACTGTGTTCCGAATGTTTCAAGCTGCTTCTCAATTATCATGATAATTTGGATCGAGAAGATGATTCGATCTTTCGAACTGGAAAATACTTCTAATCCGATCCGATTCAGAAAGAGCAATAAAATGAAAATTGCTGGGAATACACAAGACTGAGGCTTGACTACAGTTGATGAATAAGACATGAAGTGTTTTTTATTACAGTTTGCTGTCTTGTTTTTGATAAATTTCACTGAACAAAATAGTTGTTGTTCTAGTAGAACTCTAACTAGGGATAAAATTCAACATGGCCTGCAATTTCCCTACATAAAAGCTTTGCTTCTTCTGCTAATTTGACACTTTTGAAGATGACAAGGCCAGTTTGTCTGTGTTTTGATGTTGGTTTAAATGCTTCAGCTTCTTCATTCTTCCCCAAAAGAAGCGAGTTTCTAGCTGGAACAACATTTTCAAACCAAAACTCATGTAAAATTCCATGAATCAAATTCCAATAGCTTCTTTCTCTATAAACTCGAAATATTGTGCTTCCATTTGGTGTCCAACAATATAAATCTACCCAATCTCTGTTCATTACTTCCATTTGTCCTTGTACCTGAGGCATGTAATAAAATGGCATGCTTTTCCATGGTAACATTGTCTCTGGCTTTCCTTTATTGAAGGGACATTTTACTTCAAGAATACCTCCATCTGGGAAGCATCCGAGAAGACCATCCGGTGAAGCTCCGATCCAATCGAATCGTTCTTCTGAATGTGTTGCAAATCCTAATGAACTCACGTCACGGCCAGTGATGCTTTTGTATTTACTGATTGCTGCATCTTCGTTGAGAACACCCCATTCCATTGCACATTTCTTATTGACATCATTCAATTGAAGATCTGTGGCATATACTTTTTCATGCCACAGTTCGTAGCGACGAGTACCTTTCCATATTCCAAGAGCTGTACTGAATGTGCTTGTGGTTAGTCGGTCCTTGCGAAGAGCAAACCATTCGTCTGATCGTTGTGGTGTATCGGAGGCAGCAAGATGTGCATTCAGTGTCAAACATGAGCTGGGATAAAAGATGGTGGATGAAGAAGGAAATAGCATAGCGCAAGTGTGATAGTTTCTTATATGTTCCACTCTGAACTTCTTTCTTGGAGGCCAGTTCAATGCTGCATTACGAATGATACAGAATCTAGGCGCACAGGCATTTGTCATAGTTCAAAAACCAATAACAGATTTACAGAAATCCCCTGAACATCATAAACAAGTTATTCAACTCAAAAGATGCAGAAGCCAACATAATACAATACCACGGTGAAATGCTACACACAAAGTTACCCTCTTGAGCAGCAAAAATACATTGTAATTAAAATTCGAACCCAAAATATAACACAGCCATGATAAACACGTAGAAAATTCAGCTACACCAGAATAACAATTTGGGAAATTATTTGCGTAAAGAAACCCAAGTCAGGCTTCAATTTTAACTGAAAATGAAAAAGGGGAAATGGATAATACTAGAGGGAACTTACCAGGTGCACCTTGAAATCAGCTTTCAAAAGCGCCACCACGAAATCTTAGCAGTAACAGATGGGCAGATAAATATACGCACTCGTGCGTACATTTGAAGATATATAATTACCGTCCCCACGAACAAAGAAGGCGCAACAGGAGCGGGGCGGAGACGGAGGCAAAATTGATGTGTATTTTCTTAACTCTAAAATATAATTGGGCCAATCCAAAAACATATTGGGCCTATTGAAAGCCCAAATAGAGGGCAAACAAAGAATAATATCAACCATTATTTATATTAAAATTTTATTTTAAAATATTATATAATTTATA
>RWGZ01000988.1:0-22131 GCA_009725065.1 Utricularia reniformis
TTCTGCTAACCTTAGTGTCATCTGTTATTCCATCACCTTTAGCTCCAAAATTCAGCACATTGAAGACGGAAGGATCAGGTGTTTCAGTTCGCCGAGGAATGCCTGGCGGAGGCGGCGGCGAATTCGGGTTACTGCTGTGGTGATTAACGTGTCTTCCTTTTTTCTTCCACAGCGAAGCGGCGGCGCTCCGATGATGCTGGCTAACTGTTGTGCAGTTGGAAGATTGGAGATTATAGGAGCATACAAGGAGCAAAAGTAATGCAATACTGCTGAAGATGAAAGAATTCATTTGTTTTATTTTCCGGTGGAGAGCAAGTTTATCGGAGAAGACGAGAACGAGAGTGGCCTGGCCCCGGCGCTAGTTTATATAGGAAAATGTTAAGAGACAGTTGATAAACGGACTCTGCAAAAGCTGTTTCCATTTCCATGTGGAACTTGGAACTTGTATTATTTTATTTTAATAGATTTTTAGAGTTTTTTTATACTAATACCAAAGTCATAAATAATGATTATCTAACAATGCTAATGGGAACAAATAATTAGATTTAATCATCATGAGCTACAAATCTCAATCCTTAATCCAAAGGACTGACATGTGTGGGGAAAATTACCATCAATAAATAATTATCTATATTCCAAGTTAAAATACAATAACAATCAAATCTAAATGAAGAAAAATACAAATACAAGATTTAACTTAGAAAATCATAAATTAGGAAAAATCAAGTGTATGATAAGCTTCGACAATGAACTCATTATCACAAAAAATACAAGGAAGTTTAAGGTATTGTATGCTTGGATTGATTAAATTGTATTCATAAAATTCATTATTTATATATTGTATACCATAATTCTAGAAAATATCATGTCGAATATTCTAAAATATCTTATTGTATATCTTTGACCGTCTTCAATGTAAATAGCCAATAATAAGATATACATCTATATCTTCTTTCATATATTTAACATACAAGAACGTGATTCAAATATAATCATTTGCTAAAAATATCTCATTACAATAACCTCGATCGATATCATTGATTGGTCATATGAGAATCGTTCAAGCCAATCGACACTATCCTCAATGCATGCACGACCATCTCTATGAGTGACATTGATCAATCCCAATATAACCGATTAAATCGATCGATATCATCGTTCCATGTTACTTTTTGCTTCGGTCAATTTTCCACGATCATCATTACTTGCCCCCCTTCAGTACCTCTGATCGACTAGCTGAATGTTCCGGACAAGTAGTTGCTCACCCGATCGATCATACCTACCAATCAGATTATTTGGTTATCACTCTACCTTAATTTCTAACAGCATGTGTTGTCTATGGGGCATTTTTACTTCGATTCTCTAATTGTATGAATTATTAGGATTTTACAAACAAGGTCTGTTTTATGGTCACATGCTTCTTCAACTGCTCTCTTCACGGGCTTCCATTTTGTCTTGTCTAAATGGTTCATTCCCCTCAATCAATTTCCTTTTTATTTATATATATTCCAATATTCCAGGTACATATTTATTAATTTGAGTTTCATCTGACAAGTCCTTGTACCATTCCCAACACTGTAACAAGGCTAATCTAATAAATAAACATTTATTTTATTAAATAAGCACAATGATTTGATATGTCATTGTGCTTTGATTTTGTTCGTTTGCTTGTCTGAGGTCTTGACGGGCATCCTTCAGGACCACGGCACTTTTGTATAACATAGCTTCATTTCTAAGGCTCATTTACAAAAATATTCACTCTAAAATCGTACTTTTACCAAAATATTCATCCATCTTACAAAATACACGTCAAAATTATGTTTAGATAGATATTTTGGACAAAGGTACGAATGACAATGGATAATTAGGCAAAACAGACCTATTTCTAAAACATATCCACAAATTTGCTGTGTTGCACGGATTCGTGGGGTGCGTGCCTTGCAACGCACCCCAGCGCACGCGGTGTGGGGTGCGCGAATCCCTACCGGATGCGTTTTTTTTTTTTTTTTTAATCATACCGGGTTCGTTATATTATTTTTAATACTGTTACTTTATGATATTTAACTCGTTAACTGTAATGAACGTGTTCATTTTTTTACATAATCGGTTTAGTTTCTACGTAGAACTATGTAATTTATTCGGTAAAGTAGAAACTCAAACTAAAATATTTAACATTATGCAATAATGATATAAAAGACTTAAAGTTATCAAGTATAGAGGCTTGTCATTTTCTCATTGAAGTTTTAACAAATGATGTTTTAGTCGTTTTTTTTGTTGAGAATGCGTATCTCATATCGAATATGAGATATCATGAGTAATTAATTTGACGAATAATCTTATGTATTGGGTAATACAGACATTCTTTTGATATATTAAATACAGAAAAAATGATCTTTACTCGAATCTTATATTTTGATATTTGTGTGTCGTATTCTATAAAGTTTTTCATAGTTTTATACATGATGTAAATGTTCGAGTTTTGACGATATTTTTAGATTACAGATACACATATATCACCAGAAATTGCGTTTACTAGATAATTTAATATATTGTTTAATTAATTTAAATTAACGCACCCTCAGCGCACCCTTAATTGGATTCTTAAAATTTTGCGCACCCCGCACCCTGCACCCCGCACCCGCACCCGTGCAACCTAGAACCCAACTCAATCGCTCAATCAAAGAGATATGGAATTAGAACATTGATTTTAATTAATTTAAATGAAAAGACTAAATTGATTTGATGATATTTTTTCCAAAATAAATCATTCCTCTGTGAGCGTCGTCAATCACGGAGATTATTCTTTTGTGGTCAATTTAATGTAATACGGATTATTCATATTCTATTTCATTTAGTTTTCATTTTGATTTTCAGTTTCATTTCCAATATCAGCTTTTGATTTTTACATGACTCTTAGGACAACATATTGGGTGTTTTTCTAATTGTGGTATGAGTTTAACAATGAGAATGAATATTTCAAAATGTATTATGAAAATGAGAATGAATAATGCAAATGTTTTTTTGGAAGTTTTAAAAACATATAATTAAAATGAAAATTGGTATCTCATTTTGAAAATGGAAAATGTATATTCTTAAAATAAACTTACGATATATTCTGCAAGAATTCTGTAAAGTAATTTACGTAGAAAGAGAAACAAAAATACAAATATAAATATAAATTACAATATGTTATGTATTGTTTTTAGACTGCAAAATAATGTATAATAACATATGAGTGTTTTATTGTAAAAGAGAATAATAATTTGCTAATATTTGTTTCTGTCAATTCTAAAATTCATTATTTCAGACATCCCAAAATGTGTTTCTACTATCTCTAAAATGCATAATCTTACTTATCTCAATATGTATTTTGATCTAACGTTTTTAATTCCATCACATGAAAACAAACTCAACATAACAACATGACCACATGTCATGCAAAATTAAAACATTTTTGTTCAAAACACATTATTGCAAATCATGGACTATTGGATCTGAAACGATCATCAAATGTTGGTCTCGGTATTAAGGTGTGCGAAGAATACTAATCAAGCTTAGGTTTTTGTAATTCAAATACTCCAAACAAGCATCATCATTAGGCTAAGAAGCAAAAACCTCCCAAAGCACAGGTGTCCAAATAACTCTAATGCGAAATAGTAAAATGCGCTCCCAACTTCAATATCTTCCATAGAAGATAGAATATTTATATCATTCCAGACACTATGATATTGGGCTAGTCACCCTAACGTGAATTACTTCATTTTACTGTCATTTTTGCTTTTGATTTTGCAATTGCGTCGCTATTAGGCCTACGTCCAGTTCTTCCTCACTTAGCAACAAAAGGTGGAGTCTGATTGCATTGTTGTGAACCACCAAATGCCGGAGTGGTCTCTACGGGGCTGTCAAGTAGTTCCGAAGAAGGATTATGAATGAGATTTTTGTATATGGTATTTCATTCATTTCCCTCGATAATGTCATCCTCCAAACCTGGTATCAACTAGGTGCATAACATTTCTTACCGAATGATACAATGAGGTTAAATAATAAATAACTCTCCTTGCATTTCCGGAAATATTGGCCCTTTATCCTTATATTTTGTTGCTTCTATATTTTCTACCACAACAAACATGAATTAATAAATGTGCACAATATAATACAATATGACACCATTTGGGATCAGCAATAATGGTGTTGGTCTCTTTATTCCACCCTACACTTGTAGAATTCTTTGGTTTCAGCTACAAACTCCAATCCAAACGTATGGTGTGTGAATTTTTTTCAATACTTAAGATCATGAACTTTAGAATTACAATTACATGAATTCAACAATCCTTATCTACATTGAGACATTTTGTAGTGTTCCAATTGATTTTCTTACCATAATCATTTCTAACACTCACGATTGAGAATACTTAACAAGACAATAATATGTTTATTTAAACACAAATGTCTTCTATTTATAGATACCTAAAATAAACAAGAGTCACAAAATATTTAGTAATTGGAAAGTCAAAAATTCATTGAACTTAATATAATTTATATATCAATATATCTATATATCAATAGTTGATATATATACTATTAGTCCATATTCATGATAGTATGACAAATTCATAATGGATAAAACTTGTACATATGAAAAATAGAAGAATAGATCACAACATAGTTTTTAGAACATGAGTTTTATGGTCCATCAACATGAAATAATAAACTTTAATATATAATCTTATATGTATCACATAATTATATAAACTAACATGATGTCCTATTTATTTTTCACTTGAATTATGGAGTAGTTACAACATACTTCATTTTTAAACTTTATAAGAATGTTATCCCATCCAATTTTATTGAGAGATGTGGTGATTGTATTGCCTGCTTTAATCTAATTTATACTCACTTTTGAATACAATTCAATATTCTTTACATCTCAATTGACTTTCTATGTAGATTATCTTGTTCCAATTTTCCATTTAGATAGGCTTCCTATCATGTTATTTACAAAAAAAAATGTGTAAATTCAAATAAAATACAAATGACTAAGTAGTATCCAAAACAATACCAAATAAACAAAAAATATCTATTGACATTTCATCAAACATTTGGTGTGCGCCATAACATAACAACTTAAAAATAAAAAAATCATAACATATCAAATAAAAATAATCAATCATATTACATATATGTAAACATGTGCTCTTAAAGAAAATCTAGAAAACTCATATAAATCTCTTTTAAACTAATTTCTCAGTAAAGGTACTTGTAAATAGAAACTATTTTCTATTTTCGTCTAACATGTGATTTTTCTATAAACTTATATGTAAATAATTGCAGCAAGATAGTTTTCATTTACACACAAATGCAGAATTCGATATATAATGCAGGGTTAGATTTATGATGAATGTTGAAATCATGCATAGAATCTGCTCTCAAACTTGCATAAATACCAAAAGTAGTATAAGAATATAAATAAAGATCTTATAAAAATTTCAAATATTAATAATTAGTTTATGTTATTTTTTATATGTAGTTATAAAATTGAGAATTAAAAATATAATTTATATAAAAATAAAATTAAAAATAAAATGTGTTTTAAAACATCTTTCATTTGTTTGGAATGAAAAAACAAAAATATAAATTATACACAACATAACTTATTTTAAACCTAAAAAATAGGATTCAAATCCAATTAGATTTAAAATGGATCATTACATGTTTGGTTCAAAGAGTTCACATCTTGTTTGGGAACGCAATCCCTTTTAAATGTCGTTTACGCGTTCCACGTAGGCAAATTAGAGGGGTGGCTGACGTGGCATTTTACAAGTTTTAGGGCGAGGGTTTCAGAAAAACGATAACAAATAAAATTAATAGGGAAGAAAAAATTGAAATGCGTATTTAAAGGTAAAGGGCGCAAGGGTAGCCATCGTCTGAAAACGAGGTGGCCTGCCTTCTCTGTGTTCATTTTCATTCAAAGCCTTTTCTTTGAATTCTTCCCCAAATTCGTAGGGCGAAATCCGATTGATTAGAATCCTTGCTATTACCTGTTGACTCACATTTTTTTGTGGGGGTTCTTCATTTGAACGGGAAAACATATAAAGAAACAGAGAGAGATAAAGGGACAAGGATTGTTTCTTGTCTTGGTTTCAATGCATTGGATTATTGAAATTAGTTTAGATGTAAAAACGCGTGTGCGCGGTCTTCTTTGTACAGATCTTGCATCGTAATACTCGATTTCACTATGCTTTAGCACATTTGATTTTCTGGACGTTGTTTGTTAGGGTCCGTTTCACGTTGATTTTCGCTAGATGGTTGGATTATCCTGGAAGGTTTTGATGTTCGATCTGATCGCTGGTATTTGAAATGCTTTGAGGTTTTGCTTTTCGGATGAGAGAGTTGTCTTATTTTTTTGGCTGAGGATTTTGCTGTTATATGCACGGAATCCAAGTGGGAATACAATGAAATGGGCATCGTTGTTTAAAGACATAAAGGACAAAGTTGGTCTTTCTCAGGCTCCAGCATCGCCATCCTGCGCTCCAGTATCTTCTCCATTGAAAGAAAATAGCAAAAGAGATGCCAGCAATTCTTGGCTACCTAATGAAGATTTGGGATCTTTGGCTTCAAGGTCAGATTTTTATTTTCACTTTCCAAATTTTTGGGTTTTGCTCATCAAGAATTCTTCGCTGCTTGTAATGACACAATCACCTCTGGGGATTTATTGCTCCTTGTATATTGGGAGTAAAATTTGCAAAGCTATGAATTTACAATTTTTTCATGGAATAGTTCCTTTGATTTTTTTAGTTGCGTTTCATTCATGAAATATCAAGTCGAACCTATGGCATCATGGTCATTCGTAATTTCTTAAAAGCAGAGGCAAGCATGAATTGGAATTGGATTTCAAGAGATACTGGGAAGAGTTTCGCTCTTCCAATTCTGAAAAGGTATAACTGAAACACAACGTATTGCAGAGTTTGCTTTTTTTAATCCACAAGTTTGCTACTTCTTATGTGTATCTGTTCGTTTTGTTCACAGCAAAAGGAAAAGGCCTTGACGTGGACAATAGAAATTTTCTGTAGACTAGAGAAGCAACACATCAATGTTTCTCAGTTACTATCCATGTAAGATTTAATTTTCTTCTGTAGTTTTTTTTACCAGTTAAGGATGCTACTTTACTTATGTTTTATCCATTCAAGATTGCTATCCATAAAGGTCCCTTTGTGATGAAATTCATCCATCTGATAATTGCAAAATAGCGTAGTAAGACCAGTATTCTTTCAGAGAGTGGAGTACATCTATTGGTTATTTTTATACATTTGTTTAAGAAATTATTGTTTCCAAAGATTAATCCAGATGCAAAACTTTGTAGTATATAAAACTGTTTAGTGTATTCTTAATACAGTGAAGAGTTTATAACTGAGAGCTAATATCCTGCTTTTGACAAAGTTTTACTATCCTCTTAGCTGTGACTAATGCAGGTTGGTAGAGACACATATTTTTTCTTTTGTGCTCGGGAGGGCTTTTGTATCAGATATAGAAAAACTGAAGCTTAGCAGCAAAACAAGAATATTGGAAGCTACGAAAATTCTAAGTTTTTACTCAGAAACCACAAAGGTGCCCTCTAGAGTTTCTACTTAAAAAATGTTCTTGCCTCTATTAATCCTCGATCTAATTTATTGTTTTGGAACACTCATATCTATTTCTCCACAGGATGGCTTTAGACCTGGGGCAAATTTATTGCGTGCAGTGGAGGTCCTTGTATCTGGGGTTTGTGCATTACACACATGTTCAAAATACAAAATGATCCGGTTTCTGCATTAAACATACTCGATTTGAGTGATTACCTGAACGTTTAATTGTCTATAACTTGTAGACCTTCCAAAGCTTTTGACCATGTTGATTTTGGATCCAACAGTCATATTCTTATTTTGTGCACTATGAAACCGTGATATCTTGAGTTTCTGATTTATCTGCCACGTTTCATCCATTTCTCTTAAGATACAATTCATGTGTGTTGGTTGGTTGGATTGATAGTTTTTTCTGGATATTCCATATCGTGCCTTTTATGGAATTTTGACTATATCATAATGTTATTGGTGAATATTTTTAGATCTGTTTTCCTACATTGTTTTGCATCTTTCCTTTTCACTTATTAGTAGGTTCAAAATTTTTGGTCTTTAATCCTCTGTTTTTATTTCTTTATTCTGTTGACAGTCTATTGATAAACAATCCATCATCGATTCTGGAATATTTTGCTGCCTCATTCATGTTCTAGATGCCCTCACTGCTCCTGATGAGGGTTATTCTTCAAGAGAGCCGAGTAACAAGGATAAATTGCCGTTGGCTGGCGAAAATCATGATGCTGGACCTCCATTGCAGCTAGAGGTAATTTTATTAATTTAATGTCTGAAATCCCGAGTTAATCTGCTAGAAAAATTTCTATGTTCAATGAGCTGCCATTGAGTCACTGCAATAGAACTCAGCTGTTATTTGCAAATATCCAATATTTTCATGATTTAAATGTACAGAAAATTATTCGAGAACCTATTTTATCCTTTTCAAAGCCTTGAAACCTAACTTTCGTTTAACTCTTTGAAATATGTGGTTAGACTGGTAATATGATGGCATGCTACCTGTAGTTTGTGTGTTCCTTTCTTCTCGCTGGCTATACCATTCATGGCCGAGTGGTCCTTATATTATGAAACCCCTGTGCTATTTCTGGTATCCTGGAGGGACTACATATGATGGTTAAGAAACACTTCAGGTTAATTTGAATTAGCATCATTTGTGTAAGTTTGATTTGAAAATTTGTCACTACATGCATCACCCTCCAGTTCAAATCAGGTATTTGTACTCTAAATTTTGCGACACACTTTAGGCAAAGCTAACCCACATTGTGTACCTGATGTAAAAAGATGATTTTTTAAAAGAATCGTGTGCTATCAACCATTTTTTTGGTTAATGAAACTGTTTTTGGCTGGTTGTTGTACTTGATGTGTGATTTAAATCTGTTCCTGTTCTAAACGAAAAGGTTGAAGCAACTGTTGTACACATCATGAAGGCATTGGCTAATCATCCCTCAGCTACTCCAAGTCTAATAGAAGATAATTCACTGCAATTACTCTTTCAAATTGTCGCTAATGGGTCTTTAGCAATGTTTTCAAGATACAAGGAAGGTCTTTCTCCATTGCATGCCATTCAGCTACATCGGCATGCGATGCAGGTACCAGACGTTTTTCTGCTAACAGTCTTATCTTTATTCTTCTTAAGATTATGGGGCTTTGATTGATCGTTTCTCAATTTCGTCAACTAATTTTTTCTCAACTCTATGGTACTTTAGATTCTTGGCCTCCTTTTGGTTAATGACAATGGCTGCTCCGCAAAGTATATACGCAAGCATCACCTGGTATGTAAATACTACTTTTAACTGTGTTCGTTATTCTGAATTTATTTACTGAAGAACTGGTATAGTATGTCCTTTGTTTGTAGCGAAGTGCTTCTTTATTATTTTTGCATAGATCATTACCTCAGTGTCACTTTGGCCTGCTCATAACATTTTTGTTAACTTTACAGTTATTTTATTTAATTACCTCGTAGTTTCTTCTAGTTTCCTTGCTTGTTTCAGTCCGGTGACTAAAAATTCTAAATTGGAATTGAGAAATATAGTTTTATCATACAGATCAAAGTTCTTCTAATGGCTGTCAAAGACTTCAATCCTGATTGCGGGGATCCTGCGTATACTATGGGCATTATTGATTTGCTTCTGGAATGTGTGGAATTGTCTTATAAGCCGGGTAAGATGGCATATTTCATATTATTGAATCCATAGGGTGCTTTTAGTCAGTTCGTACTTCTCCAGTGTGGAAAAGTTCTAGATTTAGTCTCCAGCTTCGAGTTTGAGATATGACTTTATATTTTCCTTAAATTTAATGGATTCCAAAATACAAAATTTCCAATTTGTAGAGGCTGGTGGTGTAAGACTCAGAGAGGACATTCTAAATGCACATGGCTATCACTTCTTGGTGCAGTTTGCATTGACTTTGTCGATGAATAAAGACAATCAAAGTTTCTATTCAGTTCCATCTAATGATTCTGCTTTAGGTGGCTTATATGAAGCAATGGAAAGTAAGAACTCTGATGACAAGGGGGAAAACAACTCTTCTAGGAGTCTTTCCCCAACACTCTGCAGGCTTCTTGATGCCATAATAAATTTTGCACAAATAGGCCCTTCATATTCGCTGGAATCACCTGCATCTAAACCTTCACGAATTTCGCAGTCCAAACCTAATGGACATGGAAAAAGTTATTCTTCCTCTTTGGAAAGAATACCTGACGATTTTTGGGAGAAAGATAGAGACAAAGTTAGAGATTTAGAAGCTGTGCAAGTTTTGCAGGACATCTTAATCAAAGCTGAATCCACTGAACTGCAAGCAGAAGTGATAAACAGAATGTTTAAAATGTTCTCCTCTCATCTTGAAAATTACAAGTTATGTCAGCAACTGAGAACTGTCCCTCTATTAATCCAAAATATGTCTGGTTTCCCTTCCTCGCTTCAAGATATTATCTTGAAAATTCTTGAATATGCTGTGACTGTACTCAGTATCATTCCTGAGCAAGAGTTGCTTTCACTTTGCTTGTTACTGCAGCGACCTGTAACCTCTGAGTTGAAGTACACAATATTGTCATTTTTCGTGAAACTCATATCCTTTGACCAACTTTACAAGAAAATTCTAAGGGAGGTTGGTGTCCTGGAGGTTCTGTTAGATGATATCACACAGCATAAGTTTCTACTTGGACCTGATAAGCTTACCAGTGAGTGTGGCCATGTAGACAGAATGACTACTTCTAGCACCTTAAATAAAAACATTGCCTGCAGGGATGCTATACTGTCCTCTCCCAAACTCCTAGAAACTGGTTCTGGTAAATTACCTCTCTTTGATAATGAAGGGACAATTGCCATTGCCTGGGATTGTCTGGTCTCCTTATTAAAGAAATCTGAAGCCAATCACGATTTATTTCGTTCAGTTAATGCTGTCTCTACAGTACTTCCATTTTTGGCTTCAGATACTCACCGATCAGGAGTTCTTAGAGTACTTTCATGCTTGATAATTGAGGATGCCAACCAGGCATGAAATATTTCTTTTTGCTCTCCTTTTATATCTTTCTTATGCTTTTTGTTTTTTGATCTTAAAAAAGTTCCAAAATAACTGAGAATATTTGATTGCTCCTTGTTGAGTGAACTCTGTGTCAGTTCTTCAAGTCCTACTGATACTATGGAGAAGACCTTAATTGTTCATGTTTGTTGTTTCTCTTTTTTGTATGTCCGTTTTTCGCTCTTTGTTCAGCCTGGATGGTATTGTTCTTAAACTTACTGATTGTGGATATTTGCCATGTTCTAACACAGAAAACTAATTTAGTTATAATTCATTTTTACTAGCTAGAATGTTACTAGACTGAATGGAAAATTTATACTGCATATTTACATTTTTCCAATTTCTAAGGATATGCCTTTTGACTTATTATTAATTCTTTAGTTTTTCTTTTGAATGATCTCTCTGTTTCTTAAATCGGCCACACCAATTAGCTTTCATATTTCCCGTGTTTGCACTGTTTCCAGGTTCATTCAGAAGAATTGGGGGTTTTGGTTGAAGTTTTGAAAAGTGGAATGGTCACAAGTACGTTAGGATCCCAATTCACGTTACTAGATGATGCCAGATGTGATTTGTTTGGAGCTGTGTGGCGCATATTAGGTGTTAATGCTGCAGCCCAGAGAGTTTTTGGTGAAGCAACTGGATTTTCCCTTTTATTGACCACACTCCATTCTTTTCAGAGAGTTGGAGAATTGAAAATCGACACATCTGTAACATTATGCTTAAAGGTTTTCACACATATGATGCGAGTAATGACCACTGGAGTTTCAGACAGCGCTGTTAACCGTACAAAGCTGCTAGAGATACTGTCTTCACATACATTTTCTGAGCTTCTATCAGATTCTGGGCTAATCTGTGTTGAATGTGAGCGCCAGGTGGTACAGTTATTCATGGAACTTGCTTTAGAGGTCATTCTTCCACCATTTCTAATGCCAGAAACTCCTGCTGCATATGCACATGAGGGAGATGATTCTTGTTTTATTTTACTTACACCAGCTGGTTCTTTTGACCCTTGCCAACAACGGGTTTACAATGCTGCTGCTGTCAGGGTGCTTCTTCGTACTTTATTGTTGTTCACTCCAAAACTGCAGCTTGATTTGCTGAATCTCATTCAGAAACTTGCCCATGCCAGCTCCTTCAATCAGGAAAACCTAACATCAGTAGGTGTGCATCAGCCAAATCAAGTTTTGACTTGCTTTTTTGTTTTGATTGTTCAATGCTTTATAATTTTAATTGTACCAGGTTGTGTGCAACTTATTTTGGAACTCATATACCCCTTCATGTCTAGCTCTTCACCATTAGTCTCTCATGCATTGAAAATTGTTGAAGTCCTTGGTGCGACTAGGTAATGACTATTATTATGGCAAAAAGAAATCCCATGATTTCTTTATTATTCTCAAAAATAATATACTAATCCTAGATTTACTCATGATTGACAGACTGTCAGTATCAGAACTTAGATTCCTTGTAAGATGCATTTTCCAGTTAAGGCTTGCAAGTTCTGGTCGTTTGCTTTTTGAGATGATGGGAAGATTGGCTGTGTCGGTAGAGATGGGTTCAGAAGATGTTCCTCTTGCACCTTTTCTTGAGTTGGACATGAGAAAAGTTGGGCATGCTTCCATTCAAGTGCCGCTTGGAGAAAGACTTTGGCCTCCTGCTGCAGGTTATTCTTTTGTTTGTTGGTTTCAGTTTCGAAATCTTCAAAAATGTTACACAAGAGAGAGTGATGGTCTTAAAGTTGGAAATTCTAAATTACTTACCAAGACAGCAGGTGTACATGGAACCCAGGTTCTTCGAATATTTTCTGTTGGAGCTGTGGATGATGGAAGCTCATTTTTTGCAGAACTTAGACTCCAAGAAGATGGGCAACTAACTCTTGCTACAAGCAATTCTTCCTACTTGACTTTCACAGGTTTAGAACTCACTGAAAGTAGATGGCATCACCTTGCAGTTGTCCACAGTAAACCTAATGCCTTGGCAGGATTATTTCAAGCTAGTGTTGCATATGTGTATTTTAATGGAAAGCTAAGGCATACAGGGAAGTTAGGATACTCCCCTTCGCCTGCTGGGAAGTCTTTACGGGTCACCATTGGTACTCCAGTCACCCGTGCTAGAGTTAGTGATATATCATGGAAACTTAGATCCTGCTATCTTTTTGAAGAGGTACTAACACCTGGGTCAATATGTTTTATGTACATACTTGGAAGAGGATATAAGGGGCTTTTCCAAGATACGGATCTCCTGCAATTTGTTCCGCATCAGGCATGTGGAGGGGGAAGCATGTCTATATTAGAATCTTTAGAGGCTGACTTGCCTTTGACCTCCAACATGCAAAAGCCTGAGAGTTCTGCCAAGCAAGGAGTCTCTAAGCTTGACCATAGTGGCATCGTCTGGGATTCTGACAAACTGGGGAATTTATCAATGCAGTTATTGGGTCGGAAAATGATTTTTGCATTTGATGGGACATGTACAGAGTTCTTCAAAGCATCTGGAACTTTATCCATGCTCAACCTAGTTGATCCTATGTCTGCTGCTGCTTCTCCTCTTGGTGGTGAGGAAATCAATAGTGATATTCTTTCTACTTTACTCTTCACATTCATACTATTACACTGTTAATTTTATTTTTATCATTTTAGGAATACCACGTTTTGGTCGACTTTATGGAGATATTTATGTTTGTAAGCATTGTGCTATTGGGGATACAATCCGCCCCATTGGTGGTATGGCTGTTGTACTCGCTTTAGTTGAAGTTGCAGAAACAAGGGATATGCTTCACATGTCATTAACATTACTAGCAAGTGCACTTCATCAGAATCCTCAAAACGTATTGGACATGCAAAAGTACAGAGGGTACCACTTGCTGTCTATTTTCCTTCACCGAAGGATGTCATTGTTTGACATGCAATCACTTGAGATTTTTTTCAAAATTGCAGCATGTGAAGCTTCTTTCTCTGAACCAAGAAAAATTAGGAACATGCAAAAATCTGTATCCCCTGTTGAATCCATTAGGGATGGTAGCATCGAAGATGTTAACTTGTCAAAGCTCCATGACGAATTTTCATCAGCTGGTTCACAGGGTGACAGAGATGACTCTTCTGCACCAAAGGATTCTTTCAGTCAAATATCAGAGTTGGAAAACACTTATGTGTCTATGCCTACAGAAACATTAAATTGCATTGTGCTGTCCAATGCTGATATGGTTGAGCATGTATTACTGGATTGGACCCTTTGGGTGGCAGCTCCAATTCCTATTCAGATTGCTTTGCTCGGCTTTCTTGAGCACCTTGTCTCTATGCATTGGTATAGAAATCACAATCTAACTATTCTGCGTAGAATTAACCTTGTTCAACATCTACTAGTGACCCTACAAAGAGGTGATGTTGAAGTCCCTGTATTTGAGAAATTGGTTGTGCTACTGGGGGTTATTTTGGAGGATGGATTTCTTCAATCTGAATTGGAACTTGTTGTAAGGTTTGTGATTATGACATTTGATCCACCTGATATAACACTGCATGATCATGCTGGGCGAGAATTGATGGGAAAACATGTCATCGTGAGAAACATGCTACTTGAGATGCTAATTGATCTCCAAGTTACCATTCAACCAGAAGACATGCTTGAGCAGTGGCATAAAATTGTCTCATCAAAATTAGTTACTTATTTTCTTGATGAGGGGGTCCATCCAACCAGTATGCGCTGGGTCATGACTCTTCTAGGTGTAAGCCTTACATCTTCTCCTACATTTGCATTCAAGTTTCGTTCAAGTGGAGGATACCAGTGTTTGGCAAGGGTACTTCCAAGCTTCTATGATTCTCCCGACATCTATTACATCTTATTTTGCTTAATGTTTGGGAAACCTGTTTATCCAAGATTGCCTGAGGTTCGCTTGCTTGATTTTCACGCACTCATGCCCAGTGATGGTCATTACAGAGACTTGAAATATGTGGAACTTCTTGATTCTATTATTGCTATGGCAAAATCAACATATGACAAGCTATGCATTAAATCAATGCTCGTCCACCAAACAGGTAATATTTCTCATGTTGATGCTGTTCATGTCGTAGATCTTGTAGATGGTCAAGTAGACATCTCTGGGGACCTACAAGGTGAAGCTTTGATGCACAAAACGTATGCGGCTCGTTTGATGGGTGGAGAGGCATCAGCTCCTGCGGCAGCCACTTCAGTTTTGCGATTTCTGGTTGATCTTGCAAAAATGTGTCCCCCCCTTTCAGCAGTATGCAGACGAGCAGAGTTTCTTGAAAGCTGTATTGACCTCTATTTTTCCTGTATCAGGTCAATTTAATTTTTCATTTTAGCTTTTGCTACGATTTATGTTCCCTTGAAGCTTGTTTTTTAGTTTTTTTGATGTATGATCCCTGAATGCAAACGCATTCATTGATTATCGTACTAGCTTCTTTCTGTGCACTAAATGCATACTGCTGCTGGTTCAGGGCTGCCCATGCAGTGATGATGGCCAAAGAATTCACTGTAAAAACCAAAGAAAAGAACTGCAATGATCTTGATGATTGCAGTAGCTCTCAGAATGCTTTTTCCAGCTTGTCTCTAGGAAATGATCCATCCACAAAGGCCTCCATTATTAGTATAGGGAGCTTGGTACAGGGGAATGGAAGTGCTAGCTCTGAAGAGATTCCTATTTTTCCAAATGAAATGGCATGTGATAAACAAGATGTTACCATGGGGACAAGCCAGCCAAACTTGGATGAAATGCTAAAAGAAGGTGCTCATGCTGTGGTGAGTATGAATGTTGAAACAGTTGACAAGGAGACCAAAGATACACCGGGCAGTAGTGAATCTACCTTTTATGATGCAAATGATGCACCGGATCCTATGTTCCAGAATGACTCACGTAGCTCATTGTCCTTACCTATGCCGGAGTCACCTATTTCATCTGAGAAATCTTATTCCAGGATCTCAATGACTCCATCTTCTTCTTCCATGTTGGCATTGACATCATGGCTTGGTGGTGGCAGCCGGAATGAATCAAAATCTCATTCATTGATGGAGGTAACTGTGAATGATGTGGAACCCTCCTCTGATTTGAGATCTGTTCCTCAGATTAATTCTTCAAGCTCAATGTTTGATATTAGACCAAAGCTGCTTCTTCAAGTGGACTATGCTGGCTATGGAGGAGGGCCATGTTCTGCTGCTGCCACTGCAGTTCTTGATTTTGTAGCAGAAGTACTTTCAGATTTTGTGACTGAGCAGATAAAAGCAGTACCTGTGATTGAGAATTTGTTGGAGAGTGTTCCGCTTTATGTTGGCAGTGAATGTGTGCTAATATTCCAAGGACTGTGTCTCACACGAATGATGAACTTTCTAGAAAGGCGTTTGTTAAGGGATGATGAGGAAAGTGAGACGAAGTTAGATAGGACACGATGGTCCTTGAACTTAGACTCATTGTCTTGGTTGATTGTTGATCGTGTATATATGGGTGCTTTTCCACAGCCTGCTGGTGTATTCAGGACTCTGGAGTTCATGTTGTCTATGTTGCAGTTGGCAAATAAAGATGGTCGCATTGAAGAAACTGTTCCAACCGGCAAGGGGATTCTTTCTATTGGGAGAGGAAGCAGACAACTTGATGCTTATATATATGCCCTTTTCAAGAACATGAATCGAATGATACTTTATTGTTTCTTGCCATCTTATTTGGTTACTATTAGGGAAGAAAATCTTCTATCCCAGTTAGGTTTGCTGGATAAAACCAGGAAAAGATTGCCTGAGCTCTATTTACCAGAGGAGGGTGGAATTGATATTCTTACTATCTTGCAGTTATTGATTGCTCACAGGAGAATAATATTCTGCCCCAGTAATACTGAAACAGATCTAAATGGCTGCCTTTGCATGAATTTGATAGCTCTTCTCCATAGCAACAGAAAAAATGTTCAAAATGCTGCAGCTGATATTTTGAAGTATCTTCTGGTGCACCGAAAGGCTGCTTTTGAAGAGTTTTTTGTATCCAAACCTCACCAAGGTACTTCATTAGATGTTCTACATAATGGTTTCGATAAACTTTTAAGTGGATGCTTACCAGATTTCTTCGAGTGGTTTCACAATTCTGAGCTAGTTATTGAAAGAGTGTTGGAACATTGTGCTACTATTATGTGGGTCCAGTATATTGCTGGCTCAGCAAAGTTTCCCGGAGTAAGGATAAAGAGCATGGATAGTCGTCGAAAAAGAGAAATGGGAAGAAAGTCCAAGGATGCTGCCAAAGGTGGTCAAAAACACTGGGAGCAGGTGAGTGAACGAAGAATTGCTCTTGAATTGGTTCGTGATTCCATAGCAACCGAATTACGTGTTATCCGCCAAGATAAGTATGGTTGGGTGCTTCATGCTGAGAGTGAGTGGCAAACTCATTTTCAACAACTTATCCATGAGCGAGGGGTATTTCCGATGAATAAATCCTCAATCAATGAGGAGATCGAGTGGAAGCTCTGTCCCATTGAAGGTCCATATAGGATGCGCAAAAAGCTTGAACCTTGTAAACTAAAGCCAGATGCTACTGAAAGAGTAATGGCTGGACAATTTGTTTTTGGTGATGGAGATCCAACAAAGGGAAAACCTGAAAAGGAGGACACAGTCTCTGATGCTGGTTCAGATTATTTTTTTAATCTTTTAACCGGCAAGGAAATGGATGAATCTTTTGATAATGAAGTATATAATGAGTCAACATTCAGAGAATCTGATGATGGTGGTCGGGATGTAGCTGTTTCTGGGATTGGATGGAATGATGACCATGACAGCAGTAATAATGAAGCTAGTCTGCAGTCAGCTACTGAATTTGGAGTGAAGTCCAGTGCTGCTTCCACCCAAAGAGCAGAAAGTGTTCAAGGGAAGTCTGAACATGGATCACCTAGGCATTCTTCTTCCTTTAAAGTTGATGAGGGTAGAATATTTGAGGAAAAATCAGATAGAGAACTGAATGATAATGGTGAATACCTGATAAGACCTTATTTAGAGCCCTCTGAGAGGATCAAGTATAAATATAACTGTGAAAGAGTTGTAGGCCTTGATAAACATGATGGTGTATTTATTATCGGAGAACTATCTCTGTATGTTATAGAGAATTTCTACATTGATGAATCTGGATGTATATGTGAGAAAGAGAAGGAAGATGAACTATCTGTCATTGATCAAGCTTTGGGAGTGAAAAAAGATTTTTCATGCGTCATGGATGCTCATTCCAAGTCAATGTCATCATGGGGTGCAACTGTGAAAACTTATGCTGGGGGTAGGGCATGGGCATATAATGGTGGTGCCTGGGGAATGGAAAAATTGGGCAATACCAGTAATGTGCCTCATCTTTGGCGGATGTGGAAGCTGGACAGCGTCCATGAGCTTCTTAGGCGCGATTATCAGCTTCGTCCAGTTGCCATTGAAATTTTTAGCATGGATGGCTGCAATGACTTATTGGTTTTCCACAAGAAAGAAAGAGAAGAGGTTTTCAAAAATTTGGTGTCGATGAATCTGCCTAGAAACACCATGTGAGCTACTACATTTTTCATATGGTTCCGTGACTTTTAATTTTGCAATTTCATCATTGTTATTATTATTATTATTATTATTATTATTGCTTTTTATTGTTGTGATTTGGATCATAGAAGAAACATTATGGGTTACAAGAATGTGACCGATTATTGTTTCATTTGATGTTGTTGGGAATAATGATTGGCTATTATTTTTTGTTGGAATTATTTTCTCACATTTATGCCTCTTTTAATTTTTTTGCAGTTTGGATCCTACTATATCTGGGGCAACTAAGCAGGAAAGTAGTGAAGGCAGTCGCCTTTTCAGGGTCATGGCAAAGTCATTCTCTAAGAGGTGGCAAAATGGTGAAATCAGCAATTTTCAGTATATTATGCACCTCAACACCCTTGCAGGTCGTGGGTACAGCGATCTGACACAATATCCAGTGTTTCCTTGGGTTCTTGCTGATTATGATAGTGAAAATCTTGATCTTTCTGATCCAAAAACATTCCGGAATCTTGAGAAGCCAATGGGCTGTCAAACAGTGGAAGGTGAAGAGGAATTCAGGAAAAGGTTGATAATGCCCGAATATACATGTGTCAAATTGAGTGTTTCATCCTTTTGTGTGTTACTAATTTAATTGTTAATTTGTGCATAGATATGATAGTTGGGACGATCCAGAAGTTCCAAAGTTCCACTACGGTTCCCACTATTCTAGTGCTGGAATAGTTCTTTTCTACCTTCTGCGACTACCTCCCTTCAGTTCTGAGAATCAAAAGCTTCAAGGTGGACAATTTGACCATGCAGATCGTCTTTTTAATAGTGTGGGAGATACATGGCTGAGTGCTGCTGGGAAAGGAAATACATCAGATGTGAAGGAACTGATTCCAGAGTTCTTCTATATGCCAGAATTTATGGAGAACAAATTCAATCTTGATTTGGGTGAGAAGCAATCAGGAGAAAAGGTTCATAAAAACTTCCATATTATATGTTTCAGTTTTGGTTTGCATTCCTGGCTCTACTGTAATGACATCTCTTTACCTCGGGCAGGTTGGTGATGTTGTGTTGCCTCCGTGGGCCAAGGGAAGTGCGAGAGAGTTCATCAGGAAGCACAGGAAAGCACTGGAGTCGGACTATGTTTCTGAGCATTTGCATCATTGGATAGACCTCATTTTTGGATATAAACAGAGAGGGAAGGTCAGCATCATATGTATTACTTGCATCTTCAACTGTTTTTATCCACGTTTTTACCTGCATTTTTGTTTATAGAGGATAAAGTTGCTCGTTGCTGTACTGTGGCTTCTATTACCATTGCTGGCGTTTTTTTCTCTGTTTCAAGTAGTATTATTCTTTTAAATGTTTCCAGGCAGCTGAAGAAGCTATTAATGTGTTCTACCACTACACTTATGAAGGCTGTGTTGATATTGATGCTGTTTCGGATCCAGCCATGAAAGCGTCAATATTAGCGCAAATTAATCACTTTGGGCAAACACCAAAACAGCTGTTCTTGAAGCCTCATTTTAAAAGGCGAACAGACAGAAAATCTCCTCCACATCCTTTGAAGCACTCTATGCTACTTTCTCCCCATGAGATCCGCAAAAATGTGTCTCCTATTACTCAAATAGTGAATCTCAGTGACAAGATTTACATTGCAGGTTTGAATAATTTGTTAAAGCCAAGAGCCTATACACAATATGTTGCATGGGGTTTTCCGGACCGAAGCTTGCGATTTGTGAGTTATGACCAAGATAAACTTATCACAACTCATGAAAATCTTCATGGAGGCCACCAGATCCAGTGTGTCAGTGTGAGTCATGATGGTGAAACACTTGGTACTGGTGCAGATGATGGTTTGGTTTGCATTTGGAAAATTGGAAAGGATGTAACTCGAGCCGTTCAGAACTTGAGGTTGGAAAAAGCCCTCTGTGGTCATACTGGTAAAATCACATGTATACATGTCAGCCAACCGTACATGATGGTTGTTAGCGGATCCGATGATTGTACAGTGATAATATGGGACCTTAGTTCCCTTACTTTTGTCAGGCAACTTGCTGAATTTCCATCACCTGTTTCAGCAATTTACTCAAATGACATGACTGGTGAAATAGTTACTGCTGCTGGTGTTATGCTTGGTGTTTGGAGCATCAATGGAGACTGTTTGGCTATCGTCAACACATCGCAACTTCCATCCGATTTTATTCTTTCACTCACGAGCTCTGGATTCTCAGATTGGCTTGAAACTGGTTGGTACGTCTCCGGTCACCAGAGTGGTGCGGTTAAAGTGTGGGAAATGGTTCACTCTTCATCATCTGATGATTATTCCGCCCAACAAGCCGGAGGAGGTGGTAGCAGTAGCCCGAGTGCTATGTTGCAATTTGTTGGGAAGTTGCCCGAATACAGGTTGGTTCTACGTAAAGTTTTGAAATCTCATAAGCATCCCGTTACGGCCCTCCATCTCTCTAATGACTTGAAACAGTTACTTAGTGGGGATTCAGATGGCCATTTGATATCTTGGACACTCCCGGATGACAGTGTAAGATATTCGATCAACCAAGGCTAGAATTTTGACTGGTAGATAGATATCAAGCTATTGTTACTTGCATTAGTGATTGATGATGATCAACATCAATTCAATTACCAGCAGGTGACATGATTCTTATGTGTTTCTGGTGATTTTGGCTGCTTTTTATGTACATGTTTTTGTTATTAGTTTAGTTAGTGTACATTTAGAAGGAAGTTGAAGGGCTATTGCTGTTGGGCAAGCTGCTGTTTGCCTTGTTCTTTTTTTAAATGAAAAGGCTGCTGAGACTGTGGCTATTGCTGTGCAATGTAATGCTATCTTTAAGTGTTGATTACAAGTTGAAGAGGCACTTTTTTAGCTTGGTTTTGTTTTTTTTTATATTGGTCAATCGAGGCTCGGATTTGAAGCAATTTCAACCAGTAACTCTTTATGTGAGGCATATTTTGATTAATCCCATTCCAAAGAAGCCACAATATAGATGATTGTAGCCAAAGAGGTTGATCACATAGTATTGGGTTTGTTTGGATTACTAGTTGGAGGTCAAGTGATTTAGCCCTACATAAGATAAATCAGAATTTTTAAAAGCGTGATTTTTTTCAAACACAAGATACATTGGGTTGCATTTATTTTTTTTGTATTTTTGTCACATTTTATAATAGCAACCATCATCCCAACGGAAATTTATAAGACTAAAATGCCGCTATTAGTCCTACACATACTTAGGATTTTCATTCTATCATTGTTATGGTCCCTTTTTAGGGGTATCAACAGTCGTCCGGTTCGTTTAGCAAACGAACTCGGTTCTGATTTGTTTTTGTTGTGGAAGATGATTAAAAACTGGAAATAAACGATGACATGGCGATGTATAGTGGAAACCCCAGGAATTGGGGTGAAAACCATTTGACTAAGAGCAGATTATACTCTTAGCCTGTTCACTAATCAAATAATTCATAATGAATACAACAGAGACTTAATGAAAAT